>CM060592.1:51729098-51826598 GCA_030578255.1 Tiaroga cobitis | reverse complement strand
GATTGGAAACACTGAAACACACACGGATTGGAAACACTGAAACACACACGGATTGGAAACACTGAAACACACACAGATTAGAAACACTGAAACACACACAGATTGGAAACACTGAAACACACACGGATTGGAAACACTGAAACACACACGGATTGGAAACACTGAAACACACACAGATTGGAAACACTGAAACACACATGGATTGGAAACACTGAAACACACACAGATTAGAAACACTGAAACACACACAGATTAGAAACACTGAAACACACACAGATTAGAAACACTGAAACACACACAGATTAGAAACACTGAAACACACACAGATTAGAAACACTGAAACACACACAGATTAGAAACACTGAAACTCACACAGATTAGAAACACTGAAACACACACAGATTAGAAACACTGAAACACACAGATTAGAAACACTGAAACACACACAGATTAGAAACACTGAAACACACACAGATTGGAAACACTGAAACACACACAGATTAGAAACACTGAAACACACACAGATTAGAAACACTGAAACACACACAGATTGGAAACACTGAAACACACACAGATTGGAAAAACTGAAACACACACAGATTAGAAACACTGAAACACACACAGATTAGAAACACTGAAACACACACGGATTGGAAACACTGAAACACACACGGATTGGAAACACTGAAACACACACAGATTGGAAACACTGAAACACACACGGATTGGAAACACTGAAACACACACGGATTGGAAACACTGAAACACACACAGATTAGAAACACTGAAACACACACAGATTGGAAACACTGAAACACACACGGATTGGAAACACTGAAACACACACAGATTGGAAACACTGAAACACACACGGATTGGAAACACTGAAACACACACGGATTGGAAACACTGAAACACACACAGATTGGAAACACTGAAACACACACAGATTGGAAACACTGAAACACACACGGATTGGAAACACTGAAACACACACGGATTGGAAACACTGAAACACACACAGATTAGAAACACTGAAACACACACGGATTGGAAACACTGAAACACACACGGATTGGAAACACTGAAACACACACGGATTGGAAACACTGAAACACACACAGATTGGAAACACTGAAACACACATGGATTGGAAACACTGAAACACACACGGATTGGAAACACTGAAACACACACAGATTAGAAACACTGAAACACACACAGATTGGAAACACTGAAACACACATGGATTGGAAACACTGAAACACACACAGATTGGAAAAACTGAAACACACACATATTGGAAACACTGAAACACACACATATTGGAACACTGAAACACACACATATTAGAAACACTGAAACACACACATATTGGAAACACTGAAACACACACAGATTGGAAACACTGAAACACACACAGATTGGAAACACTGAAACACACACGGATTGGAAACACTGAAACACACACGGATTGGAAACACTGAAACACACACATATTGGAAACACTGAAACACACGCGGATTGGAAACACTGAAACACACACGGATTGGAAACACTGAAACACACACGGATTGGAAACTACATCTCTCACTCCCGTCTCGTTTATCTCTCACTCTCTTAATCTCTGTCTGGCTTTCACTTTCTTTTCCTCGCCAACTATTGATTTCTCTCTCAAACAGCAGAGTTAATGACGGCTCACGGTTGTCCAGAAGAAGGAGGATTTCGATCAGACCAGAGTTTCCTCAAGTCAACTCGCTTTTGGATTCATGGCACTGGCAGTCGGACAAATAAAGGCTGGAGAAACTTTAGAGAAGCTGAGATCACACACGGATTGAACACACACACACACACGGCTGATTTAGTGGCTGTCCACCAACTCAAAGACAGCGACACGGCCCACATGAAAACACATTGCTCTGAGAACGCTCTTCAGAGACAGAAACATATCGAGAACTCAATAATCATAAGGTCTCGTAGAGGATATGTGCTCCAACTTTGTCAACAAAATGTGAAAATTAGTGAAAAACTCTAATCTGAGTTGAGAATGAAACACTGTTCAGATACTTCCTGGAACTTAATAGGGTCTTCTCAACAGAAATATGAGCAGACTTGAGCTCACAACAATATAAATTAAGATTATAGGAGTATGTTTTACAAAACAAAATACTTTTTCAATCTTTCTCACTCTTAGAAGGGAAGGATAAAACCTTCATCCATCATGGGATCATTTTATGGATTCATTTTAATCACATTTCCGGGTTTCTCAGAAACGTAAGTCGTCATAGTTGGGTAAACTTCTATAGCGGTGAATGAAAGACTACATTAAATATATTTTTTGAGCAAAAGAAAAACTTCCCAATAGTGTTTTCACAACTTTCAAACAGAGGGAAATATAGAGAGATTGATAACGTCATTCAGAAGAGAGAAAGAAGTCAACTTTACCGTCTTTATTTGTAATGCGATGCAAAGGTAAAATAATACAAAGTCTAGTGTTATAAATATACATAATTTAAAAAAATGTAAATGTAAAACTCTTTGCAGTATTTGCAATGCTTATGGCCTTTAAAACACATCATCACAGTCGGTGAAAGGGCTCCTTTAATTGATTATTTTTAATTATCCAATTTTAATTATCCAACCTCTGGAGAATCAGCCGTTTTAAACACACGCCGAACAGAGAGAGTCAAGAGAACGAGACAGAGCTCGTAATAAAACCAGAATCAACATTAGCTTGGCTTTTCAGAGATGGAGAGAACCGAGGGATTGAAATGTTGTAAAAGTGTTTTTATTCCTCAACAGGAGAGTGTTTTATTGAACAGATAAACTGTCATATGTATCTCTCTAACAGAGTTCACTGTAAAGCATCATCTACTGTGAGGATCATTTCATTATGGTTGTTGTGCTGGAGTTTATTTTGAAGGAAGTATCGTGTCTATTAATGGGTAAAACTACAGTAACGTCTTCAGCTTGAGATCTTTCCATCTAAACTGGTTATATCTGTTAGAGTGGATGTTTTATGAGCAGCAGGATAATCATATTCATCCGCACAGAGCCGAAGCACATCCAAAACAATGTTCTTCCACAAAATACATGCAGTTCTGCTTTTCACCGCTAGAGGGCCAAAGGTTATTGTACCTTTAAATAGAATTCATTTTTTTGGCATAAAGTTATTTAAAATGAAGCCAAGAACCCTTGAGTTTATATAGAACAGCACTGAACCGTTCACATTTAATTTATTAACTACTTGCCGTTTCATTGTAATTATTTGTGAAATTTACCAGTAATGTCTGAGCGTAAACTGTTTCTACAGCAATTTTTTTAGTAGTGTGTTTAGAGAACATAATTGAGATATTAAAGAGATCCCATTTGTGATTATTGAATGTTTGAGTAAGTTTGTGCTGTTGCTTTGCAGCGCTGCACTGTCTTTTACTGTGCCTATTGTCCTGTTTCTTTAGCAATTTATTGTGTTGTACTGTCCCGTACTTTTGCACACGTTTGCACATGCACTTATAGAGGAATTTTTATCTAGTCTATGTATTCTCATGTGATTTTGTGATTGTCCTATGTTGTTTTTATGTAGTACCATAAGTAGTGCCATACAATAGGACTACATTTTTATGTAGTCATGTTGTTTTTATGTAGTACCTTGGTCCTGGAGCAACGTTGTCTCGTTTCGTAGTGTACTGTCCTATACGAATGAACGACAATAAAAAAAAACACTTGAACTAGAACTTACCGTAGAAGAGGGGGTCAGTAGATGTTTTACTCTTGACACTGAGGTTTGCCAGGAGGAATATCGTTGTAAGAACCGCGATGCCTATAGCCAGTATAACCTGTGGACTGAACGAGAAAACATGTCGTTTGAAGCATCATAAATGATTATCGGAGGCTTGTTTTTATCTTGCATGATCAATGAGGTCATATTTCACCCCCCAAAACAGATTCAAAATGTATATTTTTAAATAAACGAAACAAAAAATGCCATTTTAGGACCATATGTAACTCTTATTATTGTCACAGCTGATTTCCATTCAATTCTTACGACTGTTATATACAGTCAATTTTATCGTATTAGACTTAAAATGTTGCAATAAATGCATAAATGATATATTCATATTTAAATATAAAATATTCACATGATTTAGGCCTAGGCTATAAATAATCTTCTATTTAAGTAATCTTTTTCTGCATTATGAGATTTTTGAGGGTGAAAATCGATTGCATTTTCATGAGATCATATCATAAAAATATATCATATCATATTCTTGAAATCTTTCATGAGATTAACCAATGCAGTGCATTAAACTGTGAGCTCAGTGATCAGATCAGCTCTTGATCAAATGGAGTTTGAAACAGAGGTTGGTTGCCCTCTTTTGGCAAAATGAAGTGGTTAAAACCTCATAAAACAAGTCACACTTCTAAACGTACGGCCTTGTAAAACAAAAACAAGTTTGCATTGCTTAATGTCAATGCAATATTCGTTAACAGGCATGTAAAATAATGATGCAAACTTACTCTTGTAAGAAGGACACATGGTTGATTGTGTAGAGAATTAAAGGTGCCGTCAGAGACAGAAGAAAAACACTGATCTCTGGAGGAAAATCCATTGGAGAAATCAGGAATCCACACAAATATCCTTGAGCAAAAATATACAGGCAATATATAAATAGCGATTAAAATAAATATCTAGGAACTGAAATAACACATCTTCTGTCTTGATTTCCCTGAGGTTTCGTCTCTGTGTCAGTGTGTGTCCTGTAGTTTACTCAGCACTGATGATGATGATGGAATCAACATGAAATCAGGTCAAACCTTCCAAAGTCCACGGACTATGAACTATAACCGCCCATATCTGAAAGAAAGAGTCAAAATGAGATCGATATCGATAATGAGGCGCAAGCAGCCAGCTGAGAAATGTGTGGTTTTCTACACTTTATAATTACATTTTACTTCAAATACCGAGTAATATTGATTAACTACATGTACTTACTTAGAGTTACGGTTAGGGTTTCGTTTAGGGTTAGTTACTTGCAATAGCTGATGCATAATTTACTGTTATTACTATAGTAAGTACATGTAGTAACGTGTAACTACGTCCCCTTTAAATAAAGTGTTTGTGTTCTAAGAACTTTTTACGAAACATGCTAACATTTTTTGGAACGTTCCTTTTGAATGTTCTCTGAACGTTCTAAATCTAAAACAATTAGTAACATTTTCAAAAATGTTAGAGGACCGTGCAACTAAAACGATTCAGAATTGCATGAACGATTTTTGTGCAAACATATGAAACATGATTAGAGACCATAATGAATAACCTTGCCAGAACCTTGTCAGTTTACAAAATACTAGACTACAGTTACTAGGCAACAGTAAAAAAATATGATGAATTGGCATTAGCCTCTACTGTCATCAAAAAAAAAAGAAACAACAAAACAGGTCATGAGAGCAGTTTGACGGAGATTACACTGTAAAGAGTTATATGATCAATAAGTTATTACATGTTTTTTTACATTGCTTTACTTCACCAAAATAAGTAAAGCAATTTAAACTTTTTAAAAATAAGTTATACAAGATTCAACTCATTTTTAAACTCAGCTCAATGTAATTCAAGTTGAAATGTGAATTGACCAAGTGAATTAGCTACTTAAACATTTAAGGCAGCTACTTTTTACATAGGCCTATTAATTATGATTTCAGTACCCACATTTATTAGTATTATTAATCTATTATAGTTTTTATTCGTATTTGGATGGCTGGGTTTAGAGCTTCTGTAATATATTTAAAAATACAATTGATAAACAAGGGAAATAGTAAACCAAATGAGTTATTTCCTTTTTTCTAATCGACAAAATTCACCTAGCGTCGCGCGTGCGTTGTGGATTGGTGATGACGTCAGCGGAAGAGTCCTCCTTCTTTTAGAACAAGATGGCGACGTCGACCAGGAAGTAGGTAAACAACCGTACAGGGGTAGAAAAATATGGATTAACCCCTCCAATACACCTTTACCGATCGAGAAAAACCCAGATTGAGTGGTCGTTAGTGCTTGTTGAGGGCTTTCGCGAAAAGGGGGGTTTAATTAACGCTCGGTGAGTGAGTTTTCTCTCAGGTTAGCATGTTAGCACGAATCAAACAATAGCGCTCCATTGAGTCAATCAGAAAAAACACACAGACAGCTGATAAATTCGAGTATAAATCAATTAAGTTAGTCTACAATAATCAATACGAGGTGGGAATCATATTAAAGTGGCGTGTTTGAGAGGCCAGTGCTGTTTGGTTGATGCTTTTCAGTTTGACATACGCTCAGACAGATTATTTTAAGATAATCCTATGTTATGTTTTAATGTTTCTATTTTGATGTCATCTGTGTTATTAAGGGTGGATGTGTGACAGGTTGTTTTAAAGAGGTTAAAATAAAGCATACTTACAATATAATTCCCCTCAAACTGACACATCGACAAGGCCTCTATCACATATTGAATATATTAACACATTAACATATCTGTCTTGAATTCTATTTATTTATCTATCCGTATGTTATCTTTTATCTAAAATAATCTGGTTAAGCTACATTTTTCAATTAAAATAGATCCGGTTGTTATGATAACAACATAATTTCTTAATGAAAACACTTGCATTTAATGAGAAAAATACAAAATAGAAGTGGTTCTCACTAGTGGTCTGAATGCATCTGTTTATCTGTAGCTCGTAATTTTTATCTTGATCGTAATCACCGCCAAATCAGTAGCTGGTCAAATAAATCTGGAGGGTTGGTAATCAGCAGTGGATGCAGAGATTATTAGTGATGATTATTACACTGACTGATCTCTCTCTTTTAGAGATGGCTGAAGAACGACGGGGGTTTGACTCGTAATCATGTTTCTTCTCGGAGCCTGATGCCCATTCTTGCCACGTCTGTTGTCATGGACACGGAGGACTATCTGCACCCTGAGGACCCTCAGTTGGGGAGCCCGAAGTTCAGCGCTCCCAGTCCTCCTCTCCCAAGTTCCATGGAGGTAAACACTGGACCTTGAAATGTCAAAAATACCATGCAAATTTTACATTAAGACGCACTGTTTATTGTAAATGTTATATTTACCCCTATACAAAGAGTCTCAGACTATAGGTCTGTGCATGTTTGAACTTGAATCCTCTCTCTCTCTCTCTCTCTCTCTCTATTATATATATATAATGTATATTTTTATATATATATTAGGGATGCACCAATGTATCGGCCAATAATCGGTATCTCCCTATCGGCCATTGGGCTATTGTTACTAAAAGCAGCCGATGATCAGGTCCAATTTACCATTCGCTAAGAGTTTGATTGACAGGTGATTTGACTAATCATAATGCCAAATCCACCCTTTTTGTCAGACAAACAAACCAGATAGGAGAGTTAGTAGATTAAAGTCTGTGGACTTGAATTAAAAAAATGGCGTATATTGACGTCTTTCCGCGGTTGATGTTGACCTTCTGATTTTCTTTTATGTTTATTTCAATAATCGTTACTGTTCTGATAAGAAACAAAGTCTCAGCTTTGAAATTCTGTCCATATTATCACAAAAATTCAAACAATAAATCGCGTTTTGACTCTTAAATGTGAAGTGACGAATCGCTGTAATGCCTCAGTTCAAGCAGCGGTCAGTCTTGTCTTCCACTTTACTACAAGTTATTGCATGAAAAAACGTGCATGAACATCAGAAGGAATTTTGAAAGATACAGTACAACTTACTGAAATGTATCATGTCTCATGTAATCTCTAAATCAGTGTTTCAATCGCGGAAAGACGTCAATAAAAGCGCTTGTGTGAACAATGTCACCAGTGTTCACGGTTAATTAGTTAGCTGTAAAAACACTAGAGAGAAGCTTATGAGCTGTATACAAACATTTCAGTTTTTATTTTAAGTGTAATTATTATATCTGAAAATAAATAGCAGTTGAATATAATTGTTTGGGCTCTGTTGGGATCCCTATATAGTTTACAGCATTAGTTAGGAGAGTTTTTTTATAATCGCTATTGGCAGAGATCATTCTGAATAATCGCTATTGGCAGAGAAATGTGATATCTATGCATCTCTAATATTCCCCATTAATTACAAACCTAAACCCGGTGCAAATTGAACATGAAGTTACACATGAACAATTCTCCTGATCCTATCAGGCTCGAGTTTGGTAACATATCGAACTCGTTATACTAGCCTGTTCGGAGTCTATTTGCTGCACTTTCTAATGTCACAGTCTTGATGACATTTTTCCTGATCTGATTAAATCTGCAGTTTTAAACTGTCTTCTTCATAACCATTACTCTAGTTGGTCTCGAACCTTGTCCAATATGGGACGGACATGGAATGCGTTGGTAGCCAATGGTAATCATCCTTCTAGAAACAGTTGCTTCACATCACTTGGTTTATGGTTGTTTATTTGGTGAATTGTTAGTCTTCACCATGTATGTGCACGATTTGTGTTGGGTCTCACCATGTACATATGAGTCACTAGTTCATTTTATAAATATATGGGTTAATGGTTAGTATCTCTGCTGAACAGTGTTTCCAAGTGGCCACTTCCTGTGTCAAATCTGCTGTTTGTTTCCTGTTTCCCCAGAATCAGCTGTATCCGTCTAACTCATGGGCGTATTCACAGCAAACTCAATACAACCAGCACTATCCTATGCAATCTGGGAGGTGAGTTATGCACACTGTACGTCAACAAGCAAAAAAAATAAAAATTATAACAATCGCAAATTACTGATCGCTGATTACTGAATCAAATTATTATTCCAACTAGGGGTGTGCGTCTCACGGTTTTTGATCGTGGACGATTAAAATGTCTCCACGATCTGCTTTTGAAGAAAAATCATAGTATCGTGCATTCTATCAGTTCAATTCTGGCGCCTTCATCTCAACATACTGTACAACGCGACGTACATTCACATCACATGTAAACGCAGAGGTAGAGTCACACTCACGGGACACCGCAATTCACAAAAGTTCATTATTTGCATGTGCGTCAAAGTCTTGCTAGTTAAACATATCATTCACGTGCTGATGCGCTGTTCTAACATCCGCTTTTCTGAGCGCGTACACGCGACGCTCACAGGAACTAAAGCCTGTCACAGCGCCTGCATTCTGGACTAATCTTTCGAGTCTTATTGCGCTGATACTGTCAAATACACACAAGGTTTACATAAACAAAGTTGGTTATGTCTAAAGGGAAAGCAAACAGAGAAAATCTGCTTGTCAAATGCGTGTATATTAGACGCGTCGCGTGCAGTTCTTAAAGAGACAGTAATAAGATGCTGCCGCTTGTCCTTAAAGAGATACTGCACCCAGAAATAAAAATTCTGTCATTATTTACTCACTCTAATGTTGTTCCAAACCTGTATTCATTTATTTCTTGTGCTTAAATATACTATGGAAGTCACTGGAGTACAGCAACTGTTTGGTTAGCCACATTCTTCCAAATAACTTTTATAATTTCAACAGAAGAAAAAAACTTGAGAGAGTAAATTATGACAATTTAAATTTTTGGGAGAACTATCCCGTTAATGTTAATAAAACAACAAAACACAGAGGAAATCACTCACTGCTCTTGACTGAGAACTTTAATCGAAGCTTTAATAAGCTTTTTTTGCACTTAAAAAAAACAAACAAATATATCGGTATCGGCATCGGGCAAAATTAGTTTGAAAATATCGGCATATCGAATATCGGCCAAAATCCTATATCGTGCATCCCTACTCTGTAGGCATTTGTTATAATACATAATGTACATACATTTATTGTTTATATTATGCATATTACATGATGTATTTTAACAGTATTGTTCAATAAAACCATATGATTGCTTGCTTTTGATACTTTATTTGAGCCAATTATTATTGCCTCATTGTTATTATACCTATGTATTTTAAGTCGTTTTAATGGCTATTGTTCACTTAGGTCTATTTTTATTACCTCAGATAATCCGATTAATCGTCAAAAATAATCGCCCGAATACTCGATTGCCTAAATTATCGCTAGTGACAGCCCTAATTATGAACAGGTTTGTGAATTGTTCATTATATATTAATAATAATATATTGACAAATAAATAGTCAACACTTTTTTTTAATCCTTGCTGACTGCATGCAAAATGAACACCCAGCTTAATCTGTCGTTTAATTCATCATAGATCATTGACTGAATCAGTTAAATGACTCAAAGAATCGACTCAAACGACTCTTAACCTTTAACTGTCTCTCATATGTTTGGTGCAGTTTCCAGTTATAATATTGTGGTGCATTCTGATATATTGAACATGTGACACGTACTTTATCGTGAGTTAGTTGGTGATACCTATCCAATGTCTATTTATAGATGTAAACCTGGTGGTGCTGTAAGCTGATGTGAAGTACTCTGAATTTATCTGTATTTCTAGCAGTTTCTAGGTGTATTTTGAAGACATTGTGATTGTTCCTGATCTTTCTCCACTGATTTATCAGGCAGCTCCAGCCGAACCCGTCCTCTGTGAATCTGGACCTCTCGGACATTGACTTTCATGACCTTGTGCGGAACGGAGACTTCTCCCAGGTACGAGCAGGTCCCGTCTTTTCTTGCTTCCAGAACCATTGAGAAATGAATGCAGAAACAAGCAATAGTGTATTATTTTTCTTCTTTTGATACTGATTTCTGAGAATTTGCTCTGAAATCCATGATGATCCATGTATCTGCCTGTCCATCTTGTACTTTATGGACTTTTAATAGCTGTAAATGGATAGCAAAGTGGGACAATGTGGAAATGCAGATAACGCTGTTGGCCTGACATGAACCTGCATCTCACGATCACTGACGTGCCTTGACCATTATTTTTTTTTATGAATAGCTTAGCCTGCAGGAGAATAGATTAATCTCAAACCTACAGCTGAACAAAGCAGTGCTGTTGAACATGTAGATGTGATTAACACAAAAGTTTGTTTACTCTATCATTATATCAGCTGGGGTTCTTACATCCAGGATAAAAGCGAAGGATTGAATAGCTGAGAGCGCAGCACACAATCATCATGATGAAGCTGTGCCATTAATGCAAACACATTATCTGAGACTTTCAGTTAAGCACAGCTACAGAAGGCCTTTTGTGTGACGAATGAACTGAAAGTGAAATGAAGATATTTCTTGATTTGGAAAAAACACATTTTTTGGATGGTTTAACCAACAAACAGGTTTGAAATGTTTAGTGTTGCATACTGTGACCATTTCACAATCTTATTAAAAATAGTAGGCATTACAGTATGTACTAGACTATCTCAGTGTGACACATGGAAAGCGATATAATATGGAGGAAAATGTTCTCTGTGTTTGCATAAGAACATAGTAAGGATAGATAGTTCAGATCTTATCCACATAACTATCGCTGTTTGCAGTCAATCATATGCTGCTTATACATTGCTCTTCAGGCACATACTCGCTATTTACTCTGTTTTTGCATACTATTAAAGAGCCACACACTGCTGTCAACACCTCTAAAAGCACATTGCGGTAAAATTAGGCTTGGCTGTCTGTAAATGTGGACACACAAGCCTAGTTTCCTGAAAGAAGACCACCACACCCCAGAGCAAACACTGGCATGATTGTATTGGAGTTTGTTTGAGTGAATGTGACCTGTGTGTCAGTGTATCTGTCACAGGTTTTGCGTGTAAGTGAACTTCTGCTATCAGTTCAAGCTAATGTTTTTCTCAGATGAAAGTCTTCTTGGCACTCAGTCAGACGCCTATGCTGCAGTTTCGAGCACAGCGCTCAGGACTCGTGCTAAAGGTACAGCTTAGGTTTGGTTAAATGTGTCTTATTTTACAGAAGTTTTCATGTTAGGCGGCTCGATGCGTTAAGAAGATGTTCTTTTCTATGGTTGTGTGACAGAAATTAGTTCAAAAAGCTTTTTTTTTTTTTTTTGAAATTTAGATTTTAAATCTTATTTTAGAAATGTAGATCATCTTGATCGGTTTCTTGAAATCTTTTATATTCCTCTGATTACTTTATTGTTTTAATATGTAATGCTACTTCAGCAGCCTGATTTTTATTTTTTTATTTTTTTTTACAAATATCACCAATTTATGAATTTTATTTGATATTTAAGTAATTTCTGAAAAATCAGCATGTGGTGCTTCTGATCTCTTTGTTTTGTATAATGCTTTCTAATATAAAAATACAGGTAACATTCACTCGTTGATGATTACAAATATCATCAGTTTATGAATTTAATTAGATATTTATTTATATAACTTCTAATTGTTATTAGGGGTGGGAATCTCTAGGCACCCCACGATTCGATTCGATTACGATTCAGAGGGCTGCGATTCGATGCTAAATCGATTATCTGAATCTTTTTGTGTGACTATAAATACTTTGCTTTAAAAGTAAGTAATTACCCATAAAGAATTAACGTACAATAGATTTTATTAACATTGCAAAGAACCAACAGGAAAATAAATGTGTGCCTGAACTAGCAGCATAATTGTAGTAAATTAATAGTATAACAACGACCGGTACAGCCGAGTGTTTTTCCTCCTCTGGGTGGAAACGCGTCATATGGCTTCTCATATTTGTATTGTTTCCGAAATATTTTAGTTTTATTCTACAAAGCTTACAACTAGTGTGACTCTTGACTGTCCAGCTCCTTTCCCCCTTCAACTTCAGAAGCCAAAATATTTCCACACGTCAGCTTTTAACGAGTGTGTTTGGATCTCGCGCGCCATAGCGTCTCTGTTATGTGCACGCCACAGACGGTCCGGGCGGGCACTGCACTTCGCGCTTCAGAGTTCCGTCTTTTGCGTTCCGTCAATATTAAGTTATTATAAATATATATCTTAAAAAAAAAATTTTTTTTTTGAAAATCGATTTGTGACATTTGTGAATCGATTCAGAATCGTCCACGTCCACATCGCGATGCATCTAAGAATCGATTTTTTCCCCCACCCCTAATTGTTATATCAAAGGGTTCTGATCTCTTTGTTTTGTATAATGCTTTCTAAAAAAAAAAGTCCATGCAACACATTAATTTCTTTTGAAAATAATTGAAGATCCCTGAGCTCACAGCTGATTGGTCCCTTGTTAGGGGTTTGCGGTTAATCGTAATAGATTTTTGATTTCGATTTTGGCTTCTGACGATTATGAAAACAAGATAATTGAGGCAAAACGATTATTGTTACGCAGTTTCGTTCCTCCCTAAAAGGCCAAAATTAACATCCAAATCAGCCAAATAAGTGAGTGTTGTAAAATGCAGTTTACTGTTGCTAAACTGTGGGGCTTGTTTGATATTAAACATCGTTATTAAAAGCGCATTAAGCTGAAAAAGGGACATTGTTTCACATTTTACACACAAAAATGTCAAAATGCCTTTTCTGAAGAATATTTATGTAAGCAATGGGTTGTGTTTTAAGTAAACGTACACAGTTGAGAAAGAAAACGCGTGTGTAACAGTATATTGGATCAGTGCATTCGCTCTTAAAGTGACAGTAGCCTAATAAAACTGCTGCTTTCTGTCATTAATGATAATCAAACAACACGACAAAGGAAAATCACACACTGATCTTGACTGAATAACTTGAGTAGCTTTAATAAGGATTAATCTATATTTAATGTCTACAGTGACTACAGTGTTATTTTTTTGTTTTTAGTACATTTGATTATTACATTATATTCATTTTTTTAAATTCAGTTACTAATCTGAATACCACCGTTAGTACACCTTCAAACTTAAAACATTGTTTATTTTTCTTATTGTAAAAGTTTTTTTATTCTATTGTATTTATTTCTCCGTTTTGTTTGTAATTCGTTTTTATTGTTCTTATTGTATTTTCTTTACTTGTATGTAATTATTTTTAGGACTTTATCCTACATTAGTTATTCATTTTTGCTGGACTATCAATAATTGTGAAATTTCACTGATGTTTAAAATTACTCATATCGTGAAATAAGACTTTGATCACATCGCCCACCAATAATCATGTTAAATAATCATGATTTCAATATTTCCATAATTGAGCATTCCTATCCCTTATTAGTGCCCATTATGAAGTGACTTGTAGCTTCACTTCTAGTGTATGTTGTTGTGACTTGATTTTAAAGGATTTCAGTGTAGATACAGGTCATTTGACCCACCTATTGCTGCGAGTTTAGTTCTTTTATTACGTCTAGTTCTTTAGATATCAGTTCTTGATGTTTCATCTCTCGTTTTGACCTTCCTCCCTGTACTTTTCTCCTCATTCCTTTCTGTCCTGCAGAATTTACTGTTATTGTTCCGTCATTCAGTATTATTGACTTTTATCTCGGCTAAATTGCCTGTTTCATTCTCACAAATGGAAATATTACACAACTGGATGTCTCGCTGTCGGAAAAGAGTAGGTTCAGAATAATACAAGGCAATTTCATCATCTTTTGACAGCCAGAAATCATTTTTTATAGAAATATTCATCCAGTAGAGCACTTTCAAGAGGCCGTAACATCTGCGAATAGAAGGTTACAGTATCTAGAATGGACGTTCATTTGATTGTTGAAGGATTATAGGTTTGTGGAAGACTCTACCTGTTCTGTATCTTAAGCTTGAGTTTAAGTTTACTGTATAATTGAGGTCTGCACTGTCAAAATCATCATCAAGATTTTTTATTTTGTCCCTTATACACAATTACACATGTATAGGCTGAAGCCTTAGCTTATTTTACCTACCAGTTCTTCATAATAAGCATAACTTCCACTGCTACATGTAATCTATACAAAAATATACGAACACAAAAGAATTATTTAAGACAAAATTTCCTAAGACCTTTATACACAACTGAAAATAACACATTTCATAATTCATTTCATGTGCACATTATTCATTTTGAGTTATGTTTGTTTATCATCTTATTTTTAAACTTTCTTTTTAATTTGCAGTGAACTACACATTCTTAATTCCTTGTCACTGACAGTTATTCTAAAATTAAACCTTTTTGGCGGATATAATATTTTTATATTAACCTCTTAAGTGCCGCGCCCCCTTTTTTGAATAAACATGAAAATGCACAATCCGAACTTAAATGGTTGTAATCCAAGAATGCTTTGGAATATAGATGTAAGATTGGTCTTGTTTGAAAGACGACATCTGTTAATTTTTCTTTATGTTTAAAACATTTTCAGACCTTTTTTCTAAAAAAAATGTAATGGATGTTATCTTTTGAACTATTGGCATGAAAACAAACTGAGGTTTCTACCATTATTTCACGATTTTCATGGTCATCACTATTTCAAAATAAAGGTCTTAAAACGCCTTCGGAGTATGAAAATATTCTTGTTGCGAATTGATAGATTACGGCTCTTCTGTAATTTATTTTGAAAATACGAAATACCAAATATGAAAACGATATATATGATCGTGATATATCAAATGATGTATACACTCACCTAAAGGATTATTAGGAACACCATACTAATACTGTGTTTGACCCCCTTTCGCCTTCAGAACTGCCTTAATTCTACGTGGCATTGATTCAACAAGGTGCTGAAAGCATTCTTTAGAAATGTTGGCCCATATTGATAGGATAGCATCTTGCAGTTGATGGAGATTTGTGGGATGCACATCCAGGGCACGAAGCTCCCGTTCCACCACATCCCAAAGATGCTCTGTTGGGTCTCGATCTGTTGACTCTGGGGGCCATTTTAGTACAGTGAACTCATTGTCATGTTCAAGAAACCAATTTGAAATGATTCGAGCTTTGTGACATGGTGCATTATCCTGCTGGAAGTAGCCATCAGAGGATGGGGACATGGTGGCCATAAAGGGATGGACATGGTCAGAAACAATGCTCAGGTAGGCCGTGGCATTTAAACGATGCCCAATTGGCACTAAGGGGCCTAAAGTGTGCCAAGAAAACATCCCCCACACCATTACACCACCACCACCAGCCTGCACAGTGGTAACAAGGCATGATGGATCCATGTTCTCATTCTGTTTACGCCAAATTCTGACTCTACCATCTGAATGTCTCAACAGAAATCGAGACTCATCAGACCAAGGCAACATTTTTCCAGTCTTCAACTGTCCAATTTTGGTGAGCTCTCGCAAATTGTAGCCTCTTTTTCCTGGAGATGAGTGGTACCCGGTGGGGTCTTCTGCTGTTGTACCCCATCCGCCTCAAGGTTGTGCGTGTTGTGGCTTCACAAATGCTTTGCTGCATACCTCGGTTGTAACGAGGGGTTATTTCAGTCAAAGTTGCTCTTCTATCAGCTTGAATCAGTCGGCCCATTCTCCTCTGACCTCTAGCATCAACAAGGCATTTTCGCCCACAGGACTGCCGCATACTGGATGTTTTTCCCTTTTCACACCATTCTTTGTAAACCCTAGAAATGGTTGTGCGTATAAAATCCCAGTAACTGAGCAGATTGTGAAATACTCAGACCGGCCCGTCTGGCACCAACAACCATGCCACGCTCAAAATTGCTTAAATCACCTTTCTTTCCCATTCTGACATTCAGTTTGGAGTTCAGGAGATTGTCTTGGCCAGGACCACCCCCCTAAATGCATTGAAGCAACTGCCATGTGATTGGTTGATTAGATAATTGCATTAATGAGAAATTGAACAGGTGTTCCTAATAATCCTTTAGGTGAGTGTATAGTTAGTCAATATTAGTTTAGGTTTAGTATAGCGTATAGGATACTACTGTTTTAAATATGAAATGGCTATGGGCCCGCCATATTTTCCTAAGTTAATACTGACTCTGTCTCATTGCATTTGAGAAGTAAATTATGTGCTTTATACATAATTTATGCAATTTGTAATCAACCAGATCACATTGACAAACTGTTGATTGGTTCGTAATAGAGAAGTTGATTTACAGAGCTCTTTTCTTTAGCATAGAAAGAAATCATTGCTATCAACTTTTTCTTTACCATCAGTTCAGTTTGCTATAGTACTGAGGGCTTTTTCTGTGCAAGCTACTCTAAAGGTGCATTCAATCATATTAGGTCATATTATGCTTTTCACCTTTAGTTAGTGTCAGCGTGAAATGTTGCTGTTTGAGCATAAAAAAGATCTGCAAGGTTACAAAGCTCAAAGTCCACTCCAAAGGGAGATATTTTATTTAAAGGGCACCTATTATGGAATTTTGAAAATTACCTTTCATGTAGTGTGTAACATAGATCTAAGTGAACGAAAACATCCTGCAAAGTTTAAAATATGAAAGTTCACCGTATACAAAGTTATTGTCTCTCAAAAGTAAGAGTCGACTGAGTCGCTGATATGAATCGAGAGACGAACGATGCTTTTTCTCTATCTAGATGACGTCAACTTGACGAGTTATTTGAATAAGACACGCCCACTCATTGCGCTCGCAGACACCAGGGAATCATGGGGACGAGACGCTGTGTTCTGAAGTGCGAATCAAAAGCGAACTTTTTTTCACTGCCCAGGGACAAGCATTTGAAGAATCTGTGGCTAGAGTTCATATTTACAACGATACCACACAAGTATAGCCCGAACCTTGTGCTGTGTTCGCGTCATTTTAATGACGATCCCTTTACAAACATAAATGCTTTCAAGTGTGGATTTGCGAGCCGGTTAATACTGAAGGAAGGTTCAGTACCAAGTTTATTTGGATCAGCTTCCTCCTCCGAATCACAACTTGTAAGTATTATTAATAATTGTTGCTTTTATGGGTTTTGTAGCATGCTCAATAAGTATGTGTGTGTGTTGTGTAAGTTACGCTCAGCGCAGCTTCTAGGTCTCTAGGCGCAGCTTCTAGGTTCAGATTTCACATCTGAAATATGTGAAATGTTTGTCGTTGTTATTGGAGTTGTCATAAAGATTAGAGCGTATTGTAGTACTGCCGTGCTTTATCAATATGTTTATGCGTTGGGCTAACGCAAACAATAACTGATTGGGTCATCTGACCAATCACCGCAGATTAGCGTCACGCAAAGGAGGGGTTTGGAAAAATTCGTCGTTGAAAGAATCATTTGGGAGTCGGTGAGCAAATCAGGTAAAAATAAATCCATATTATAAGACAACAAAAGTGTTTTTTGTCATTGCATGCGTGTAAAACTGTTGTTGGGGACTCCCAAAACAATATTAGGAACATTTTAAATGCCATAATAGGTGCCCTTTAACAGAATCCAATTTCCAAGGAATCTCAACAAACTACTCGTTTGGACTACAATGTGTTTTTTCCGGACTAATGTAACTCATTTAAATAATCCCCACCCACGGAATACGCAAAAAAAGGGACGTTTTTTCCACACCTTTTCCAAAACTCATTTGTTTGACCTTCCTAAGGCTGATGAACTTGGTTAAGGCTGACGAGAATGGTTAACATTGATTTTAAACACTGTCCGTGAACATTATTACCCCAACTATTATCTGTGTGCCGCACATTTTACCGAGAACAGCGTCTCTTGAATGAAATGGAGCAGCAGTTCCCACTTTGTCGGCACAGTCTGTTGTTTATGGATCACAACTTGTAAGTATGTCTTATTATTTGTAGTTGAGTTTTCGATTAACAGTTCCAATTATACGTTTTATGTTGTTGTTACGATGTAAACAAAGGGCAAAGCTTTGCCTCCGCTCGCTTTCTAGCCAACATTAGTGTTGATATAGTGTTTACTGTAGCTTTTGTAAGACTGTTCACCGACCATTAGGAAAATTAACCATCGATTTTTGTGATCAATTACTGTTCGTATTATCATAGTTTTCTGACAAATATCATGATTAAATGGTGTTTAATGTATCTGAGATCTATAAGAAAATTAAAAACAAACATACCACTCTGAAACGTCCTGGGAAATCCGTGCTTGCAAAGTCCACGGATGAAATCGGTTCGGGTCGATCCTCTTATTTGTTAACATTGTCAGGGTCTGAATCAGGCTTGAATTGGTTTGAAATTCACACCATCCTTAATATTTACACCTGAGCAGATGAAACTGGAGGTTATGGAAAGGTGTGTGACAATTCCCAAATACACAGTGCCAATCACAGCACACTGGGCCAGCTAACCAATCACAGCACATTTCGTATTTCGGAAGGAGGGGCTTCATCGAAACTGGAACTATACGGCGCATTCGACTCAGACTGGGGAGAGAGGTGCTGAAATAATGTATATTATGTGAAAAATTATGGGTAACACTTTATTTCGATAGTCTACTTTAGACATTCTACTTACTATAAGTAACTTTGCAGCTACATGTCAACTAACTGTCATTAGAGTTTTAGTAGACTGTCTGCTTAATATTTGCTAACACTTACTATAAGTAACTTGTAAACTTATTCTGCTAACCTGAACCCTAACACCTAACCATAACCTAACACTCTACTGACAGTCTACTACAATCTACTAATACTCGAGAGTTTGTTGACATGTAGTTGCAAAGTTACGTATAGTTAGTAGAATGTCTAAAGTGGACTATCAAAATAAAGTGGAACCAAATAATGTGCTTTTTTGGCAATCAAAGCATGAAAGCATATTCTAGTAAAAGCAAAAAGCAGAAAGCAAGACTTCGTAAAAGGGCATAATAGGACCTCTTTAAGATGTTTAACCGGTAAACATGAATGTGTGACTTCGCTTTAGCGATGTCAGGTTTTCAATGTGTTATCTCTCTTAGGAATAGCACATTGAGTGTGATCATCAAACTGTTTGAAGCTTCCAGGAGCGAAAACCATCCCTTGACAGATTTACAGCAAACGTTTTTGGACGTTGGCCATGTCTGAAGTAATGTTGAGTCCAGAGCTGCTGTGAAAAACAAACCTCAGATCACGCGTTTCTGAGTATCACGGCTTTTAAAGGAATTATTCATCCAGAAATGAAAATGGTCATTTACTCGCCCTCATGTCAATCTTCTATGACCTTTATCGTAGCGACTCTTTTCAATTCAATAAGAGTTAATCTCATGCAAAGCATATAGCTTCAGACGACAGTGCATGTGTTGTATTGACTTATGGTGCTTTTGTGTGTAAACTGAAGTCCCTGTTTATTGTAATCGCATTGAAAAGACTGAACAAAGAAAGTCATGCACATTTTCACACACTTATGCTAGATAACAGAATATCTAGAATGAAAAGAAAAGCTGCTATGTGTATTTCAGTAAAATGATGTTAGTGACTGAAGTGCAGTGTTGTGCTAGTTACTAAGAAATAGTAACTAGTTACAGTTACTAGTTACTTCGTTCAAAAAGTAACTCAATTACTTTGTTGATTACTTACACCAAAAAGTAATGCGTTACTGTTAAAAGTAACTTTTTAGTTACTTTTTTAAAGAAAGTTCTTAAATGTTCCCATTAATGCGTTATGGTCTATACAAACACAAAACTGACTTAAACAGAAAGTAATTTTTAAACACTATTTTATTTAAGTCAGACTAGCACAAACTGAATATATCAAGGATTTTTGAAATAAATAACAAAACAAGCATTTTTAAAGCTAGTGACTTGTTTTCTTTCTCAACATTGATATGTTCATGCAGCTGACAGTATACGTTTTTACCACTGTGGTTTTTACTGCATGAATTAATATTTGAGCAATACAATTGTACCTTGATCATTCTTGTTAGTTCATAGTAGGCCTACATTAACCCTCTGAGGTCGGCTATCGCGCCGGCGCGATAGTCTCGCTTTTTTCTTATCAGTGCAAAAGAAACTCAAAATACTCTGTTGATTTTGATCTTACATATTAAGTGTTGTACATCATTAGATCCTGATAAGTGTCTATTTTTTTCGTGGATACTCACAATAAAAACAAAGTGTTGTGCTTTTCGCCAAATAAAGAAAAACAAACATGATGCGCGTTCTGCCTTCACTCTGTCAGTGAAGTCCTTTCTGAAACGCGTCCTAAGATTATTTTTAATTCCGCGAATACTTGTCATACAGGCACGAGTGTTTTTCCATAATGAAGCTTGAACTCTCTTCTTTTAAATGAGTTAATTTATATAAAAAACAAATATTCTTAGTTTATGTAATCTGTATGAAAAGAGAGAGATGTCAGTATTTTTCTTTCCAGCTCATTATACCTAATTACGCGTTAATGTGCCACGCCCACAGAGAGCGCGCGCTATTCAAACGCAAATGATTTTAGACAAGCCGTTCAAACATGCCAACGCCCACCAGCTGGATTATAAAACACATCGTGTTTAGTAAGTAGGCTATCTTGTACAGCTGTGTACACAGCGTATCCTTTCACTGTGAGGAATATCTAACCCTGGAAAATGTACCAGAAGTGCTGGTAGTTTCATTTCGAGGAGCAACGGATCCAGCTGATGTAGTAAGTCATTTATTCTAGTGCTTTGTTCTAATCGTGATATTGAATTTGTCTGACTGTAAACCGCAAAAAGACTGTTTAAATATGAATTGCGTGTATGTGTGTAGGCTAAATGATGAGTGAACGGCAAAGGCGCGCGCGCTTTGTTTACAGTTATACAGCGCGTGTCTGTGCCTTGTTCATTCACTCTCGCACCTACATTAGTAAACGTTATGTTTACATAAACACATCTTAGTAGGCTATAGCAATATAGTTTGTATGAGTAAAAATAGACTGAAATATGTTGAAATAAAATGTCTGTATAAGCAACAAGCTGCAAATTCACATGTATATACTAATATATCATACACAATATATTACAGACTAAATATGAATGTTTAGACACGATTTTGTGATTAGTTTTGGATAGCTTATAAAGTTTTGACTGTAAAAAAAGACTACTGTCACATTAAATAGGTACGCTTTTGTTCACCAATTTCTGCTCATAGTTAAATATACTATAGTATGATGTTTTGTCAAAAATAAAGTAGGTATATTGAATTATCAACTAAGATGTTATTATAGTGTTTGTTCCAATATTCAAACTAATGAATCCTTACCTTTTTTAATACGTATGATAAAATGTATAGTTTTTACAAAGAAATACACTTGAAATATTGTTAAAATTGTAATTGTTGTTGTAATTGTAACCTATTTGTAATTGGTTACAATTTCTAATTGTAAAATATGTATAGGCTATATAGATCATTTCTTTTGTCCTTGCATTCTTTGGGATCCTGTGACACACCTGTGTGAAAGGGCTAATTAATATGCAGCTCATTATGCGGCACATTATCCGGCCTTTGTCTTCTCAGGTGTGAACACGCCTCCATGCATATTGCCTTTCCAAACCAAAGGTGTCTAATAAAATTTAAATCAGTGTATGTGTTTGTGTAAATGATTAGGCAGGATGATTTTCAGATCATTTTGAAGCAAAAATTCTAGGCAACAACACTGATTAGTCACAAGTCTTGTGGACACATATTTAGTATGTGTTTTGTGGCCTTATTTCAGACACTTTAAGTTTTAGTTTTTTCAATAACCATGCATAAGCAATATTCTCTCAAAAATACAAACATGTTTCATAATTGTTGCTGAGAAATTACGGTAGTCCAGTTTGTGCTTTATTGAGTGAATTTACACCTTTGCCATTAACATGTTTATAAATAACTGAAAAAAGCACAAATGTCAGAGCATGTCAGAACACCTCAAGGACCCCAAAAATCCTTAGACCTCAGAGGGTTAACTAAGGAGATACAAATACATCTAACAATGAATGATACTTCTACAACATGTATTAACCATATTTAATGCTAAAATTGTAATCTTATTGTACAGTGTTACCATTTATATGATTCAAGCTTAAAGAAGATGGCCATATTTAAATATCGGCAAAGGCCAGAGCATTAAAATAACATAAATGTAGACCTATATTACATGTAAAGTCTTTCACTTTATTTGCTTAAATTTTAGAACACTTGATTAGACTTGATGTCGGCTGCATGAACATATCAATGTAAGCAATCAATCACGTCACTAGTTTTAAAAATACAACTTCGCCGGCTAATGAATGCATAAAAGTGACCAGCTGGATATAAACTAATGCAAATAGATGGTAACAATTGCGACATAAAACATGTGGGTCAGGTCTGCGTGTGTTTTTGTCACATTGCTTTAATCGCTTGAGGTAAGTTAGCCGTTACTGTTATTCCTCTCAGACTCGACGGCAAGCTTCTGTTCTTTCTCTGCTGATGCAGCATCTAGTCAAAAAATTAATTACTTTATAATGATATGGCAATGTGTACTTAAGTGTTCTGTATTCATAAGTTACCGTTTCGCTGTCTGTGTTTTAAATGCGCATCAAGTGCTCAGCGCTCTCCGTGCAGCTTGTAATATCCGTGCTCGCGCTGCCTCACGTGTACGTAAACAACTCAGCCAGTGAGTTTATGTGTCCTGAGGTGTCCTCTCGCTCTGTATAATGCTAGCAGTCTCTTCAGTGCTCTCGTACTGTGTAATGACAGCGCACACTTCTCAGCCGCCCCAGCAACTAATTAATTTAAAAAAGTAACGGACAACGCGCCATATGGTAACGGTAACGGAGTTAATTTATTTAAAAAGTAATGCGTTACAGTATTAGTTACTGTCGAAAGTAACTGCGTTACAGTAACGCGTTACTAGTAACGCGTTACTGCCCAACACTGCTGAAGTGTCAACAACTTTTATGGTTGTTGTTTTTAGGATTTGCCATGCATAGAGGAGCTGTCCAACACATCGCTGTTCTCCTCGCCATCTGAATCTCTGTCGGAGTATCCAGACCCTTCAGGATTTGGCACTGAAAGCCTGGCCCAGTTACCCGCTGAGGGCACCGTGGCACCCATGTGCTGGGATACACCTGGACACAGTCAGAGACAGGTATTTATACACTGATTTTCTCTCAGATATAAATTTTTCCACCATTTTCACTGGTCCTGCCACAGAACTCAATAACAATCAGCACGCTTGCATGCATGTTCTTAAACTGATTGTTTAAGAAGCTGACAACGTGTGAGGTATGTAAACGCATGTAAGTGCGTTAAACCATTATTAGGAAGTTATTAGTAAGGTACACAGTTCGATTTTTGCCGTAGGTAGTTTTCCCGGCATGAAAACACTTGTGCTATCAGATTAAAGCCTACGGAGAAGTGATACACGAAAGATTACGTTTCAATGTCTAACCTGTAAACACCGATTTCTTGCATTGCCAGGTTATTGGTTTGCATGTAAACTGGGAAAATGTGTTATCTTAATAAGCTGATTTGAGGTACTCGTCAGTGTATTTGTGTGGATGTAAATGTGTTCAGTACTCCCTCTCTATTAAGGATGCACGATATATGTCGGCCACCATATCGGTATCGGCCGATATATGTTCATTTTTAGTGTTATCGTTATCGGCCTGATAAGAAAATTTGGTCGATATATTAAAGCCGATAAATAATGTATTGTTTCCATCAGCGGAGACATTTCAGATGCGCACTGTTCACTATGATGATTTTGAAGTGCTTGAAAAAAAAGGAAAATACATTACAATACATTAGTCTGTCATATCGGCTACATAAAATTATAATGAGAACATTATAATTGTGCGCTCGGGACATGGATTTCAATGATGAGACGTTTGTTTTTGCAATCAGGCTCTCAAAAAATATTTGAATTTTTATTTATAAGACAATATATCGGTTATCGGCTTTCCATAATACAGTCAGCGAATCACCATACCTGGTTGTAGATAAAATATTTCTCGTCTATTTTGGTCCAGTACACCAAAATAGACGAGAAATATTTTATCTACAACCAGGTATGGTGATTCGCTGACTGTATTATGGCATCTTTCACAACTCACACACGCACCGGAGATAATCAACTACTACAGAGGATTGTGGATTATGATAATCAAGAGATGAACATCTTTCAATACACTGAACATCACTCACAGGACGTGGAAAATGATATTGATCCTGTAAACAACCTTTTCCACAGTACCAATAACAACTGTTTTTATTACACTAATGATCAGTTTAATAGTTCAGTTAATACTGAAAACCAACTATCAATAATCCACTTTAATAGCAGAAGCCTATATGCTAACTTTCACAACATTAAATATTATCTTAACCAGTTTAAACAGTCTTTCAATATAATTGCTATTTTTCGGAAACGTGGATAAACAGTGAAAAGGGCTCAGACTTTGAAATTGAAGGTTATGTAATGTCTTGTATTAACAGAGTAAATAAGAATGGGGGTGGCGTGGCTTTGTATGTAGACAAGAAACTTAATCACAAGGTGGTGGAAAAAATGTCTACAGTGGTGGATGACTTGCTTGAATGTGTTACAATAGAAGTATGTAGGGAAAAAAAGAAAAATGTTATTGTAAGTTGCATTTATAGATCACCTGGTTCTAATATTGATTTTTTTAAGGATTGGATGGAGGAAAAATTTACAAAAACAAATCAGAAAGTCATGTTCATCTGCGGGGATTTCAACATTGATTTGCTAAATCCAAACAAGCACAATAAGACAGACGATTTTATCAATACAGTGTATAGTCTGGGCTTTTTCCCCCAAATTACCAGACCCAGTAGGATTACTACCCATTGTGCAACTTTGATTGATAATATTTTTACAAATGACATAGATAATACAGTGAGTGGACTATTAATAAATGACATCAGTGACCACTTACCAGTTTTTACAGTTTACAATAGCAATTACACATCTAAAAAAGACAATAAACCTATATTTAGAAGGGTCAGAACAGACGAGTCTATGGTTGCATTTAAAGATGCTCTGTTTTCACAAGACTGGGAATTAATATATAAGGAAAAAGAGATGGATAAAGTATATGGTGAATTCCTAAGAATATTTCAATCAATATATGATAAGAATTGTCCGATAAAAAAATATGGTAGAAAACAGAAATATAGTGATAGACCGTGGATTTCAAAAGGATTACAAAATGCCTGTAAAAAGAAAAATACACTGTATAGAGAATTTATTAAACACCTTTTATTTATTAAACTATAGAAGCTGAAAATAAATATAAGAAATATAAAAATAAATTAATTATGATTATGAGAACTTGTAAGAAAGAATACTATAGTAAGCTATTAGATAATAATAAAAATAATATGAAGGGTATATGGAATATACTGAACAGTATTATAAGAAGAGGCACGAAGCAGTCTAATTATCCCAGTATTTCATTGATAATGAAAAAAAGATCAATAATATGGAGGAGGTGGTCAATAACTTTAATAAATATTTTGCAAATGTTGGACCAGATTTAGCTGGAAAAATTCCTCAGCCACAGATAAGCCATATTAGTTGTAATGATCTTATTGAAAGAAATCAATGTTCAATGTTTTTAAAAGCAGTAGAAGAAAAAGAAATCATAGACATTGTTAAAAAATGCAAAACTAAAGTATCCACTGATTGTAATGAAATAGATATGAAGATAGTAAAACATGTAATTGAGGGGATCGCCAAACCGTTAACTCACATTTTTAATTTGTCATTCCAGATTGGTCAATTTCCAACAAAAATGAAAATAGCAAAAGTCTTACCTCTGTACAAAACTGGAGATAAACACCACTTCACAAATTACAGGCCTGTCTCTTTACTGCCACAATTTTCGAAAATTTTAGAAAAACTTTTCAATGACAGATTGGATAATTTTATAGATAAACATAAACTGCTTACTGACAGCCAGTATGGATTCAGAAAAAATAGGTCAACATCTCTAGCTTTAACTGAACTCATTGAAGAAATGACAAATATCATTGACCAAAAAAAATTTGGAGTTGGGGTATTCATTGATTTGAAAAAAGCGTTTGATACAATTAATCATGAAATACTAATCAGTAAACTGGAACGACTTGGGATCAGGGGGATAGTGTTGAATTGGTTAAGCAGTTATTTAAAAGACAGGAAACAATTTGTGAAAATGGGTGAATACACATCTGATTGTTTGGACATTGCGTGTGGGGTCCCCCAGGGGTCAGTGTTGGGACCTAAATTATTCGTTCTCTACATTAACGATATATGTAAAATATCTAAATTACTCAAATTTGTATTATTTGCTGATGATACAAACATCCTTAGTTCTGGTCAGAATTTACAGCAACTCCTGGACTTAATCACTGCAGAATTCAGAAAAATTAAATTGTGGTTTGATACAAATAAATTATCATTAAATTTGAGTAAAACTAAATTCATGACATTTGGCAATTGTAAATTTAGTAATCAAGTTCAGTTACAGATCGACGGTGTTAACATAGAAAGAGTATATGAAATGAAATTTCTTGGAGTGATTATAGACGACAAGATTTGCTGGAAATCTCACATAAAACACATTCAAACAAAATTGTCAAGAAGTATTTCAGTACTGGCTAAAGTTAAGTACATTCTGGATTACAGATCACTCCACATTTTGTATTGTTCACTGGTGTTACCGTATTTAAATTACTGTGTAGAGGTTTGGGGCAACACATATCAACATTCATTGCAATCGTTATTTATACGTCAAAAAAGAGCAATGAGAATAATTCATAACACTGGATATTTGGATCACACAAACTCATTATTTTTACAGTCAAGAGTATTAAAATTATTTGATTTAGTTGAATTTCAAACAGCGGTCATTATGTTCAAGGCTAGAAATAATTTATTGCCTGGCAATATACAGAAAAGGTTTTTGGAAAGAGAAGGAGGCTATAATTTAAGGGGAAAACTCCCACTTTTCGAACTACTAGGAAAAGTTTTTGTTTATCTGTTAGTGGTGTTAAATTATGGAACAAACTAAATAATGAATTAAAGCAATGTCCAAACTTATTCCATTTTAAAAAGATGTTCAAAGAAACTATATTCCAGAGGTATAGAGAAACTCAGTCCTAATAATAAACTGTGCTAGGCCTATATTGAATATTATGGTAGTATGTATAAATATTGTCGTGTTTGGGTACTACTATTAGTATGTGATTAGAACTTTTTGAATATATTTTCTCATTGATTATAGATTTATTATCTCCGCAGATTTATTATTTTGTAGTTATCTCGTTAAATATGGTAGTAATGATATAGGGGTAGGAGTATATAAGTTTTACTTCTTCCTACCTCCTTTTGTGCATGTAAATAGAAGTCTTTAAGTTTTTTAAAGTATGGAGTTCTTTACTTTGTTGTTCATTTGTTTTGTTTTTCTATTATTAGTTTTTTTGATTGATTTTAACTTGTTCTTATTTACATGTTCAAATAAATAAATAAATACAAATACAAATATAAATAATTATCGGTTATTGGTATTGGCCAAATTTTTCATATCGCTCCATCCCTACTCTCTATAATGTTGAGCCCAAGTTAAGGTTGTTTTTACATTTCAAATTTAATAGACAGGGATCCACATTAATGCAGGTTTCTGTATTTTCCAGTTTGAAAAGTATGACTCGCATGAATAAAAGAAAAAATGTTTTCTACCAAAATAAAAGCTGTATTTTTAAATGTTTGAAAGCAAAGAATTTAGTAAGATTATTAGTTGTTGTTTTTGTATAGTCATAATGTCTTTAGCTAATGAAATGCTTGCATAGATAATTGCAGTAACTGACTTTTATCCGATAGCATTAGCCTGAGTCCTATTCCTCGTGTGTTATTTCATATGAGTGTTCAGCATCTCCTCTGTTTTCTACAGCAGAACCTGAGTGCGTTTCCGGGCAGGTTGGATAACTTCAGCGCGATCCTGTCCGCGTCAGTGGCAGGATTTAAGGTAGATTCTCTCCTTACCTTTATCTAATACTCTATCCTCTCTATTTCATCACATTTCATCATCCTGTGTTTTCTGCCTCCCTCGTTCATTTCTACAGGCTGCTCCTCCACCGCCACCCGAGGAAGAGGAGGAGGCGGACGAGGAAGAGACGGAGGATTTGGGGCACGCGGACACGTACGCCGAATACAAGCCATCGAAATGTAAATGTCATATCATATCAAACTACAGTAACAGGGGTGGGCAGTATGAGTATGTGCATGGTTATTTTAAGGTCCCAACAGGCCCTAGGTCTTAAAATGTCTTTTATTTTGTTTTCTCAAATTTAAAGTAATAAAATGTCCTAAATTTTAAAAGGTATGTATTTATATAATGGAAGACGCATCTTTTTCGGCAACACTTGATCCATTAATACTAACACTTTCTTTTCTATTCTATATCTATTAAAAAAAAAAAAAATTGTGTACTGCATTAGATTTAACTGGGAATGGTCACTTGCATATTGTTGTCCTATTGTTAGTTTAATTGCTTCTATTTCTCTCTTTATTTGTAAGTCGCTTTGGATAAAAGCTTCTTTAATGATTAAATGTAAATAATGTTATATTAACGATATTAAGAAGATCTTAACGGTCTTAATTATAATTTTAAAAGGGCCTTAAATTTGGGGCCGAAATAACAGTAACTGTGATAGGCAAGCGTATTTGTATTGCACATTTAATCCACAGTGGTAATTCAAAGTGCTTTACATAAAACAAAATAATAATAATGCACCGATCATGATTTTTCATGGCCAATTTTTTTATTTATTTTTTACAAGCAAATTGTCCGATTTTAAAACCTGTTTCAGTGTCTACAGATCATCAGCGCTTCATCTGCAGTGTAGAGAGAGCGTGTGCTCATGGTTGCCAGATTGCAATATAACAAAATATATTGATATTTTGATATATATTGATATCGTAAATATGTAAAGCATTTGAGTAAAATCACAGGGTCAGAAAATGGATCCTTTACCTTTAACCGAAAAGTTGTGATTTGGGGATTTAAAATATTGACATCTGGCAACCGCAAACATGACCGCTCGTAGTAGAGCAGTCAGTAATATTTTCTCTTTTTTACTACATTTTAGTCTTGTCTTATTTCATTAATCATACTGCATGTTGATATAGTCGCATTTATCGTTTACTGACCTCGGTGTCGTCTCGTCTAAAAGAGATTCTCGTCCGAAATTTGCGCACGTTTTAAAAAATAAATACGACAATCACGTTTACACACACTGCCTCCGAAACTTTTGCCTGTCATAAAAAAATTCGGATCGGATGCATTGCAAGCGTTTTGAGAGATTTATTGACAATTCAGAGCCACCGAATGACGAATACGAAAATTTCGCGAGGACTTTAACACTAGTTAATACACATACATTTCTACATTAGTCCATCATTCTGCCCACCCCTACTACAGCAAAAACTCAACTCGATTTCATATTTTGTGGTGTTTCCGTGTCAAACAAGCGCTCTGTTCACATGTGTGCAGCTACTATTGGAATCTCTCACCCTGACATCGTAGTGGAGACCAACACACTGTCCAGCGTTCCTCCTCCCGACATCACCTACACACTGTCCATCTCAGACAGCACCATTAACTCTGGCCTGCTCTCCGCCCTGCAGCTCGAGGCCATCATCTACGCCTGCCAGGTACTGGTCCTCTACGCTCTCTGTGCACTTTACTTTCGGCTCTTCTGTGTCTCTGTTATTGTCTGTTTCCACTCAGAAATGTTAAGCTATACTTTATTGTCCCAGAGGGAAATGATGTAACTGCATCATACAGGTGAAACTCGGGAAAAATTAGAATATCGTGCAAAAGTTAATTTATTTCAGTAATTCAACTTAAAGGTGAAACTAATATATTATGTAGACTCATTACATGCAAAGTGAGAAATTTCAAGCCTTTATTAGTTATAATTTTGATGATTATGGCTTACAGTTTATGAAAATCCCCAAATTCAAAAATAGAATATTGCGAAAAGGTTTTCATAATCTGTAAGCCATAATCATCATAATTTATTGTCCCAGAGGGAAATTTGTCTCGGGGTCAAAAATACAGCCACTGGATCACATATAACAACATAACACAATACAAAAACACCATAACACATCAATTATGTCTCTAAAAAAATGTCTAGTACAAATAGAATAGACTTAAATTGTCATTGTGCAGGAGAAACATACAATGAAATTTGCTTGTGCAGCCTCTAAAGCGATACTCACTTTCATATACACACTCACACAGTAAATAAAATAATGTATAATAATGTATGATGTAAAATAATGTATGCCGCTGCCTTTGTGTTCGTGTTCTTCAGCAACATGAGGTGATTCTTCAGAACGGTCAGCGAGCGGGTTTTCTGATCGGAGACGGGGCTGGTGTTGGGAAGGGACGCACTGTGGCCGGAATCATACTGGAGAATTTTTTAAAGGGAAGGAAGAGAGCACTATGGTAAACACACACATGTGTCTCTAACACGCCTGATGAGTCAAATGAGTTTGAACCTTAAGGCCCGTGCACAACGGATTATCGTGCGCGCTTTTCGCCGACGTGTAATGCCTCGTGACTAAACAAAGGGCGCCAATGTGAGTATGCACACCGATGCTCAAAACGGCAGGCGAAAACATAGATATCCAGAATAAAGACTAGAGGTCTCTTCCGCGCTGCTGGCCATTGGAGGTCGACGTCCGCCCCTGGCGGCCATCTTGTCACAGGCAGCTCGCTCACTCGTAACATTGTGTTTTAATTAAGGGGGTAATCCACCAGCCGGAAACTGAAGTCTCCCCGGGGGCCGCCATTGGCTAACAAGCCTTCACCTGCTGTTAGCATCCCATTGACTCCCATTCATTTTGGCATCACTTTGACGGCGAATAACTTTAAATCTGATGCGTTTAAAGACTCCAGTTGTCCATTGTTTATTTCCAAAGAAACATGACAATGTATAAAAGGCTCCATTACCTTGTATCTTACGTTATCGCCCCGTAGAAGCAGTTTTTGTAAAAATAGGCTAACGATTAACGATAACGTCATAACACGCGACTCTCTGGCGCACAGTAGAGAAATTACCGTGTAGACAGGAGGAGAAGCTCGCGCGCAATCGGGGGGACGTGGAGGCCTGAAGTCAAGGGAGAAGCCCATAGAGAGTTGTAAAGTTGCTCCTGCTGCTAGCTCATGGACAGCTAATACTCACTCTCTCCGGCTCTGCAAGATCCGGAAGGGAATGATTCAGATTCCCTTTGGCACAGCTACTAGAAGACGTACAACTGTGAGACAGGTTGCTCACGTCACATCTACGTCGTCAAGCTTTTACTGTCTATGGTTTTAATGGTGCATGTACTTTGTAAATAACCATAACTTGCTCAATTTTCTACCGATTTTCAAACGGTTTGGTTTGTTATAAACGTCAGAGATGTAGTTATGACACTGCATACTTATAATAAGTGTATAAATAAATAATCATCCAGAATTATAGCCACGTTAATAACGTTTGTAAGAAACCAAACCGTTTGTAAAATCCGTCAAGATTTCAACGAGATAAGAGTATTTGTGTGTGCTGATCACTCATCTTACATCAGGCACCACAGAGCCCGCCAGAAAGCTTGCCTGTGACAAGATGGCCGCCGGTGATGACGATAGAGACTCTGCCGTAAGACATCTAGCCTTTGTTAAGGATATCTATGGGCGTAAAAGCGTAATTTTTTTTAAAAACACCTTGGATTAGTTTTTATTGTTTGATGCACCGCGTTAAAAACTGTCCGACCAATGAGATTAGCTCTTTTTTTTCACATGCCCTACAGTACTTGGCATAAACGTAATAAATATTATGTCTATGGTACTTGGTGGCACTCAAGTCAAGTCACCTTCATTTATAGAGAGCTTTTAACAATATAGATCGTTTCAAAGCAGCTTTACAGTGATAATGGGAAATTAAAGTGACAGAGATTGTTTTGGCTCTACAGCAGCTCTAGAATAAAGTTATTGTCCAGCTAAAGTGGACAATAAAAACGGTCAAGCACAAAACAGAGCACACATTGATAGAAGAAGAGGAAGATGCAACGTTCGTAGAGCTGCTGGACTCTTTGGTGTCTGAACACAAAGAACTTTATGACAAACGCCACAGCGATTACAAAAATCTCGATAAGAGGGAGTTGTTATGGAGAGGAATTGAAGAGCAAATAGGATTTGCAGACCTGCAAACTTGTTGCTTTTCGGCGATAATCGCCGTTTTCTTGGTCAATTGGGTCATTCACGTGAATCGCGTAGAACCGGAGAGTTTTTTTTTTGGGGGGGGGTGCTTGGTGTAGGCTGCCCTTAATCTGCACGCAGGCTAGAATTGCGAAACATTATTGGATAATTCTTATAATTGACATTTCTCTTGGCCAATCGGAATCTTAGCACTTGCGTCAGAATCGCCATTGGATGAGACACCTGGCTACCACGCGAGTCTGATGGAAACTCATTACGTGAAGGAATCTAATGTGAAATTCGAGGTAAATCAAGCTTTTTTGGAGCAAAAACAACAGCTAGTTGTTTGCTTGATTCAATTAACGTTAGCTACCGCTTTGTTATGCTGCGCTCGTGAGAGAGAGAGAGACGCGCGCACTCTCACTGTATTCAAATTGAGAATTGACACGATAGTAAAAGATCAAAAGACCAAAGTTTCACGTGGAGATTTTTTTCCTGAATTACCGCTGGGTGTGAATTGCAGCCTACTAAAATTGCCCTATCCTCTCTGAAAAGCGTTATGCACAATTCAGCTGACATAAACCACATTTTCAATAAACAAAAAACCTATCCAGTGATTAAATGTTTTCTGTGTTGAGACAAATCTTGTGCGATGTCCTAATCTGCTGGGATAATCACACAACGCTAGCCGTGTGTGTCAGCTAATGGCACGTCCGATTCGCGAACTAATGACTCATTTGAACCGATTTACTTTTATGAATGGTTAAAATAACTGATCTGTCCAACATCTGTCTCTTCAAAAGAGATCTGAATCGGTGTATAACAAATCGATAACACCAAACTAGTTAATATTAACTATTCATAAACTGCACTTCTTAATCTTTATAAATAAATAGCATTTATTAATCTTTGGTAATGTTATTTTCACTATTTACTAGTAGCCTTGTTACAATTAAAAGTTATATTTGTTAACATTAGTTAGCCTAATGCTACTGTGAAGTAATATGAACAAACAATGAACAGCTGTATTTTTATTAACAAAGAATAATAAATACAGTAACAAATGTATTGCTTATCATGGTTCATTTATATTTTACTGCCTCTTTTCTCCTTTGCCAATCCTATGATAATTATATATACACAGTGGTGTAAAGTAACGAATTACAAATACTCTCGTTACTGTAATTGAGTAGTTTTTTTTAGGAATTGTACTTTTTTAAGTAGTTTAAAAACAGTGTACTTTTACTTTTACTTGAGTACATTTTAAGTGCTGTATCGGTACTTTTACTGCGCTATTTTCCCTGAACCTGCCGTCGCTACATTTATATTAATATTTATTTTTATAATAAGTCATCATGTGACTCCATGCGTGATTCCCGTCAAATCAAATCGCGCGCGGAAAACTTTGCATCAAACCAGCATCAACAGACTTCGAGACACCTGGCGCCAATTTATTTTGTTCACGAAGTGACTTTCGTAGTGGATCTTGAGCCTGGAGGAAGTTCATGCATTTGTGTCTTCAAATAGGCAAAAAAACAGCGCAAGCGTCACACCTCACACGTGCTTCAGTGTGTGTGTGTGTGGTAAATGAAACTGCGCGTCGGCTGCACCATTCATTCACACAGAACATGCAGGATTCGTATTTAAATTGTCTTTGTGGTTTAATATTCACACTATATCGCGATTTGATTTCAAGTGTACTGAACTGCTTTCTATTTATTCCTCAAATTTACAAATTCCGTGAAATTCCGAGTTATAAATTCCTTTTTTATGACTGGATTTTGTCAGCATTTTTGGGGGGGGGGGGGGTCGTCCAAAACAATGGTAGGGGAAACGCTGTATTTTTAGTGCTAGCAGTCAAAAATAAAACTGTTGGAGAAATATTGAAATACTGTTTCTTTTTTTCTATGAATCTGTGATAAAAGAGTAAGCTACATTTTCAATTTGCAGGGTATAAGGTGGACTAACATTCATAGCATATATACTCACTACTCACTACTCTTGAGTACTTTTAAAAGGGCTACTTTTTACTCCTACTTTGAGTAGTTTTTAGGACCGGTACTTTTACTCTACTCTCACTACATTTTTTGACAAGTAACAGTACTTTTACTTGAGTATGCTTTTTCAGTACTCTTTCCACCACTGTATATACAGTATAGTGTTCATCCAGAACAACATGTAACTGTGTAACCACACCCTAGCAACCATTTAAAGCTACCTAGCAACCATTTTGCACGTTCACTCGGCGCATCTCCAGTGAAAATCGATTGGGTATGAACATATTAAAGACACGCCGAAAATCTTCCCGGTGTGCACAGGCCTTTAGAGTTTAAATTCTCTATTCATTATGATGACTTCATCATGCATAACAGAGGGAACTTGATTATTTTTTAGGTTCAGTGTGTCAAATGATCTGAAGTACGATGCTGAGAGAGATCTCAAGGACATAGAAGCTCTCAACATCCCAGTGTTTGCTTTAAATAAGGTTTGTGAACTGAATCGTCACTGTTTTATCTACGTCAGTATTGCACACGTTAGTGTTTTTCCAGATGTGATGGAAGATGGAACTAACAGGGTTTGGGAATTAAAAGCTAATATTTAAATTATAATAAATGATTGATTGATTTATACTATATACTAATTATAATATAAAAACAATCAAAATAAAATAAAAATATTGAAAAATTTAAATTGTAAATATTTTTTTACATTTTAAAAATGATTTTATTTATTTATTTTATATGCATTATTTTTATTTCAGTTTTAGTTTTATTCATTTTAATACTTCAACCTTATTTATTTCATTTAGTTACAGACACAACATTTTCTAATTTTCTTTTAAGTTCATCCATTTATTTTTTATTCTATTTCAGCTTTATTTCAATTAATGAAAATTATTTTAATTTCACTTAACAACACTGCCTTAAACCTTCAAATGTGTAAAATTGTTGAAACATTAACTTACAATACCAGGCGTCTTTAAGTGGAAATTTTAGGTTACGGGTTCGACTGGCAAAAAGTTTTAAAATTCATGCATTACCTGTTTAATTTACTAGATGAATCAGGCGAATTTTTGAACGAATCTCTTGAATTAATGATTCAATGACAAATACATTTTTAACAGTTACTTGTCAATGTTGCTTGATGTTATGATGTAATCGACAAAACCGTTATTTGAAGCATTTAGTTACTTTCAAACGATCTATTTTGATCGCTTGCATAGACATCAGTGTTTATATCCGAACTATAAACTTTTATCCCAGTAATTCTGTGATAATTTTAATATTTATAACACAGAAATTATGATACTCTGTGGTTAAAAAGATTTGCAAATTGCAAATTTGTATGTTCGCAGAGCTGCATGATTCCGGTGTGACGGTTATTAATCTTTTCCTCTTTCATACAGATTAAATACGGAGATACGGCTACCTCAGAGGGCGTTCTTTTCGCCACATACTCAGCGCTGATCGGAGAGAGCCAGGCCGGCGGGCAGCACCGCACCAGACTCAAACAGATCCTGGACTGGTGCAAACCCAACTTTGATGGAGTCGTATCCTTCACGTCCAGCGTTGCAGCTTGTGCATTTATTTGAAATCTGAAATTTTACATTTTTTTAAATCTAAACTGGAGTTTTAGCACCATTTTAGCCTGAATTGGCATTCAACAAGAGTGTTTGTCCATTTTGGAGTCGAAGTCGAAGTGCTCCCAAGCACTTGCTATGGTATTCCGCCATACAATATAGTTATCCACTTTACACGCTTAGAAAAGCGCAACGTTTTATTTTGTGTCACTGTCCTAGGTCGAGTTACACTGCTCGAGTAACTGTATTTAAATAGGGAAAACGTGGAGGCGTTTGGTCGCTTCTCTGCTTGGCCCGTATTGAATGAACTGGGCTAGTTAAGTGCTATCAAAGTGTCTCGCGCGCCAGAGCGATTGAGTGCACACAGTGAGACGAGAGAGGTATGTATCAACTCGTCTTAGTTAAGGGAATAACATAGTTTAATATGAAAAAACGGTGGAGTATCCCTTTACGTAAGGGATATATCATGGCTAGCTGTGGATTATATGATTTTAATGCACGACGTGGAGGCAAAGAACCACACAAAACGGACGCCATGGATTTTCCCGAGTATTACATGGTTATTTGGCAGCAATGACAACTTAAAAGCTTTTATTTATGTTTGCAGTGCAATATTTAACCGGAAAGGTACAAATGTATGGTTATTTCCATCAGTTACAGCTCGTTAGATCTAGAACCCGCTTTGAATCAGACAGAGAGATAAAGTGGTGCATAAGATTACATTTATTTAAATGAATGAATTAAAGCATATATTTGACTGAGTTATTTTATTAATAAAAGTCACTGGGCAGCGTTAATAAGTTTCTGTGTATGCGCGATCTTTCTCTCTGTGTGTGTGTGTGTGCACTTTAATGAAAATAGCGCATTAATATAGAACAGTGATTAAACTGACTTGAAACTACCTGTGAATTAAACTTTGCATTTTATTGCACACCTTCCAGCCAATTAGAAACGAGTATTCAGACAGACCATGGTATAATATGTATTAACAAAAGTATTGTAGTAGTGCTGTTAACCCTTGACCTTTAACCTCTGTCAGATTGTGTTTGACGAGTGCCATAAGGCTAAAAATGCGACTTCCACCAAGATGGGTAAAGCCGTCCTGGATTTGCAGAGCAAACTCCCCCGGGCGAGAGTAGTGTACGCCAGTGCCACAGGTGGGTGCTCGCCACACCGTCTTTACACTCACTACATGTGTGTCAGGCATATGTAATTGGCCTTCGCTACTCTTTTTTTATAAGGTATTGATCACACCTTTATTTACATATATATAGGGAGTAGGGGTGGAACGGTACATGTATTCGAATTGAACCGAAACGGTACGGGCGTCACGGTTCGGTGCACGAATTTACACGGAGAATACACGGTATAAAAATAAATAAAACTCGCGTGCAAATGAATAAATGTAATGCGGAACTACTGTTAGAGACGCGGGTTCTTTAGGGACACATAATCTGTACCATCGGCTTAGCTCTGAACGCGCGTTCACTTCAAACGTTGGCTTTATACGCGCGTCCTATTCGCTTTGGACTAGCGTCGAACTAGATGCGAATTTGACGCTCTATTCGCGTTCGGTGTGACCGCATAATGAACAGCCTGCGATGTCAAGATTGCAATGCTAGAGAGAGAGAGAGGCGCGCGGGCGCGATCGAACAGTGGAAACATATAAAACATACTCCGTCATTTTGTTCATACAGATCATTAAACCTGCAAAGTGTTTACTTATATTTGTGTACACTCGCAATAAAACACAATATTCTGCTTTTGTCACACTGTAAACTCTTGTCAAACTGTAACCTACAACTGTCACCCAACCAAAATCACACACACACACACACACACACACTGTTTTAAAAGCAAAACATATTTATCCAACTCCATTTCTAAACAGTCTGTGGGTCCCATCTTTTGGACATTCGTCATATTGCATTGGTTTTCATTTCTTGTCCTCGGAGCGCTAATCTCACACATTCTACATTGATTAAAAAAGAAAATCGAATGTGTTTTTAATGGTAGTATTATTTTATACAGGAATCAATTATTTATAATTCAGATGAGAATAATGTTACATTGTTAATTAAATATGTTAATTAAAATTAAGGAAAACAAATATATTGATCTGAAATATAGCAAAATAATTTTAAATTAATTCAGGTACAATTACCAAACATATCGCAAGGTCTTTTTGTCTTTTTATTAATTTAGTTAATAAACTAATTATATAAAACTCTTGTCAGTGCACTACAAATAAACTGGTTCTATGCCTTTATTAATAAAACTTGTTTAAAAAATACAATGCCTTCTGCATTTTTGTTTTGCTTTTCCCTCCATTGTACCGAAATCATACCGAACCGTGATGTCTGAACCGAGGTATGAACCGAACCGTGACTTCTGTACCCAAATAGGCAGAGAGAGATAAAAAAATAAAAAAAACTTTATAAAGAAAGTCTATGGAAGCTTGTTTCTGCCTCAGACCAAAACAATTGAAAAGATAATTGGTACTTTATCTCACAATTCACTTTTTATATCAGAATAGCGTGATATAAAGTCACAATTGCGTGTTACAAAGTCAGATTTGCGAGATATAAACTCACAGTTCTGAGAAAAAATGCCAGAATTGCGAGTTTATACCGTTCAAGATTGTGCTCCAGTGTGACGTCACATTGAAACAGCCTCCGCCCACAACAGCTCCGCCCTATTAGCATAGACTCCGCCCCTCAGTGAGCTGTACACACTCCGTCATGTTTATCTCCTCGCCAGAGCGTTCAAGTAACAAATGTATTCTTATTAAAGCTGCTAAAGTTGTTCAGTCAAGAGCAGTGAGTGATATTCTGTTTTTCTTTTGTTATTTGATTCATATTATTAATAACAGCATACATAGCAGTAGGTACTGTATATTTCACTTTAATACACAGATCTAATATACACATGCAATTTCTTTCCCTGCTGTTTATGTTCACAGACATAACCGACTGTGTTTGTGAACTTTGTGTCTTTGACATAACACTTTGTGTGTATTTGCCAGTTTAAGTGCAATAATACGTGAAAGAGAGATTAGTTTGATACTCGCGAGTCACGGGACACACTGTCTGACATCCAGCATGTGTCAGAAAACCATATATCAAAAGTTTAGACTGATATGGCTTTAAAACGCAAGCGGATAATAAACTTTCATGATGATGAAGAACAGCAATGTCGGTTATGGTTATAATTACGGTTATAATGTCGGTTATAATCACGGTTATATTTTAAGCCCGAACCCGAGGTCCGTTTCTCACACAAAATACCTTTTTTTGTTGCAATAAACTGTATTTTTTGTTAAGGTGAAAGTCACAAATTCCTCTGGAACTCAAACATTAAACACACTGTCTGACATCCAGCTTTCTGTGCGTGTGATTTGGATGTGTGCACTCAGAAAACCATATAACAAAATTTTTGACTGGTATGGCTTTAAAACGCAGGCAGATAATAAACTTTCATGATGATGAAGAACAGCAATGTCACGTGACCATTTTGGAGATAATCAAAACCAAACAGATTTTTTAGTTTTTGGCAGAGTATTGGAGACTGCACAAGCTCCGCCCTCTTCTGGATATGGGGGCGGGAAGCAGCAGCTCATTTGCATTTAAAGATACATGCACGAAAACAGCATGTTTTTCCTTCCTCTCAAAAATAGGCGTTTACAACGTGGTATAATAAATGATCTGTGGGGTATTTTGAGCTGAAACTTCACAGACACATCCTGGGGACACCTGAGATTGATATTACATGTTGTAAAAAGTGTCATAGGTCCCCTTTAAAAGGGGTTTATTATGGTTTAATTTATTAAAATCTCTTGGTCTTTGTGGATTTATGAGATCTAAGAGTTTCCTGCCTTTATCATTCTCGTTCTCTAGGTGCTTCTGAGCCAAAGAATATGATCTACATGAGCCGATTGGGGATCTGGGGGCAAGGAACACCATTCAAGACCTTTGACGACTTCTTGCATGCTATTGAGAAGAGGTCAGAGTTCATCCCGAGCATCACAGTGACCATGGCTTAGAGATTTCTCAGATGATGTTACTTTTTTTTCTTTCTGACAAAATGCTCACTTTTTAAAACTATTCTCTTATAAACATTTGCTCAATTCTCACCTTCGTTCTTCCAGGGGTGTTGGTGCCATGGAGATTGTGGCAATGGATATGAAAGTGAGTGGCATGTATATTGCACGGCAGCTGAGCTTTTCCGGCGTGTCCTTCCGTATAGAGGAGATTACACTGGACGAGGAGTTTAAACTGGTCTACAACAAAGCAGCTAGACTGGTGAGAGAAACCAGTTCTTATTTTATCAGTTCTTTTGTCTTTGGGTCGTTTCATCTCACAGATTTCTGCTCGTCGTTGTAAATCATATATAGGTAAAGATGACATTTAAATGAATGCATTAGTGTGAGAGAGAGCGATTGCGTGTGAATAGTGAAGCTGTGTGTTTTAGTTACTGTGAAATATATGCTAGAACTTTTCAGTTTCTAAGCTATTTTATTGATAAATCAAAGAACAGAGTTTACAGTACATTTCTGCACCACTGAATGATTCTGTGTGCGTGCGATCTTCGCATGTTATGGGCTACTGTCTGTTGTACGATTAACTTACCTGAGGGTGGAAAGCACGGTAATTTAAAAAAAATACTACAGGTTTTCTACAAATACAAAGCTTAATGCTAAATCCTGAAGTATCCCTTTAAAGTCGACTAGTCTATTCAACCCCTAGTGTGGACAAAAGGCCAAAACATAAAGATAAAGATGCGATTTCTAATGTATCCAGATAAATGTAGACGTAACCTAAGAGAGTCTGCCATGATTTGTCCACTGATTTTGATTACACAAATTCAAAACCCTTCTTCCTCTCTGTAGTGGGCTGAGGCTCTGGAGTTGTTCACCCGAGCTGCAGACACGCTGGGTTTGGCCTCCCGGAAGTCTCTCTGGGGTCAGTTCTGGGCGTCACACCAGAGGTTTTTCAAGTACCTCTGCATCGCCGCTAAAGTCCGTCGCCTGGTCGAGCTCGCTCAAACTGAGATGCAACACGGCAACGTGAGTCAGGATTCATTTTTGTGCTTTTGCTTGTTATATAAACCCATAGAAAGGTTTTACTATTCAGGTACAAGGTCCTTTAAATCCTTGAAGCACTTGAATTTGACCTTCTGAAATGTAAGTCCTGGGAAACAGCCATATTTATGAAAAGGTACTTGAAAAGTGAATTATTAAAAGGCAATATATGTGAAATTAGTGTTTAATTTGATTGATAAAACAATCTTTCCACGTAAAATGAATGCTGTAGCCTGTCTGATAGTAGATATGGAGCCATTCGCATGGATATGAGTGTGATATTGCTCATAAATATTCAAGTATATGATACAGCTTTTCATTCTTCAGGTCAATCATATATTCATGAGAAAAACAATTTGAACAAGGAAAGCGATATCTTGTCATAGTGTCCTTTCAATGGTTAAAATTACCACAGTCATTGCATTTGCTGCACTTTATTTGTGTGATTTTGTTTTATTAGTTCATTTTTATTGGTCTATTTACCTTTTTTTAGAATTTGAACTTCATCTTTGCGTTTGTGTCGTGTATGATGTATAATAACATATGGCAAGCATCTTCTCAAACTTGTAATGATAAGCTCTTATAAACTGACCGTTATCAACAATAGAGAAGGCTTTCCCACAAAATAAAAGCTTGATGATTTAATGTTTAAAAAATGAAGACTTAAAGCCTTAAATATTAATATTGTAATTTACAGCTGTACTGTAAAATAAAACGATCTCTTACATTCTCAGTTTTTTTTTACAGACATATATTACAATAGTAAGATTTCTTATGTTATTATTAACATTTTATTTAGTAATAATGATCATAAATGGTGATGATAAAAATAATAATTATCGTTGTTGTTATTATTAATATATATAAATACATAATTACAACATTTTTGGCAAAATTGTGCATCCCGACAAGCACAGCAAACCTGGAACCTTTTTTTAAATACATTTTTATCGTGCAGCCCTACTTGGTATTCCCAGACATCTGGAAAGGTAAATTAATTTTTAAAAGTGTGGAAAGCATGTTTTAAGTGTTTCACTAATTGTGTAAAATGGCCTCTCTCCCATGTCATTTGAAACAGTGCATCGTGATTGGCCTGCAGTCCACCGGAGAGGCTCGTACTCGAGAGGTCCTGGACGAGAACGATGGGCACCTGGACAGATTCGTCTCCGCTGCTGAGTGAGTGTGCCGAAACTCTTCAAAGCATGCCATTTTCCATGAGTGGCTTGTTCAGCTTCTGTCTGTTTGAATGGGGGAAGGTGGGAATTTGAGCTGCACGATTAATCGCATTGAAACTGCATGCGATTTGGCAAAGGCTACGATTATTTTATGCTCAGCTTGTCAGTGCAGCGGCTGATCGGTAGTTAATGCTCCATCTGAACACCAGAGGACGTCTCACACACACACACACACACACCACATATCCCTCTGAACACCAGAGGACGTCTCACACACACACACACACACACACACACCACATATCCCTCTGAACACCAGAGGACGTCTCACACACACACACACACACCACATATCCCTCTGAACACCAGAGGACGTCTCTCACACACACACACACACACACACACACCACATATCTCTCTGAACACCAGAGGGCGTCTCTCTCACACACACACACACACACACATATATATATATATATATATATATATATATACACACACACACACACACCATAGGCGTAGATTACGCGGGGGACGTGTAAATTCGTCCCCCGCACGTTTTCATAGGGCAAGTGTGTCTACGACAAGCTGAGGTTTTCGCGGGTGTGTATACCCTACATCGAGATTTAAAATCCAAAGAGTCAAGGATAGTCTATCTACATACGTGACTTTCACGTTTCCATGGTAATCAGTCACTCGTGCATTAGCCTACGACACGCCCATGCGCGCACCCGCGCCGAATCTATCAGTTTCAGAGAGTTCAAAATGCCCAAAAACTCTTCACTCCTTTTTCACGAAAAAGTCAAGCACTGTAAGTAAGTTGTCATGAACTATCCAAATTGTGTTGCACAATGATGAATAACTCCGCCTATTTCTCTTGTTGAATAATTAACAGGTTTTGTTGTAAATTCAGTACCCGAACAGGGTTCCAGACTGCGACCAAATTGGTCGCATATACGACCATTTTTTGAGAATGTGCGAGTTAAAATTTTATGTGGTCGCATTTGTGCGAGTGGACGCTCGCGCAACAGAACGCCGTTGTATCAGCAGCTGCTACAGTCCGTAACTTATGTTCAAAATGAAAGTACATCATGAATCCATTTTCCAAACCGTGTTTTTGACTTATCCTGAATCACCACGGTACGCCTATAATAAGCGTTTATATTCGGACTATTTAATCCCGGGGTCGACTCGGTTGCGGAGTTGCCCAGTGCCTGCGTGACTCGCCATAGACATTAATGGAGAGAAGTAGCTCCGGCTACAGTGTTCTTCCGCAAGACACGTGCATGTTATATATTGACGAACGTAGACGTCACGCGCATTGCACATGAGGGTGAAACGCGTCACGAATTCAGGAATTAAAGCATATAAAAATGAAAAGGTCTCACGAAACAGCGAGCCCCTTCCTACGTCTCTCAGCGGTTAGATGAGAGTAATCGCTCGACAGAGGAAAAGGAAATTATTATAAAATGCAGAAGGTAAGGAGTGTGAGATTTCTGATTTTTGTTACAACTATAAACTTTACGAACGAAAAATCTGTATCAGCGTATTATAATACTCTAATCTTTTAAAATGTAATGCATACATTTTAATGTTTAATGATTTTTAAAAGATAGAAAGATGATAATAGATAGATAGATTGATAGATTGATAGATTGTATATAATTCAAATGTAAAATGCTTTAAATTATCCATGAAAATCCTGAAATTTGGCAATGATAATTACCAAGAAAGAAAGAAATGCCAGAGAAATTTCCTATTTATTAAAAGAAAAAATATTTTTAAATAAGTTTGAGTTTTCCTACATCTTGAAACTTTCAGGTTTATTAATGGGGGTAATCTTTGAAGGATGAACAAATAATGTTTTGGTAATCACATTAAAAATAACATTTAAATATAGGCCTATATTTATATATATAATATTTAGATAATATTTGAGTTTTGAAGTGCTGGAAAAAGATGTGTGAAGTACTTGAAAGCATTTCACTATTCCAGCCAAACTTCCATGGTTACAGTGAGTGTTACTTTATTAAACCCATGGTGAATGTTGCTGATCTGTGGACTTAAAGCCTATAACTAGATCATTCACGGCACAATGTTTCTCCTGGTTTCCACGTCAGCGCTGTTTGATCTAATAGAGATCTACGGTTAACCCTCTGAGGTCTAAGGATTTTTGGGGTCCTTGAGGTGTTCTGACATGCTCTGACATTTGTGCTTTTTTCAGTTATTTATAAACATGTTAATGGCAAAGGTGTAAATTCACTCAATATAGCACAAACGGGGCTACCGGAATTTCTCAGCAACAATTATGAAACATGTTTGTATTTTTGAGAGAATATTGCTTATGCATGGTTATTGAAAAAACTAAAACTTAAAGTGTCTGAAATAAGGCCACAAAACACATACTAAATATGTGTCCACAAGACTTGTGACTAATCAGTGTTGTTGCCTAGAATTTTTGCTTCAAAATGATCTGAAAATCATCCTGCCTAATCATTTACACAAACTCATACACTGATTTAAATTTTATTAGACACCTTTGGTTTGGAAAGGCAATATGCGTGGAGGCGTGTTCACACCTGAGAAGACAAAGGCCGGATAATGTGCCGCATAATGAGCTGCATATTAATTAGCCCTTTCACACAGGTGTGTCACAGGATCCCAAAGAATGCAAGGACAAAAGAAATGATCTATATAGCCTATACATATTTTACAATTAGAAATTGTAACCAATTACAAATAGGTTACAATTACAACAATAATTACAATTTTAACAATATTTCAAGTGTATTTCTTTGTAAAAACTATACATTTTATCATACGTATTAAAAAAGGGTAAGGATTCATTAGTTTGAATATTGGAACAAACACTATAATAACATCTTAGTTGATAATTCAATATACCTACTTTATTTTTGACAAAACATCATACTATAGTATATTTAACTATGAGCAGAAATTGGTGAACAAAAGCGTACCTACCGTAAAACTTCAAATAATAGCCGAGTCCCAAATAGACGCCTGTCTCTTTTACACGCCTGGTGTGGCTGCAGGTTTGGGTAAATAAAGGCCGGTCTCAAATAGAGGCCGGGTCTGTTTTTTAGTTTCGGGTTGTATTTAATCCTCTAAAACCGTCAGATCGTCCGCTTTTTCGCGGCCGCCAAAGCAATTTTTTGTCCCTCCAAAGCTTTTTTTGATCGATGAGTGATGTAGAATAGAATGACTGCTGCGCTTGACAGGGCGCGTTACGAGCAGAGAGAGAGAGAGAGAGAGAGAGAGAGAGAGAGAGAGCGCGCCCCGGCCGCGCGCGCGCACTCTCACATCTTCAAACAACACGAGCGCTGTCTTGCTCTCTCTCCCTCGCGCATATTAATCAAAATCAATTGACGACGCGACAGTAAAAGGTTGGAAGACCGCAGTTTAACGTGGAGCATTTGGAGATTTTTATAGATTAGAGACATACACTCAATGACCAACATCTCAACACTAAATTATAAAGGCCTGACTCATATAGACGCCTGTCTCAAATACAAGCCGGTGCAATTCGACGGTTTGGGAAAATAAAAGCCCGGGCTACTATTTGAAGTTTTACGGTATTTAATGTGACAGTAGTCTTTTTTTTTTACAGTCAAAACTTTATAATCTATCCAAAACTAATCACAAAACCGTGTCTAAATATTCATATTTAGTCTGTAATATATTGTGTATGATATATTAGTATATACATGTGAATTTGCAGCTTGTTGCTTATTCAGACATTTTATTTCAACATATTTCAGTCTATTTTTACTCATCTTAGTAGGCTATAGCAATATAGTTTGTATGTGTTGTTCATGTAAACATAACGTTTACTAATGTAGGTGCGAGAGTGAATGAACGGCACAGACACGCGCTGTATAACTGTAGTAAACAAAGCGCGCGCGCCTATGCCGTTCACTCATCATTTAGCCTACACACAGACACGCAATTCATATTTAAACAGTCTTTTTGCGGTTTACAGTCCGACAAATTCAATATCACGATTAGAACAAAGCACTAGAATAAATGACTTACTACATCAGCTGGATCCGTTGCTCCTCGAAATGAAACTACCAGCACTTCTGGTACATTTTCCAGGATTAGATAGTATTATTCCTCACAGCGAAAGGATACGCTGTGTACACAGCTGTACAAGATACATACTAAACACGATGTGTTTTATAATCCAGCTGGTGGGCGTTGGCATGTTTGAACGGCTCGTCTTAGATCATTTGCGTTTGAATAGCGCGTGCTCTCCGTGGGCGTGGCACATTAACGCGTAATTAGGTGTAATGAGCTGGAAAGAAAAATACTGACATCTCTCTCTTTTCATACAGATTACATAAGCTGAGAATATTTGTTTTTTTTTATATAAATTCATTCATTTAAAAGTAGAGAGTTCAAGCTTCATTATGGAAAAACACTCGTGCCTGTATGACAAGTATTCGCGGAATTAAAAATAATCTTAGGACGCGTTTCAGAATGGACTTCACTGACAGAGAGAAGGCAGAACGCGCATCATGTTTGTTTTTCTTTATTTGGCGAAAAGCACAACACTTTGTTTTTATTGTGAGTATCCACAAAAAAAATAGACACTTATCAGGATCTAATGATGTACAACACTTAATATGTTAGATCAAAATCAACAGAGTGTTTTGAGTTTCTTTTGCACTGATAAGAAAAAAGCGAGACTATCGCGCCGGCGCGATAGCCGACCTCAGAGGGTTAATAACGGAGAAATGTGAATGCTTCTCACTAGATCTCGCAGCGATGTTATTACTTCAGTGGCGAATTCAAATGTTTCTTCACTGGATCTCTTAGCGCTCTGTAGTAACAGTGTCGCTTGATCAAGATCGGCTCGCGCTGCACAGATGTTGCTGGTCCAAACTGATAAACGGTCCGTGAAGCACAATATAATGAGTAGCGCAGTTTCGTTCCGCTTTCATTACGTTTGCCATTTGATGTTGCGCAACGTTGTGGTGGTCGCGGATTTTGTCGGCCTTATTCTGTGTATGAAGCGCATCATCTCACAGAAGGATGAGCTCAACTGTCCTGATGAAGTGAGTTTGTAGTAAAAGCATGTTATGAAATGTTATCTTTTGTTGGACAGGAGGTTCATAAATGCTTCTCATGTTTGACGCGTGTTGCTTTTTCAAATGCACGTTATAAGTGCCTCAAACTCGCAGTGCTTTCAGAGTGAGCCGCGTTTACAGAGCCGTGCGTCAATGACAAGCTGCGCATAACAAAATGCACATTTCAAAATCGTAATAAGTGCGATTACATGTAAATTGCGATTAATTGTGCAGCCCTAATGGAAATTAGTAAAGCTGTCACTTTACGTTCAAAAATCGATTCCACAATCGATCGGAACAACCAACAAAAGTTTCGAAAACGAAAATAGGGAATCAATTTTAACGCCCTTTTTTTTCTTTCTTTTTTTTTAACCAAAAATGTGTTTTATGTGGACAGATCACTACAGTACACAGAACATGTAGGATGTTGGAAAATAACAATGTCTTTTCTGTTCACCAAATGCTTTTTAATATTCGCTATTACTTCAATGCAAGTGATCAAGCGCGTCGTTATTTGTTGCTCAGTGACGTGTGTGTTCAAGTGAGCCAGAAATGCGCAGATTCTGCGATACGCTGTATTTAATATATCATGATGATCACGAGTTGCGTATTTGCGCTAAATCCGGGCAGATTTGGCTTACACGAACTTCCCCAGCAAAGTGAGTAAACACAGAAACACGCCAGATTGGCTCGTGATTTGACAGCGTTTCTCGCCAAAGTTCATTTTTACCCGCATTTGGCGAGTCGAGGGAGTTAATCTCAATCCCTGAATGTTGCGCTCCTGTTTGTCATTGAGCACGAAACTTCACAGCAATAAATCATCAGGAATATTGCTGACTTGTGTGCGTCTCGAGCGCCCTCTTTACGGTCGTCCTAATGCCTGTTAGTCGTCCGTGGATTTGCCTGTATTTGGTGTTGAAAATGGAAACGTCTTTAGACATGGAAAATCGATTTTACAATCGATTCAATGAACACTTATGTCTCAAATCCTCGAACAGGATTTTTTCACAAAAGTGACAGCCCTAATCTCCAACAAATTACCAATAGGCCTATCAGAATTCCAGAGTGCTGTATAAAATGGATAAATATCTGTGCATTATGCTCTGTGATTATGAGAACTGGATTGAGATTTGTGTGTTTTTGTCATGTAGGGGTGTTTTCCAGTCATTAGTGCAGAAACACTTCCCAACACAGAAACCCAAAAGAGAGAAAAGTGCCGCAAGCAAGAGGAAACGTGAGACACATCTTATTTTCCTTTGAAGATTTGTGCCGTATCAAACGTTGATTTGTCTCTGGGCCTTTTTGGTCTGTGGGTTTTTGTTATGAATAATTTCTGAAACCGTTTCTTTGTTTTCTGAAGGAAAGCCCAGAGGCCGGACTGCAAAATTTCCGAAGCACTGTGTGGAAGTGGGCGGGGTTATTAAAATCAGCGACGACTCGGACTCTGACTCAGATGAGCTTGACAGCGAATCGAACTCCTCCCCTGAATCACTACAGGACAACGATGATGTGATTTTCGTGAACCAAATCAACGGGCCTGCTGGTAGGTTGACTTAAATGCAAGATAAAATCACAATTTAGATCTATTTGTTGAGTCTTAGGCCGTGTCCACCAAAGCGCTTTTTCACGCGGCTGGCGTATTTTTTCAATGGGAGCGCCGTGTTTTTAAACTTTTTTTTACGCTGAAGCGCTGAGCGCTCGCCGTTTTTTACAGGTCGCCGAGAGTTGAAGAATGTTCAACTTTGGGTAAAACGCAGCGCTCATCACTGTCACTTTTTACCCAGCCGTCCAATCACAGTGGAGAAGGGGCGGGGCTAATTCCACACCGACCAACTGTCAAAACATTCTTTCTGTACAACGACATCCACCAGCAGAGCTAGCCGAACAACATGGATAAAAAATACATTTATTATGAAACAAATTATCTGCGAAATCAGTTACAAGTAAACTGTGCTGCGGATATTCTGTATCAAAGCAACGAAACGTCTCAACTGAAAAACCGCCTGGCTGCCAAAACGCTCTCACGCGCCCACAGCTAGGCGTTTTCAGCAGAGCGTCTAGCGTTTTCAGCTGGCTAAAAACGCTTTGGTGGACACACGGCCTTAGGGTGTGTTCACATCAAGCGGCAACCTTCCGGTCTCTCTCGATGCGACACGGAAGTGACATAAACTGCAATTCATCAACTGGCCACTAGAGACTGGCTACAAAACCGAGTCAATCCCATAGACCCCCATGTTAAAATGCCTAACTTTACAGCAGAATAAAATAATTTACAGACTGATACAAAAAGTGGGTTTGGTCTATATAGCTAGTTTTGCCCTTCATGACGACTGTGAGGGGGGTGATTTTTTTTATTTTATTTTTATAACTCATTAAATTATATTAAGCCGTAAAGTTCTGCATAATTAAGGGGGTGTGGCCATTTGAGTGACAGGTGGATTGCAGCTGATGTCACTACTAGCCGTTTGTCTGCTGTCTGTTAGCGTCACGTCACCTCAGCTAATCCGCCATGCTGCATATTTTCGATTATCAGCCAAGATGGCGACGGCCGGCTCCGGCCACTTTGGGCTTCAAAAAGGCACACTCTACGACTTCACACACTCTGCGACCATTTTTTTTTTTTTACAGTGTATGGTTCACACTTGGCCAGTTTGGTTCGAAATTAATGAACTCTGGTGCGATTGATCTGAATAAGTGTGAACGCTGCCATCCAAACTCTGGTGCGCACTAAACAAGATTCCCTAAAAGTAGGCCTGTCATGATAATTAAATAAACCATCTTTTTGTGGTTATTTGATCTAACCGTGGTTGTTGCAGATGATTATTGCGCTGCACAAGTGCGAGTCATAAACCAAAAGAAATAGACAAGCACCAATTAAGTTAGCGTGCACTATATTCAAAGTCATCCGAAGCCATTCCATAGCTTAATGTGAGGGGCCGAAGAATATTTACATTGTTAAATAAGTTCACGGAAACTTGACCGCTGTGGCTGTCAATCATTCTCCGTTCAGCATTCAAACACAGCACATCACATTGTTTTTGTATGTTCTGCAAGTTAAAATATACTTCATAAAAGATTTTGTTTTGTATCTTTAGGTTCGGTGTTAATGCTAAGCAAACCAGGAATAAATGTATAATTTTCATTATCATGGTCAAGAAAAACCACGCGATCCGAACTACATGTGTGAAGTGTTGTTTTTTTTTTTTCTGGTCTCTTGCACATTATAGTCACTGTGTGTTTTAGAAGAATTCACTCCTGCTGTTCTGTTCATTCAGGGATTGAAGGAGTGCAGATGCAGCTTATTAAATCAGGCCTAATTTCTGTCTAGACGGCTAAACCACACAGGAGTGATTAAGGTCTGTTCCAGGCTCTATGTGCTGAAGTCATCCTGTGTGTGTGTGTGTGTGTGTGTGTGTGTTTTCAGCTAAACTAGAAGAACTTAAGCAGAGGCTGCTGGGTAAAATAGCAGAGCTGGGCAAAGAGCTGCCACTCAACACTCTTGACGAGCTGATTGACAGGTTTGGAGGACCGGAGAAAGTGTCAGAGGTGAGAATCACTATAATGCATCGTGTTGAGTCTCACCAGTATGTTTGAAACAACTCTTACATTAATATTAGATTTAGATGGCCACATTAATTAGTATATTACTGACTAACATTTAGGCCCCATTTACACTGGTTCAAGTGACCCAGTTCCGATTTAAACGAATTTTACCCATGATATGCTCAGATCGGTTTCCGGCCTTATTCATATGATTGAAATAAATGAATTATTATAAATAAATCTGATATTAATCGGATACGTGCATTTGCGTTTGCCATGTACGCGGACAAATCGGATATTCCCCTGTCAATTCGAGTCGTACATCATTGAAAATGCGACAGTGACGAAGGTGGACACCAACCGTGATCACATGACTCAATAGCGCAGTGGAGTACCTTGGGTTGTTTCGTCAAGTGTATAGTGTAAATGCAGATATCGGATATGGATCACTTTTAAAAGATGTAAGCTGGTCGTCAAAAAAAGCTGATATAGTCAACAAATCGTAATTGGGCATCAAGACCTGCAGTGTAAATGCGGCCTAATATATAATAATAATAAATAATATGGTGTTTTTAATCAGTCCACAAGAAAACAGTCATGTTTACCAAACTCAGAGTTTTAGTTTTGTTATTTTGAACTAAACCTATTTAAAATCACTTTCGTTCATTAATATAAAGCACAAAAAAATATTTTTTTCTTTTTTTTATAAAATATAAAAAAAATGAAGTCTGAATAAAATAAATGTCCTTACAACTAACTGATATAAAAAAAAAATGGAGGTACTAAAATGACTGAAAATAAAACTGAAATAAATATAAATGAATGTTATATGAAAATGACAATAACAGCATTACAAAAATTTAAATATTAAAATGAAAACTGAAGATATAAAAATAAAAGGTATTTCAAAATATTAATAAATACTATAATAGAATATAATGGAATATAAATAATACTTTAATAGTGCTCTTAGAGTTTTGTTTGAGACACTTGATGCTTGTTCACATCTGTATATTAAACAAATATCACAATGGCATGCTGTGACACACAAATAAAATGCTAAATGTGTGTGTGTCTGTGTGTGTCTCTGCGTGTGTGTGTGTGTCTCTGCGTGTGTATGTGTCTCTGCGTGTGTGTGTGTGTCTCTGCGTGTGTGTGTGTGTGTGTGTCTCTGCATGTGTGTGTGTTTGTGTCTCTGTGTGTCCGTGTCTCTGCGTGTGTGTGTGTGTCTCTGCGTGTGTGTGTCTCTGCATATGTGTGTGTTTGTGTCTCTGTGTGTCCGTGTCTGTGTGTGTGTGTGTGTGTGTGTAGATGACGGGCCGAAAGGGACGTGTGGTGAGGCGTCCTGATGGCAGCGTACGATATGAGACCCGAGCGGAACAGGGCCTGACCATCGACCATGTCAACGTCAGAGAGAAAGAGCGATTCATGACAGGAGAAAAGGTGACGACCTCTGACCTTTAAACACACAACACGACCCAGAGCGGGATTCAGGATATTTGTGGCATATTATGAAGTGTTCATATATCTAATGCAAGTCGTTCTCTGTGTGTTTCTCTCGCAGCTGATAGCCATCATCTCTGAAGCGGCTAGTTCGGGTATTTCTCTACAGGCGGACAAACGTGTGCAGAACCGCAGGAGAAGAGTTCACATGACCTTAGAGCTGCCGTGGAGCGCAGACCGCGCCATCCAGCAGTTCGGTGAGTGTCTGCGTGCGCGTGTGTGTGTGTGTGTGTTTCATGAGTCAGTCCTAGAGCTCCTCCTGGACGATTTAAGGGAAAATCGGATCTATTGGAGACGTCCGATAGATTTCTTAGGCGCGCCGAAGGAACACCGCAGACACAGTGTAATCATCATCATGGGACAATCTCAGAGTAAAACTGGGAGCTGTGAAAAATATGATACACTGGTGTTTACCAGATGTGAAGTTTATCTATCTATCATCTATATACAGGTGAAACTCGAAAAATTAGAATATCGTGCAAAGGTTCATTTATTTCAGTAATTCAACTTAAAAGGTGAAACTAATATATTATATAGACTAATTACATGCAAAGTGAGATATTTCAAGCCTTTATTAGTTATAATTGTGATGATTATGGCTTACAGCTTGTGAAAACCCCAAATTCAAAATTAGAATATATTGTGAAAAGGTTTTCATATCTGTAAGCCATAATCATCACAATTATAACAAATAAAGGCTTGAAATATCTCACTTTGCATGTAATGAGTCTATATAATATATTAGTTTCACCTTTTAAGTTGAATTACTGAAATAAATGAACTTTTGCACGATATTCAAATTTTTCGAGTTTCACCTGTATCTTTTTTAATTCCTTTTATAACTGTTTTAATTTTCCTTGCTTTTATTTTGTGATTTATTTTAATTCCTTTCTGTGTAAAGCATTTTGAATTACTATAGTGTATGAAATGTGCCATATAAATAAACTTGCCTTGCCTTTGAGAGACATTGTGGTGGTTGCTAATATTGTATCTGTGTATCAGGGCGAACACATCGCTCAAATCAGGTTACGGCTCCAGAGTATATCTTCCTCATCTCTGAGCTGGCTGGAGAGAGACGCTTCGCCTCCATCGTTGCCAAGAGATTGGAGAGCCTGGTAAAGTCTGATGTTATATCCACTTATGTGCTCTAAGAAATCCATTTTATTTTTTCCTAAATTCAGTGTTTTCAGTTGCACTTTATTTTAAGCTGATGTAGTTCAGGGCTGTCAAAATGGCTGAAAAGCTCAATTCGAATTTCTTTCTTTAATATCAGCAAAATTAAAATTATATTCGAATTCTAAAGGCAATACTTAATGTTAGAGGAAAAAAGTACTGTATGCCCACAAGGGGGCGCAAGCGAACGCAATAGGATAAATTAATTTAGCATAATTTAGCAAGGATAAATTATGATATTTTGTAAAGAGAAAACAGTAGCCGTTTCAAAGCTAGATGTGTAAAAGGGGAATGCAAATATAAGTTAGCTTCTTCCTTCTCCTTTTTTTTCTATATTTTTTCTTTTCTTTTGAACATGCTGAGATTTTGTTCTTTGTTAAAATATGTTCTGTTACTAATGAGCATGCTCTGAAGAGGAAAAAGAAAAGAAATAAAATGATTCATTCATTCATAAGCAAATATAAACGTTAAATATAAATATGAAATGAAATAATTCACTTTTTAAAGTGCATTAACTTTTGAAACACTTGTTCTTAAATAAAATATAATTTTCTTAATGTGCATGCAAGGAAAATTAGGTTACAGTAGTGCGTAAAACTGTATAAGTGCATCAGTAACCTGAGAAAACACACTTCAACAGAAGCGTAATAAACTACATAAACACAAAATAGCAAACCGCCATTCAGAAACAATTCTACTCACTACATCTACATATTGTTCATCAAAAACACCAGGGGCCGGTTTCACAAGGCTATTTTGGACCGGTCTTTAGTGTTAGACAAGTCTAAAATGTGCTCATAGACTAGTCTAATACAAGTTACTGTTTCACAAAAATAAAGACTGACTTAATTTAGACCAAAAAAATTAGACGTCTTTACCCCAGGCTAACTCAGGTCTAAGACTCTGTTACCTTGGCAACCAGCAGCAACAATCAGTTACACTACAAACATAGACCAACGCTACTTTTGCGTCATCGAAGGGTAACGCCCCTTTTTGGGGGAAAACAAACGGATTCCCCTGAGAACAGAACTCGCTCTAGACTCGCTAATGGCACAAACATACACACTCTCTTTGCCGGCCGAGGACCGTGAGCGGTATTTAAAGAAGCTACTGGATACAGGGTTACAGAGGTGTCCCTTTGAAATGGTCGAAAACTGGATTAATGACCCCACGCAGTGGCCAAATATGGACGATTCAGACATCTATCACTATCTCGTGGAATCACCAAGTAAGTAGCCTATTTTTGTTTGTCATTAACACTCAGTATGACAAACTAGACGATGAGGCCATGTCACTTGGATCATATTTAACTTGATTTAAGCTATTGACATAGTTTTGTTGTCGACTAGCTATACTATACTGTTGAAATAGTGTCAGGCTAGGACTAAAGTGGGCTTGGCTGGTTTCTGCTTGTGTCTAGAAAGTGCTAGGACTTTGAAAGTTGTAAAAAGGTTTACAGTGTACGGCAAAATATGTATAGGACCCATGTATGGGGCTGTCAAATTGGATGTTGTGACATTACGCTATCCTATCTAGCCTAGAAGGCTTGATCTACTGCCGTCCGTGTTGTTACATGCAGCCCCGAGCAGTGGTCGTCGAAAAGTCATATAGGCCTAAAGCATTTTCTAGACACAAGCAGAAACCAGCCAAGTCCACTTTAGTCCTAGCCTGCCACTATTTCAACAGTAAAATCAGTTAACAGCCAAAGTAGCGTGCCTAGTGAGAGCTAATGACGTAACGTTAGCTGCTAGCAGCTTCGTCTTTCTAGCTAGTATAGCTAGTCGACAACAAAACTATGTCAATAGCTTAAATCAAGTTGAATATGATCCAAGTGACATGGCCTCATCGTCTAGTTTGTCATACTGAGTGTTAATGACAAAAAAAAAAAATAGGCTGCTACTTGGTGATTCCACGGGATAGTGGTAGATGTCTGAATCGTCCATATTTGGCCACTGCGTGGGGTCATTAATCCAGTTTTCGACCATTTCAAAGGGACACCTCTGTAACCCCGTATCCAGTAGCTTCTTTAAAGCTACACTGTGTAACTTTTTTAGTTTATTCTTAGCTAAAAACACTTAGTTCTTTAAAAAATATATGTGCTCATTAATGTATATTTACTTCGTTCAAGTAATAAAGTTTTCTCGTGAGTGTATAATATGCCATTGAAAATACATACGGGTGAGGGGTTCTAATGTCGGTCGCCATGTTGCCCCTCCATCTTGAAAGTACTTTAGCCAAAGAGGGACATCAAGCTTCGCCTTTCGCGTTTTAACACTCGATGGCACCGTGTCGAGGAGGTCGTACTGGAAGCCGTGTTAATCTTGGACTACATTGGCCAGCGTAGGAGTTAAAACGAAATCGAAATTGAGAGGAACAGAAACTAATATTCACTGGATGGTCATATACCTTTTCACCGCTAGATGGGGGTAAAAATCACACAGTGTAGCTTTAAGTTTGTGCCATTTTTGCTATCAAGAAACTTAGCAGATCTAGAGCGAGTTCTGTTCTCAGGGGAATCCGTTTGTTTTCCCCCAAAAGGGGGCGTTACCCTTCGATGGCGCAAAAGTAGCGTTGGTCTCATAGTTTGTGGTTTGCTGACGACAATGGAGAGAGCTATGAGAAGGGGAAAGGGTTTTTAGGGACGGCAGTAACCTACTGGAAATATATATTTGTATCTTTTCTGTACGTCTTTAACGCTCCGCTCAACGGTCGGATTGACGCCGGTAACTGTCGTAGCAATCCTTGTCCAAATTAAACATTTCTTCGTGTTACTACATTCTCCGCTAAATTTCCCAAGTAAAATGTCCTTGTAACTGTAACACTCCTCAAACACACACATATCTCCCGCTGGGGTAAACTGCACTGACACTATTCCATATCGCAATTTAAGTGCACAGCCCTATTTTTTATTTATTCATCCAATCTTATTGAAATTCCACATTATACAGTAAATTCCATTTTCTAATAAGGTTTGAAAAATATCAGCCAATCAGAACTTGTGGCACTTGAATTTGGACCAATAAGATTTCACTTTGGGAGAAACTACCCAAAATATGGAAAACATGCATCACTTACAGTCACGGCTTGTTAGGATGTGAAATATATTAAACTTCATCATGCAATATTTATTAGAAGCCATTCTACAGTCATGTGAGAAACTCCTTAAAAAGGTGTCAGATGTGTAGAGCATGTTTATGGAGATGCAGCCACGTTAAACTGTGTGTTGTGTGTTTTAGGGGGCGCTGACACACGGGGACCGACGAGCCACTGAATCCAGAGATCTGAGCCAGTACAACTTCGAGAACAAAGTAAGAGTGTTTTCCACAATATAACAGCTCATCCTCTGTTCTTCCATGGGACTTCATTAGATTGCCTTCACTAGTGTCATTTTAGTCATATTTATATTCTAGGTCTTTTTCACACATTACTTGTACTACTATAGTAATAACAGCAAATTTCGGATAATTACATGCAATTAACCCTATTTCTAAGCCTAAGTACATTATGTTAATTGATAGGGATGCACCGATACCACTTTTTCCAGAACTATTCATTCATTTTTGGTACTCGCCAATACCGATATTCATATTAATTGATACTACTTACTACTTAAATGTATAATTACACTGTAGGTAAGGCACATTTGAAATAAAGTGTAACCCTGTGCCAATATTTTGTCATTTTGATATTATTGATGTTGGCTCATTTACTCAAACCTGAATTCACTAGTGTCATTTTAGTCATATTTATATACTATTATAGCGTTTATTAATATATTTTGAAATTGTTTTATTTAGTAATTTTACAATTGAAACATTTCAATTAATTGTCAAAGCAGCATTTCTAATTTCCGTTTAAATGTAAGTTTAAGTTTTTCCATCGAATATTTATATTTTCAGCTTTATTTTTTTAATTACAGAGTTTTGTTTTAAATAATTTTAGCTCTAGTTAACAATAACAACACAGACTTTCACATTGGTGGCCATTTGACTCAGAGTTTAGTTTATTTTTATTTTTATTTCTGAACCAGGAAGACACATATGAACTGCAATATGGTTCACAGTTGGGCAAAATCTTTTATATTGCAAATATACATTATCAGAACCACACATACAATGTGAAAAGCGACCGGTCGGAGTAAAATAAAACTCTAGTTTGAACCAGAATTGACCACCTCATTTACTGAAGCTGTTTATCGATGGCCTGTCTTATGTCTGTCTTAGTATGGCACCAAAGCGTTGGATAAGATCACTAAAGCCATCCTCGGGCACATCGACAACAAAGTCCCTCCACCAAAGGGCTACCCAGGAGGAGACATGTTCTTCAGAGGTAATGATGTGCTTCACTGATGCATTTCATAGTTTCTCCAGTTATTGTTACTAAAGTAAATCCATGAATTCTGCATACTGTGATTTCGGACACACTAATCCTACTCTTGCTTACTATTTTGGCTTGTGTGTGAATCGGGATAATGAAATGACATGACACTGTAATGTTTGAGTGCACTGATTTTAACATTCATTTGTGTGTTAATCAGATATGAAGAAAGGCATGATTGATGTGGGAATCTTCTGTAGGGAGCCGCGTATGGGGCTGAATACAGAGAAAGGTAAATGTAATACAGTAACACCACAATATTGTGACTATAATGGATGATTTACTGTGTTTTAAATGATTAATACAGCATTTGGTGGATAATACTTTGTTTTACAGGTTCTTTTTCACACATTTCTTGTACTTACTATAGTAATAACAGCAAATTTTGCATAATTACATGCAATTAACCCTATTTCTAAGCCTAAGTACATGATGTTAATTGATAGGGATGCACCGATACCACTTTTCCAGAACTTTTTGGGGTTCGCCAATACCGATATTAATATTAATTGATATTACTTACTACTTAAATGTATAATTACACTGTAGGTAAGGCACATTTGAAATAAAGTGTAACTTTGTGCCGATATTTGGCCATTTTGATATTATTGATGTTGGCTCATTTACTCAAACCTGAATTTGCAGCTTCAAAAATATACTGAGAACACTGTCTATGGGTAATGGACATTTGTTCTGGATGTAATGTACTGTTATTCTAGGTGGAGTAACATTGTGGTGATGCATAACTGGCGAGTTACATCACATTTACATGCAGAAATATTTTTCCATACTTATTAGTGATAAAAATATAAATCTGTGCTGGATAATACTTTGTTTTACATTGTATTTTTATGCATTACTTAGTAATTACAGTAAATTATGCATAATTACATGCAATTTACCCTAATTCTAAGCCTATAGTAAGTACATTTTGTTAATTGATAGGGATGCACCGATACCACTTTTTATATCAATACCGATTTTCCTATTAATCCTTCTTAAATGTGCGAGTACACTGTATGTAAGGCAACTTTAAAATAAAGTGTAACTTTGTGACGATATTTGGCTATTTTGATATTATTGATGTTGGCTAATTTACTCAAACCTGAGTTTACAGAGATGTTAGATTCAAAATATACTGAGAACAATGTTTAAGGGTAATGTACATTTGTTCAGGATATAATGTATAATCTGGATGTAATGTAATATTGTGGTGATGCATAACTGATGTAAATCCTGTAATATACAGAATATTCACATTTATATACAGAAATGTTTTTATTGCTTGTATTTAAGTAAATTACATGCAATAAATGCATTGAATATATGCAAGTTATTTGCAACCAAGGGTCTAATTGACTTTCTTTTCTTCCTGTAACCCAGACTGCACCCTCACTAAGTTCCTGAACCGTATTTTGGGTTTGGAGGTCCATCAGCAGAACTTTCTGTTCCAGTACTTCACCGATAACTTCGACTACCTGATCAACAAGGACAAAAAAGAGGGGAAATATGACATGGGAATATTGGGTGAGGAATCATGTGAATGTGCACATCAGACTGTTTTAGTTTTCATTTTAAAATGATTCACAGTATTAAAGGATTAGTTCACCTCAAAATTAAAATGTCCTGATAATTTACTCACTCAAATGCCACCCAAGATGTTCATGTCTTTCTTTCTTCAGTGGAAAAGAAATTAAGTTTTTTGAGGACGACATTTCAGGATTTTTCTCCACACAATGGACTTCAAGCGCAACCAACATGTTGAAGTCCAGATCAATGCAGTTTCAAAGGGCTTTAAAGAGCTTCAAACGGCTCTGCACGATCCCAGCTGAGGGACAGGGTCTTATCTAGCCAAACCATCGGTCATTAGCTAAAAAAAAATCAACATTTATATACTTTTTAACCACAATTGTTCGTCATGTGCTGGTCTGCGACGTGCCAGGCATTACGTCATCACGTTGGAAACGTCACGCGTCACGTCATCTATCTAAGTTATTTGTCTGTGTACTCCGGTTCGAAAAGGCAGGGAAGGGCGAAAAATTCCATCTCATTTTCTCCCGTTTTCTCCTCCAACTTCAAAATCGTCTGACATCTTTGTTTTAATTTATTAATATTATTACAAAAAATATATATTTTTTGCATTGTGTGGAGAAAAATCCTGAAATGTTGTCCTCAAAAAACTTAATTTCTTTTCCACTGAAGAAAGAAAGACATGAACATCTTGCATTGGGGTGAGTAAATTATCAGGAAATTTTCATTTTGAGGTGAACTAATCCTTTAATGCAAGATTGTGCTGTCATTGAGCACAGATATTTATCTGGTAGGTTTTCATAGCAGTAGAGGAGCTGTGTGTGTGTATGATGATGAGATTGATGTTCTCATGTCCGGTGTGTTCAGATCTTGCTCCTGGTAATGATGAGATTCACGAGGAAACGCAGGAGAAGTTTCTAACTCCAGGAAACCCCCAAGAGGGCCAGGTCATGCTCTATAAGGTACATGAGAGGAACATCTGTGTTCCTGACCTCGAATTGAAGGGTTAGTTCACCCAAAAATGAAAACGATGTCATTAATGACTCTCCCTCATGTCGCTCCAAGCCCGTAAGACCTCCGTTCATCTTCGGGACACAGTTTAAGATATTTTAGATTTAGTCCGAGAGCTTTCTGTCCCTCCATTGAACATGTGTGTACGGTATACTGTCCTTGTCCAGAAAGGAGATAAAGACATCATCAAAGTAGTCCATGTGACATCAGTGGGTTAGTTAGAATGTGTTGAAGCATCGAAAATACATTTTGGTGCAAAAATAACAAAAACTACGACTTTATTCAGCATTGTATTGTCTTCCGGTTCTGTTGTGGATCCGCGTTCAGTGACGCCGCTGACGTAAGACGCTGCTGACGTGTGTCTGGTGCGTCCGAGCTTCGTTTACAGTCTGAGGGAGACGCACGCTGGAAACAAAACAATCTTCACAAACATGTCTAAGGATTTCCACACAGAGGAAGACTTGCATTTTTTTGCCCAGCCATATTTATTTGAACCCGAACACACGGACGCACCAGACACACGTCAGCAGCGTCTTACGTCAGCGGCGTCACTGAACGCGGATCCACAACAGAACCAGAAGACAATACAATGCTGAATAAAGTCGCAGTTTTTGTTATTTTTGGACCAAAATGTATTTTCGATGCTTCAACACACTCTAACTAACCCACTGATGTCACATGGACTACTTTGATGATGTCTTTATTTCCTTTCTGGACAAGGACAGTATACCGTACACACATGTTCAATGGAGGGACAGAAAGCTCTCGGACTAAATCTAAAATATCTTAAACTGTGTCCCGAAGATGAACGGAGGTCTTACGGGCTTGGAGCGACATGAGGGAGAGTCATTAATGACATCATTTTCATTTTTTGGGTGAACTAACCCTTTGACTGTGATCCAACAGCTGTCAGTAGGGATGCACGATGTATCCCTACTGTATATAGGGATACATCGTGCATATCTCTTCACGATCTGCTTTTGAAGAAAAATCATAGTATCGTGCATTCTATCAGTTCAATTCTGGCGCCTTCATCTCAACATACTGTACAACGCGACGTACATTCACATCACATGTAAACGCAGAGGTAGAGTCACACTCACGGGACACCGCAATTCACAAAAGTTCATTATTTGCATGTGCGTCAAAGTCTTGCTAGTTAAACATATCATTCACGTGCTGATGCGCTGTTCTAACATTCGCTTTTCTGAGCGCGTTAAACCCGACGCTCACAGGAACTAAAGCCTGTCACAGCGCCTGCATACTGGACTAATCTTTCGAGTCTTATTGCGCTGATACTGTCAAATACACACATAAACAAAGTTGGTTATGTCTAAAGTGAAAGCAAACAGAGAAAATCTGATTGTCAAATGCGTGTATATTAGACGTGCCGCGTGCAGTTCTTAAAGAGACAGTAATAATATGCTGCCGCTTGTCCTTAAAGAGATACTGCACCCAGAAATAAAAATTCTGTCATTATTTACTCACTCTAATGTTGTTCCAAACCTGTATTCATTTATTTCTTGTGCTTAAATATACTATGGAAGTCACTGGAGTACAGCAACTGTTTGGTTAGCCACATTCTTCCAAATAACTTTTATTTTCAACAGAAGAAAGAAACTTGAGAGAGTAAATGATGACAATTTAAATTTTTGGGAGAACTATCCCGTTAATGTTAATAAAACAACAAAACACAGAGGAAATCACTCACTGCTCTTGACTGAGAACTTTAATCGAAGCTTTAATAAGCTTTTTTTGCACTTTAAAAAAACAACAAATATATCGGTATCGGCATCGGGCAAAATTAGTTTGAAAATATCGGCACATCGAATATCGGCCAAAATCCTATATCGTGCATCCCTAGCTGTCAGGCTTGAGACACACTGTTCAAGTACAGAACACAAACACCTAAGAACACCTTACGAAATTAATACTTTTATTCAGCGAGGACACATTCAATTGACCAGAAGTGACTGTAAATACATTAATAATGTAACAAAAGGTGCCATTTTAAGTAAATGCTTTCTATTCATCAAAGGAATTTGAAAAAAATATCACGGTTTCCTCAAAAATATGAAGTGTTTTCAACACTGATAATCACCATAATTGTTTTTTGAGCAGCAGATCATCATATTAGAGTGATTTCTGAAGGATCATGTGACACTGAAGACTGGAGTAATGATGCTGAAAATACAGCTTTAATCACTGGAATAAATAAGTTTACAATATATTCACATAGAAAACAGCTTTTTTTTAAATTGCAATATTTCACTGTTTTACTGTGTTTCTGATCAAATAAATGCAGCCTTGAGCAAAAAAAAGAAAGAAAAAAAAGTCAAAAGTCTTACTTACCCCAGACTTTTCACCAGTTGTCAGTATGATAAATGTCCTGACGTTGTTCTCTGGCTGTGTTCAGATCAGTGTGGATCGTGGGATGCCCTGGGAAGAGGCCTGCAGTAAAGCGGAGAAGCTCTCTGGAGAATATGAAGGGTTTTACCTCTCAAACAAGGTACAAAAGACATACATTGATGTCTGACAGTAACTCATGCTTGATATTTGTTTTCTAATTTTGTTTAAAATTTGAGTACTCTATTTTAAAAAATCCTTGGTTGCAATTTACCCATCGATTAACCGGCAAAATACCGGAAGTCCCGCTTTCCACGGACGAGAATCCATGAACCACATTATTAGACCGTTTTAAAAGAATGCATAGTAAATCAATTTAATAATCATAACATAGCAAAATGCTATTGTGAATTCACAAAAGCTGCGATTAAATTAAACAAATATATGTGGCGTGGGTTTAATAGCATATAAATGTGCTTTAATTACATGCGTGCAGGATACGTGCGTCTCATGTATATATAAAAAAAAAATCAATAAATCCTATCAGTAAAATCTTTAGTTATACAATTATACTTTAGTTGAACCAATTATTGTCTCCAGGGTTTCCGCGGGGTCTTAAAAAGTCTAAAAAAGTCTAAAATTTCAAAATCACAATTTAAAGGGTTAGTTCACCCAAAAATGAAAATTAAGTCATTAATTACTCACCCCCATGCTGTACCAACCCCGTAAGGCCTTCGTTCGTCTTCGGAACACAAATGAAGATATTTATGATTAAATCTGAGAGGTGGATGACTGCTACATAGGCTCCCTAAGGGAATGAATCCTGACGGCCCAGAAAGTCATTAAAGAAAATGTTTAAATATTCCATGTGACAACAGTGGCTCAACTATAAGTTTATCAAGCGACGAGAATACTTTTTGTGCGAAAATAAAACAAAAATAACGACTTTATTCGACTATTCCTTTTCTTCCTTGTAGGCCTGAAACGAGACTTCAAGAGATTTCCACGACGCACGCGCGAGAACTTAACTTAAGTAGTTGAAGGAGATCGCAATTCTCGCGCGTGCGTCGTCGTGGAAATCTCTTGAAGTCTCGTTTCAGGCCTACAAGGAAGAAAAGGAATAGTCGAATAAAGTCGTTATTTTTGTTTTATTTTCGCACAAAAAGTATTCTCGTCGCTTGATAAACTTATAGTTGAGCCACTGTTGCGACATGGAATATTTAAACATTTTCTTTTAATTGTTAATTCTTTAATTTAATTTCTTTTAAACATTTTCAGTAATTAATTACTTAATTTTCATTTTTGGGTGAACTAACCCTTTAAGGCCTTAAAAAGTCTTAAATTTGCTGAAGCATTGTGTTCTAGGTCTTAAATCATTTTAAACAGGTCTTAATTTTCCTACGTCCAAGTAAATCTCATTGAAATGCTCCCGCAGCGCTTTGGAATGTTTTTTTTTTAATTCCGTGGTGTTGTAGTTCCTTAGTTCGCTAGTCCAAATATAATTCGCTGTATTACGACTACAAAATAGACCAACAGCCAATCAGCTTTGAGCTTTCGTGTTATTGGCGCGTGTCTCGGATACCACAGACAGACGTAAAACGGATTTTATTCAGCTAACGTTATGGGGAAGTGCAAGTTTAGCGATACTTGGCTTGAAAAATCTGAATTTCGTGCTTGGTTAAAGCCAGTTGCAAACAACGTATTTGAAGCCTACTGCTGCTTATGCAAGAAAGCTATTAAATTGTGAACGTTGGGTGTACGGGCGCTGGAGTCACATGCAAAAAGTGATAAACATCTAACTGCTGTGAAGGGTCTCCAGCAAACGACAGCCATCAGCCAGTTCTTGCGAGTATCTGGCGGCTACTTCTACACTGCCTAGGCGAGGCCCACACAGTAGCTCCGCAACTCCCGCATCCACCTCCGTGTTTGCCTTTGGATCAGAGCCGACACTAAAAGCGGAGGTGCTCTGGGTTCTCCACACGGTGACAAGACACTAGTCCCACAGTGCGAATGAGGAAATCTGGGAACTGTTTCAAACGATGTTTCCGGGCTCTGACATCGCTAAATCCTTCAGGTGCGGGAAAGATAAAACAGCCTACATTACGTGCTTTGGAATAGCGGATTTTATAAAAACAGAACTAATTTCCAAAATCACGGGACCGTTCGTGCTGATGTTCGACGAAAGTACTGTTCAGTTTGAACAAATTAAATTACTTGGCAAGTAATTTTGAGACTCTGCGTTTCCATTGTACGTTTTTTTTTTAGGTCTTAAATTTCATTCATAATGGGCTTAAAAGGGTCTTAAAAAGTCTTAAATTTGACTTTGTAAAACCTGCAGAAACCCTGGTCTCATATGTATTTTAAGTTATTTTGTTCACCTTAGGTCTATTTTTAGCACACAAAATGTGTCCGATTACTCGATTAATCTTCAAAATAATCGACCGATTACATGATTACCAAAATAATTTTTTGTGACAGCCTTACAAATGTTAAAATGTTTCCAATTACCAGCCATCTTTGAGTATTTTCCTGAAGGAATATGTGTTTTTGTGTGTTCAGCTGCGTGGGAACCAGCCGTGTGTCCTGCTTGCAGAACAGGGTCGCGGTCGAAACCTCATCCTGTATAAACCCAACATTGGTAAACAGGCTCATCCTGAGAACCTGGACAACCTCCTCCTGAGATACTACAAGGTGCAACATGCATAATAATCTGACCCTACATCTCACACACATCAGTGTAATGTTAAATCTGCTGCAGAGCTCTTGTTGCACAGTGACATCTGGTGGTAGAGAGCGGGTTTGTCAGGAACACACATGTATGTTTGATTGTTTAGTCTAAACGTGAGCTCAATACCAGATTGTAGTTTATAGAGGACCTGTTATGCGTTTCCCCATGTTCATCTGTGTTTAGTGTGTAAGAGTTCTTCTCTATATCAGTGTCAGTGTTTCTGAACTCCTGAAACGCCTCCATTGTAGTCTTGAGTTTTCTCCGGGAATGAACACGTCACAATATTCCTTATTTAAATAATTAATATGCAGAATAAAGGGGCGGGGCCTGGTTGAGTTAGTTAGTAGTGTGTTAAACTGTTGGTTATGGTAAGGGACGGGACATTTCCCAAACACACTCAAAGCGCTCGACCAATCACAACACACTGATCCAGCCGACCAATCAGAGCACAGTGTGCTTTTCAGAAGGAGGGGCTTCATAGAGACAGGAAGTAAACAGAGCGTTACTGACAGACTGGGAAGAGAGGAGCCGCAACAATGGAGAATATTAGGAGAATAATCAACACTCAAGCAGGAAAACCTGTTCTAGTAGAGCCTGAAAACAAGACGCAAGGCCGTTATATGACCTCTTTAATAAATACTCTGAATACAATTCAACTTTCAGCTGATTTATAATTTTTCTAATCAAAAACCACTTCATAGCTCATTCACTTTCCTCTTAGACAGGGAATACAGATGTTTGATTGGCTGAACCTAAATGCATAACTAGCCCTAAAATACAATCAACAGTGGCATTTTAAAAATAGTTTTTGGCACTTTTCATGGCACTTTTGCTACAAGTGGAGAAAAAAAAGTGTTTTTCTTCCCGCTCTAAAGGTGACGCCTGATGAAGCAAAGGATTTTTGGGAAAGCCAATTTGAATTCTCCTTCAGCAGCTGCACTCATGCCAATTGGTGAGTGACATTATGGTTGACTGTGTGTGTGTGTGTGTGTGAGCAATCAGTAGAGACTTTAACCCTATTAATACATTAAGATGTTCTCAGTGCCAGAAAAAAATGTATTTGCTAGGTTTTTTATTGCAAATTGAGCTAATTATTTTAACAGCAATGCAACTCTATAAACTACGGAAGCGTATTGGATTCACTTGAGGAAAAGAAATCTACTCTGTTTTTCTGAATTAACGAGTTAATATCTCAGAATTACAAGATAATTTTTCATGAAAAAAGTTTTTGCTCTGTTTTTCTGAATTAACGAGTTAATATCTCAGAATTATGAGATACATTTTCTTGAAAAACATTTTTTTCACTGTTTTTTATGAATTAATGAGTTACCCATCATTTTGAGATAATTAACTCGTTAATTCAGAAAAACAGAGCAAAAACTTTTTCCCATGAAAAATTATCTCGTAATTCTGAGATAATTAACTCGTTAATTCAGAAAAACAGAGTAGATTTTTTTCCTCAAGTGAATGCAATACGCTTCTGTAGTAAACTGATTAGGTTTGTGTGTGTCTAAAGGTGCAGTCACATTAACTGTTGCTTTGTGTAATTTCACAGATGATACAAAAAGTAAATGCATAAGCAAATTTCTTCACCATTGGAAGTCCATCAGATGCAATTCTTCATTGCACAAATCCCCAGTAAAATGACTGGATTTTGCACATGAAAGTTTACTGTGTATTGCAAATGTGACCAAACTTTAACAGTGTTGTATATCTGTGTGTTTCTCGCAGGAAGGGTAAGTGTAAGCAGATCGAGGAGGGGCAGGAGTGTTTTCTGGGGATGCGTCTCAGGCAGTATCACATGCTGTGTGGAGCTTTGCTGAGGGTCTGGAAACGAGTGTCTGACATAGTCTCGGACGTCACCAACTCCAGCATCCTGCAGATCGTACGACTCAAAACCAAACAGAACAGCAAACAAGTTGGTGAGTCGACCTTTTGTTATTGGTTACTAGTACTGAATAATGTTTCCTAGCATACCAATAATTTATACTAAAGCTTATTGGCCCAGTTTCACAGACAGGGCTTAGATTAAGCTAGGATTAGGCCTTAGTTCAGTTAAGGCATTTAAGTAGCTTTTATAAACGTGCCTTAGAAAAAAAACATGCATGATTTGCATCCTGAGACAAAACAATGGCATTGACAATTTTAAGATATATCAGTGCAAGTTGCTAACAGCTCAAACATGCATTTTAGTGTGAAACTGGGGGTTTTTATGTGTTGATTAAGAGTTAAAGCCCATTCACACCAAAGGTGATCTAAGTTTAGCAGAATAGCTGAGTCGACACCACAACTATAACGATGACGGCACAGAGGAATGGTATCTTCGGTATCACTTTCAGAGTGTTTTTTTTCTCTCTAGCTGATGAACGATAAAAACGTTAACAGCCAATCAGAATCCATCCTGCTTTAAAGCGCTTGAGCATTTAAAGCGGCATACGACAAAACTGCAGTACATGCTTAAAGGGGTCATATAATGCCATTTTTTAACAAGCTAATATGATTCTTTAGGGTCTAAATTAAAAGTTTGTAATATACTTTAATTATAAATTCTCATTAGTATTGTAAGAAAACACTTATTTTACCTGGTCAAAAACAGCTCTGTTTTCAGCACGCCGTTTCAGTGCATATGCCTTTAAATGATAATGAGCTTTGCTGACTCCGCCTCTCTGTTCTGTGCGTACACCGTTTGAACACAATAACACAATAACCATAACGCGTTGTTCAGTATAAACGTGGGATTATGAATTATATTGAGAACGTCATACATAGAAAACATGCCGTAATGTAACGTTACCCTGAGTGAAAACCTTAGATGCATTCATTGTGAAGCGTGCAGCTAGCGCTTTGCAAAGATTAATATAAATATTAATATAAAGTTTAATAAAACGTTACACTCACTTCAGTTCTTCTGGAGGTTCAGAAGGAACATGAATATCTGGTACCAATCCTTTATTCATGAGCAGCTTCTTAGCAAAACCAGCTTTATACTGATCCTCGTTTATAAAGCAGTCTGGTGTGTCAAATATTGGTGTGGGGAATATTCCCTTCGAAAACAAACTCAGCCACTGCGTCTTCAGCGGTTCGGATTTAGGAACATTAAAATGACTGTGTTCGTTATTACACCCAAGAACAGAACACCACAATCGCTTAGACGCCATTCTGCTCATAGACAGAGCTCCAGCATATCAACAATGACCGCGCGGAATATGATTGACAGCTCGCTCACGAGGACGGGTCTGTGTTGAAAAGCCGCTGTCAATCAACAATCGTGGGATGGGCTTCCGATTTAGTGACGTCACAAAATCGAACGGCTCAATTTGAGGCAGGGGGAAACATATAAGGAGATTAAAACAAAAACACTGGACGGATTTTTATCAGTTTATGATGGTTGTGTACAGGCACTGCCAACACACATTTCAGTACAATCCACTTGTAAAAGCATGTACCGTTATATGACCCCTTTAACGATACCCTCATATCACGATTCGGTACATATCACAACATTTTATTGCGATACTTCAAGACATGTGGTAAAAGGTTAACAAAAAATTAACTGTTGATTAAAATGCTAAATTTGATGTTACATTGTGTGTGTAAATGGACTTGGTGCTGAAACCCAACACAGGACAATAGAGACGCCAGAATAACAATATTCATGATTCTGAAGCTGAAAACACAGAATTATTTTAGACGACAATGCTTGCACTCTTTCACTGACTAGATATATTTAAATTAATTTAAGCTATTTTTTATTGGTAACATCAGACATTTGGCATTATCAGAACCCACGTTACATCATTATACATTATATTTAACATTATATAGTAGTTTAATGTTGTTCTGACGCTAAAACTCTTTTTTTTTCTCACACAGTAATTTTTATTTTGGGTGAACTATACACAATACAGTTTGTCAATATCCACAATACAAACTGTTGCATTTTTATATTGCGATATATTTTGACACAACATATTGTCACACCCCTATAAACAGAACATTATTGCACATTGTTGTGGACACTAATATAGTTATCTCACGTCTTAAGAAAATAACAGTAACACTTTACAATAAGGTTCATTAGTTAACATTATTGTATAAACTAACATGAACTAACCATGAGCAATACATTTGTTACAGTATTTATTAATCGTTGTTAACGTTAGTTAATAAAAAATACAGCTGTTCATGTTAGTTCACAGTGCATTAACTAATGTTAACAAGATTTTAATAAAGTATTAGTAAATTCTGAAATGAACAAAGATTAATAAATGCTGTGCTCACTATTAGTTAATGCTAACTAATGTAGTTAATGAACATTATTGTAAAGTGTTACCAAACTAACGATCTTGTGTGTGTCTCAGGTATAAAAATCCCAGAAAACTGTGTATCCCGTGTGCGCGCTGAGCTCTCTCGGATGGACGAGGAGGTGAAGAAAGCGCGGCGAGAGAGAGAGCGGTTCGCAAATGACCAGCGTATTCGCCAAGAGATGCTAGCCAAGATGATCAACGCCCGCAAGCTCGTCACTAACCCTCCCCACTCCCTCCCGAACCACCTTCACTACCCACAATCCCTTCTGCCACCTGTGGTGCAGCCAAAAACTGAAGCCATCAGCGAGGTCCTGGATCTGACCATCAGCCCCTGCCCTTCACCGGACATCAAACCACCCGCGCCAGAGCTAAACGGCGCGTCCCTAAACGGAGCGGTGCTAGTCGGAAGAGCGCGTCCACTCACGGTTGCTCCAGAGACGTACAACCTAGAAGAACTGATTTCCCAGGAGCAGCAGAGACACAGACAAGTGCCGTTAACCTCGAACATGCGCTTGTCATCGTCGCATGCAGCTTTGACCATCCCGCAGCAACACGTTCACACACTAAAGCAGAATCATTCATCGTTCAGGGTGCTGACGCAGCAAAGCGGCTCCCACGCGCAACCGTCCGCGCAATACAGCGCGCTTTTATCGCAGCTGCAGCGAAGCCACGATAAATCCTTCATGCTGCGGCTTCTCAATCAAATGCAACAGCAAACCGTCACCTCAGCGCAACCCTCGCACCAGAACAGTCAACGCATGGCGCACTCATCAAACTCGCACGTGCAGCTGTCAAAACCACACGCGCAGTTACAACCCCTGCAGTCGCACGTCAGTCAATCTGCTCACGAAAGAGCGTCCGGTGCAAACAGTGACTTTAATTTCGACGAATTGGACTTTGGTTACCCTTCGCCCGACTCGCAACTTAAGTACCCGTTCACCTCACAAGCCCTGCCATCCTCGACTCCGCCCCCTCCTCATTACTCCTCCTCCCTTTTTGCATCGGCTCCTCCAAACTCCTCCCTCTCTGACTCAAGCTCCTCCTCCTCGCACTTCACTCCTTCTTCTTCTTCATCCGAACAGACGCATCAATTACCCAATGGACACAGCAGTATGGACCCCTTGGAGACACTAGATCACATGATCCACGGATCATCCTCGGATCACCGACAGTCTGTCATCCAGTTTAAATCAGTGGACTGGGACGCCACCTAGCGGCTCGTACACGCAACAGTCAAACGTTTTGTGTTTCTTTTCCCAAGTCATTCTCAGTCCATAAGCTAAGAGTTGCATTCGGCTCATTGACGTTCAATGAAGATGATTTAAAATGGGCACTTGAAATCAGTTTGGTTTTTATTTGCCTTATTTGAAGCAATAGGGCTTTTCCACCCTCCATTTCATCACATCAAACATTGAGGTAAAAGAGATATTTATTTATTACGACATTTGGTGTATACTGTTTCCTATCTTAGGGAGTTTATCTTTTCGAATGAATGCCTTCTGTTAAATCAGTGCCTTTATCTCCTTCAGATGCAGTCTTGTGTGCGTACATATATATATATATATTTCTAGACAGAGTAGTGCTATATTATTTATTTCCTCCGGTGTCTATCCTCTACCCAGAGATCTGTGCTTCTTTGTAGGCGGCGTACGGACCCGATCGCATGATTATGAAACTGCTGTTTGACCCCGTAACCCTGTGAATTTCTCGTTTTCTTTCTACATTTCAGTAATCTGAACACAGGGACAGATTCGTTCACAATATCATGGTTCTAGTGATGGCGAGCAGAATACTCCGCTTTACACCGTTTGTGTAATTTCTCAGGTATATTATAGACTCGTCACTGTCCAAAACAAATGATTATTTTATGAAATATAATAGATTGCGGATGGGTCGTCGTGAGCTTTGGGGATTGGAAACCAAATTATTTATTTGCCGATCTAAAGCCCGGGACACACCAACCCGACGTCACAGAACTAGCGCGTCGTCGGCTGCGTCTCGGCTAAAAAGCTGCGCTTATTAAACACACCAAAAGGAGTAAAGGCGACTGTCAACTAGCACATGCGTGTAAGTAAATATCTATATCAGCAGGCATCAATTGTCTAATTCTTGTCATTCAAAAAGGGAAACCGAAACTAGGACTGCAGACCGTAAACAAAGCACCATTTTGAATATCAATCACGCTAATCACTTTCTTAATTCCACTCGGCTCATGTTATTATGAAAATATTTGTGCGTTCGAATGCTCAGGTAAGATGACGTAAAATTATAACAGACTTCTGTCTGTACCGTCGTCTTTGCTCGCTTTCATCACTTTTATTCTCGTGCACAGTCTCGTTCGCTAAGCTGAACAGCCAATCAGAGTTCTCTCTCTCACCGACGGCCCATAAATCCCTAAGGCTTTTGACTGGAGCCGAGCCGATCGACGCTCGGAAACAGCGCGACATTGGCTTGGTGTGTCTCGGCCTTTACGAGGCGAACCGCTGGACCTCACGCTGAGACGTCTTTATACCGAGTGAGAGTGAGACTTAGCAATAAAAACCAAACAAATGATTATAGAAATCAAAAACTGCCCCACGAACAACTCGCGATTCTCTTTATATCTGTTCAGATGTGATATTTTTTAATTGTTTTCAAAGAATATTATATTTGTTAAGAGAAAACAATGGATTTGTTTGTTTGTTTGAATGAGGTCAATGTTTTTTTTTTTTCCTTTTTTGGTGGTGTATTCTCGTGTAGTCGGAATGAAAGCAAAATGTATTGGTGTCTTTGATATTGCTGTTTGTATTATTATTGTTATTAATACTATTATTATTATTGTTGCTATTTATATCCAAGGGACATTATTAGTAGAGGTAGACTTTATTATAATCACTTGTAGAAGTTCGAACACTTTTCCAATTGCCTTGTCAGGGTTTTTGTTTGATTTTTCTCCTGCTCCCAAAACAAAATACAGACTCAAAGCCTGCAACCTGCCACCAAATCCCACTGCACTGCGTATTACTCACTCGAACTTCAGAAAGTTCGCTTATCTTCTTTGGGTCGGGGCGTCTAGATTCCCATCGCACCAAAGTTTTCTGTGCAGTTTTTGCAGGCTCCGTACGGTCATGCTTAATCTCAGGAAAGGATTCGGCGTCGCAGTTAAAGACGCATGACACTGACTACTGTATTCTACAGGCCTGGCTATACCGTGTTCTAGACTTGAAGAAGTTTATGAGAGAAAATGCGAATTTAGGAATATTGCTCGAGTATTACTACAAGTTCTCTGCTTTTGATGTTTTAGTTTTTTGTGATGATTTAATGAGAAATGATGCAAGCAACCCGTTACTGGATTGTCAAAATCATGTGAACAAAACAATCCCGTTCCCACAAGGCTGTGATTGGCTCTAGTTACTCAATTTAAGCGTTTTTGTGTGTAAAAAAAAAACAAAACAAAAAAAATGTGTTTTGCCCACTGTGTTTCTACTCCTTTTTGTCCCTGACAACATGCCAGAATTTTAATACTCATCTGCATTTTTAAAGAAATCACAAATGAACACTTTAATAATAAAAGCAAAACATTTAAAACTGCTACTGATTGTATGCATTGTTGTTGCTGTTGTTGTTGATAATATTATTGTTATATTATTAATGTTTCCAGTTAGAATTCTGTTCAGCACTTTTTACTTTGGGCTTCTTTGTTTTATCCCAATATTTATGAGTTTAGATGGAACTGTAAATAGTGTAAACAAATGTGCCTTTTGACTCATTCTGAACGTTTTCTACATTTAACAGAAGGAATATATTGTACTGCAATATAATTTTTAACAAACAATAAAATTTTAAGAGTTTGTTCAAAATTGCTCATCTGTATTTCTAACAGTATTGTTGTCTGTATCAGCAATAACCAAGACAAATGCCATGTTGATACATCAGTATATGAACATGCTGAGTTACGTTTTTTCACCGCTAGGGGACGCTAACCTCTTAAGCGGAATTATGGAACTTGTCGTCAAGCTTATGGATCTAATAATGCTTATGGATGAGTGAATACATTGATGTTTTTATCATGACTGTGGTATGAAGCGCCACTGCTAATGAGAGACAGAGATCAGCTCACACGCGAGTCCCGTGGATTTAAAGGAATAAGGACATTTAATAGAGAGCCTAAGCCCCTCTTCCTTCTGGTCGACCACCATGGGACCTTATTTCGGAAAAATAGGCTATTGTATGGTAGTCAATGGCGAGAGACAACAAATATTTTGATCTCGTTTGAATTGTGCCCTGAATTACACATATGATGTTTGTCAATTTAAAAGAGACATTTTAAAGTCAAGAAAGTCGCAGTTTGATGTAAAACTGTTGAGGTATAAGACTGTGAAAATACGTAATTACAAAGACTACAAACCCCAAAGGCGCACATTTTCTCTCAATGAATGAAGCTGACTTTCCTGAAGCTAACTTTACTGAAGCTAACTGAAGCTAACTTTACTGAAGCTAACTTTACTTAAGCTAACTTTACTGAAGCTAACTTTACTGAAGCTCCGAAGCTAACTTTACCGAAGCTAACTTTACCGAAGCTAACTTTACCGAAGCTAACTTTACCGAAGCTGACTTTACCGAAGCTAACTTTACTGAAGCTGACTTTACTGAAGCTGACTTTACTGAAGCTAACTTTACTGAAGCTAACTTTACTGAAGCTAACTTTACTGAAGCTAACTTTACTGAAGCTAACTTTACTGAAGCTAACTTTACTGAAGCTGACTTTACCGAAGCTAACTTTACCGAAGCTGACTTTACCGAAGCTAACTTTACCGAAGCTAACTTTACTGAAGCTGACTTTACTGAAGCTGACTTTACTGAAGCTAACTTTACTGAAGCTAACTTTACTGAAGCTAACTTTACTGAAGCTGACTTTACTGAAGCTAACTTTACTGAAGCTAACTTTACTGAAGCTAACTTTACTGAAGCTAACTTTACTGAAGCTGACTTTACTGAAGCTGACTTTACTGAAGCTGACTTTACTGAAGCTGACTTTACTGAAGCTAACTTTACTGAAGCTGACTTTACTGAAGCTGACTTTACTGAAGCTGACTTTACTGAAGCTAACTTTACTGAAGCTAACTTTACTGAAGCTGACTTTACTGAAGCTAACTTTACTGAAGCTGACTTTACTGAAGCTAACTTTACTGAAGCTAACTTTACTGAAGCTGACTTTACTGAAGCTGACTTTACTGAAGCTGACTTTACTGAAGCTAACTTTACTGAAGCTAACTTTACTGAAGCTGACTTTACTGAAGCTGACTTTACTGAAGCTGACTTTACTGAAGCTAACTTTACTGAAGCTAACTTTACTGAAGCTCCGAAGCTAACTTTACTGAAGCTAACTTTACTGAAGCTGACTTTACTGAAGCTAACTTTACTGAAGCTGACTTTACTGAAGCTAACTTTACTGAAGCTGACTTTACTGAAGCTAACTTTACTGAAGCTGACTTTACTGAAGCTAACTTTACTGAAGCTGACTTTACTGAAGCTAACTTTACTGAAGCTAACTTTACTGAAGCTGACTTTACTGAAGCTGACTTTACTGAAGCTGACTTTACTGAAGCTAACTTTACTGAAGCTGACTTTACTGAAGCTGACTTTACTGAAGCTGACTTTACTGAAGCTGACTTTACTGAAGCTAACTTTACTGAAGCTGACTTTACTGAAGCTGACTTTACTGAAGCTGACTTTACTGAAGCTGACTTTACTGAAGCTGACTTTACTGAAGCTGACTTTACTGAAGCTAACTTTACTGAAGCTGACTTTACTGAAGCTAACTTTACTGAAGCTGACTTTACTGAAGCTAACTTTACTGAAGCTGACTTTACCGAAGCTAACTTTACTGAAGCTGACTTTACTGAAGCTGACTTTACTGAAGCTAACCTTACTGAAGCTAACTTTACTGAAGCTAACCTTACTGAAGCTAACTTTACTGAAGCTGACTTTACTGAAGCTGACTTTACTGAAGCTGACTTTACTGAAGCTAACCTTACTGAAGCTGACTTTACTGAAGCTAACTTTACTGAAGCTGACTTTACTGACGCTAACTTTACTGACGCTAACTTTACTGAAGCTAACTTTACTGAAGCTGACTTTACTGAAGCTAACTTTACTGAAGCTAACGTCTGTCATTGTTTCTATAGTCTTGCGTTATAATCGTAACGTTACGCCGTCACGCCTGAGTGTTTTGTACCAGACTGCACACACACGAGCAGCGGATCTCGCTCGGTGTTTCGCTTCCCGGGAGATGTAGTTCATTGAGCGATTTTCACATAAAACTAAATGTTACTCTTCTGTTTTATGACAAACTGCGGCTTTCTTGACTTTCAGAATTATCTTTTAAATTGACAAACATCATATGTGTAATTCAGGGCACAGTTCAGACGGAATAAAAAGATAAGTTGTCTCTCGCCATTGACCACCATACATGTTCTTTCCGAAATAAGGTCCCATGAGCCGACAGCGGAGGGGAGGGGCTTAGGCTCTCTATTTCATAAAATGGCGACCGAGACTGGAAGTAGGGTAGCGATACTTCCGGTCGCGCCGCCGCCCACTACGATCGCCATTCATTCTCAAAATAGACTGTGAACAGCTTGTTTTCTCTCTCAGTCATTAATATATCTGACAAAAGTAAGAATAGCAGATGTTGCCCGTTTTGTTGATAGTTTTCAGGGAGCTGTGAAAATATGGAAATTGGACAAAGGTTACAAATTCTTGACCTTTGCTTACATAAAAAAAAAAAGTTCCATTCATTTAAATGGCATGACACTTGATGACTAAGCTCACACTTACTATAGCTAAACAAACTAAATAAATACATTTAAATGATGTCTGATTGTAGGCAATGAGTGAAATCTAGTGGCTTTTGTTCAATGTTTCATGTTAGTTTTTCCAGGAGATTGCAGCAATCTTCCACTAGATTATGGCTAATTTTTCATGTTACCGCCATGAATTAAACTAAGAATTAATATTATTGTTTCTTCTTTTATTTGAAACATAAAAAGGTACGCAACAGGACTGTACGCTTTTAGTCTCCGCATTTGTCCTCCGACTGCGACTGCTAGCGCTTTCACCGGAAAAGAGTTTACCCGTTACTTCCGTCTCGGCGGCCATTTTTGTGAAATAGGCCTATTCTACTAAACTACCCGCAAGTTTACTCGCACGGCAGTTTATTAGACGAATTAAACTTGTGAGGGAACGCAGCGCTGTTTCACTTGCTCTACACTATCACACTAAACTGCGTTTGAGTGTGTTGCAAGTTATAATGTTATTCTATGTGTTTGTTTGTTGGCTGTATGAGACTAGGAGTAAGCTAATCAGCATTAGAATAACATACAGATTTCATCATGTTGAGCTATATAACATTTACTAGCTTTATGTACATTTGCTCACATGTCTAATAAAGTACATGTAAGAGCGGCGTCTCTGTCGAGTCGAAGTTAGTCGCGGACGCTAGCTCTCGGCATCTCGAAAACGCCACGCCGATATTGATCCTCGTTTTAGTTCTCCTTTTGTCCCAAAGTCTGCTTGCCCTGGTCCATAATGTTTAAACGAAACAACAACAGTGTGAGCGCGCCGCTAGACGTAACGCAGTTGTCCACGTCTGTCGCCATGGTTACTATGCGGAAACCAGGGATAACGCGGATATTACGTCAGTGACGGACAAGTGAACAGGTTTTCCGGGACGGCCAATAATTTAAAATTGGAATTTCTCTGAAATTAAAAATCTTTGGGAACTTTTGGGATATTGTAAGTACACAACTGTAGGAAATATATCACAATGTGCAAGTGATATTTGGATATTTTATTACAAAACTCTTACACATTGTACCTTTAAGTGATATCTCAAACGGTGTTGATATTTGAAATCAACAAAATAAACACGCCCCCTACCTAAAAGGGCCACACCCCTATCTTGATAGCTCCGCCCCCAAACTCACACCTACTCCCTGATGAGTGTACACGCCCCTTACTGCTCATTGGCTACAAGTGCGTTTTGCTCAGTCCGATCCACTTTCAACAGCGTTTCTCAGAAATCACTCACTGCACCTTTAAGGCTGACAATTCTGCTCACAATTCAGTGTAAATGCAGCATAAAAACCAGACTAAAATACTCCTGCTCTGCCACTAGTATCAGAGTATATATAGTTGTAATTGTCCCCTCTGAGGAGAAATAAACAGTTTGTGTAAAGACGCCTAAATGCCACTTCAGAAGCTGCTTCTGTAGTGTACATTTGCCATTTGAGTAGCATGGTAATATCATATAACATGAATGGTAATAATTCAGCTTTACTATGTAGACATACATATCGACTTTTTCACATCACTAGCATTCTTTTTAGTTCAGTTATTGAAAAAAAGTCTTATTTTGACTGAATGTGTTAGAGTTGCAAGGCAAGCCTCAAATAGATTGAGCCCCAAAAATAACCAGCATAAATTTATGGCCATTTCCGCGGTTTTGTTTTAAGTAAATATAAATCTACTTTGGCAAATCTTGTGAGATAAATCAGAAATGAGACGAAAAGTCAAAAATACGAGATGAAAAGTCAAAACCATGAGATGAAAAGTCAAAATTATTATATAAAAAAGTCAAAATTATGATTTAACGTCAATTTCTACTCGTCAATAGAGAATGTGAAGCTTCACGCCGCGCAATTTTACGTCATAATTTTGAATTTTTAATGTAATAATTATTAATTTTTATAAGTCATAACTTAAACTGTTTATTTCATAATTGGCACTTAATATTTAGTATTTATATCATAATATATTTTATATTTAGGATTTATATCATTTATATTATATCATAATTTCGACTTTTTAATGTCATAATTATGATTAAGTATATAATTTTTCTTAAATGGCGGAACTGGGCTTTCATATTGACCTTAGTCGCCCAAAACTAAAAAAACGTTGTTGCTTGATTCATCTTAATTTGTCTTGTCATGTTGTTGTTGACTGGTGATGTTTGATTAGGCTCTCCGGCAGGTGCCAGCATCGTCTTCGAGACGGACGCGCAGCGCGCGACACTGCAGCAGGAAGAGAGAGCGCGCGTGCGCGGGAGCGAGTAACTGAACTCTCATGATGGGGAAGTAACTGTCAGTCACAGAAAGACCAAGAGAAGACATTTTCACAAGTATTTAGCTCATTCCTGAAGATTTGCGGTACGATTTCTGTGAACATGTTTTCTCGAAAGAAAAAGGAGCAGACGACTAAAGCATCTCCATCCTCCAAGAAGAGCAACTCCGTTCAAAACCCTTCGGTAAGACCAACAGCCCTTCTTAGGAATACCAAAAAAAACAGAGTTTAGTTTTGTGATAGGTTGATATTTCAGCTATAAACGTGTTTAAAAGATAAAACTGGTTTAATCAGCCCGAAAACTTACGCGTAAATTGGCTTTGCAACTTTGGTCTATTTTTAAACGGTTGACAAATTGATTCACATTCTTCCTCTTGCTTTCCTTTAGCAGTTCTCACAGAATAATTTTCTTAAAAAAGTGAAATGTTCTTTATTATTATAGATATTGGACATGTGTGGGGGTCTGATTCATATTAGAGAATTTGTTTGCTCGAACGATTCATTTTAAATGAACCGGTTCACAATAGTCGAGTGATTAATGACTGCGAAAACTGACTGAATCATTAAAAAGAATCGACTCAAAAGAATGTTTTGTTCAATTTGTGTGAATATTGCAAATTGATTAACGGTTCTGTACATCTGTTGTTGGTGAACAATCCCTGGTGAAGAGCACAAGATGATTTTTTTCTCTCTTTGTTTCGCAAACAATGCCAAAAATAAACTAAGAGGAAGTCAGTAAGAGTCATCTCAGAAACGAGCAACTGTTGTACAGCTACAGACGGAAACAAGAAAAGAAAAGAATCCAGAAGGGCTTCACTTTTTGTGTTGCAACACAATAAATCATGATTCTATGGAGATTCATACCTAATCTCCATAGAAATAGAAAACCAAGGTTCTTGATTAAAAGAGCGAACCTAAAGATGACAATCTTTCATCCAAATCATCCAAAAATGACAATTGTGTGATTTTTTTATTGTTATTCCAAACCTGTAGGACTACAACTTTGGACCCCATTGACTTTAAGTAAATTGAAAAGTTCGTTTGAAGCACCAGTACCAAATACCAAATGTTTAACTGGTTTTCATATTTGGTCATTGATTTTAATACAAATGACACATCTGACAATGTCATTTTAACACCAAGTAAACAAAAACTATTTAAATCCCAACAACTGTTACTCGACTTGGTGATATATAGTTATATCAACCTGAAAACCGAACATCCAGGGAAACAAAAACACCTGAAACTAGTGAATGATTAGTTATTTTAATGTGTCTTTGTTATTAAAAATAAGAACAGAGGCAAATTACAAACAGGACAAATACAATAAACCAAAGATAAAGAAAATAAACAGTGCTTTGAGTTTTCATTAGACACATTAGATCTATTTAACAGTAGCATTCAAGTAAGAAACGGAATAATCAAATGTAGAACTAAAAATCTGCATTTAGTCTTCACATGAATTGAATATATATTGATTCATATTAAAGCTACAAAAGTTATTCAGTCAAGAGCCGTGAGTGATTTTCTCTTTTCTTCTGGTGTTTGACAGACAGCAGCAGGTTCGCTGTTTTAGGCCGCTGTCACTTTAAGACCTAATGCACGTATATTGACACACATCCGATTTCTTTCTACATGCGTCGACCAAAACTTTGACTTTAGCAATGTTTTGAATCAGCTTATTAAAATCAATCAGATAGACTATGCAAGTCGTTGCGATTTGCATATTCTCCAAAACGACTTTTCCAACTTAAATTGTTATAATTCTTGAATACTTTGGAACACAGACTTAAGTTTGGTCTCTTTTTAAAGGAGAGACATGGCAGATTATTGTAGAAGTGGAAAAAAAGTAAAAAGTTCTGTAAATGTTATAGAAGTAAAAATTTTATAAAAAAGTTAAATTATATATTTTTTATATTTTATATAAAATATATATAATAAAAAAAAAACATGTTTGACGCTAAAACTGCAAAAAATTAAGCCAAAAACCTGAAAAAGTTCTAAATTTGAGGTTGATATCTCAAAAAATGAGCTTTCAGTGAGATTCTGTTTGGGCGCAGAACCACACGCTTCCACTAGAGACATCCAGGCTCCACTGATGACCATATAAGGACACTTACATTTCCATATGATTTGGTTAAGCAATATGTACATTTTCATGTTTCGATATATCGTGCAGCCCTACAAACTATATATCATTTGAAATTTTACAAACTCTTGTTTTCATATTTGGTGACTGAATTTCAATACAAATGACAGAGGAACAGTAATTTATTAGGCAAGGCAAGTTTATTTATATAGCACATTTCATACACAATGGTAATTCAAAGTGCTTTTCATAGAAGAAATAAAAACAATTTAAAGAAATAACAATAATTAAAACAGTTTAGAATAAAGAAATTAAAATAATCAAAACAAATAAGAATAATTAAAACAGTTTAAAATAAAAAATAAAATAAAGTACAGTAAAAACTTTTTAAAATTTACTTATTAATTTGCAACAAGAATATTTTCAGAGTCGTAAGGCATGTTCAGACCTTTATTTTGAAATAGTGACTGTTTTACATGGTGGTAAATTCGTAAGATTTTAATCTGATTTGTAAAAGAAACTCATTATGAAGTACATTTTTTGAGAAAAGAAAATGTTTTTTAATGTAAAGAAAATATGATAAACTCTCCGTTTGTGACGCGGTGACAAGCTAAAATGCACGTCCGTGTTCTTTCCACGTGTATGTGTTTGTTAGAGGTTGAATTCAAATCAAATACTGCTAATCTGCCCGTATTACTTCTGAATAGGATGTCATAAATTGTATGAAAATTATGGCACTCAAATCATTTGGAAATGTAAGTGTCCTTATATGGTCATCAGTGGAGCCTGGATGTCTCTAGTGGAAGCGTGTGGTTCTGCGCCCAAACAGATTCTCACTGAAAGCTCATTTTTTGAGATATCAACCTCAAATTTAGAATATTTTCAGACTGTTCAGACCTTTATTTTGAAATAGTCATGCACATGAAAAATCATGAAAGACGGGTAGAAACCTTTGTTTAGTTTGTCTTCATGCCAACAGTTCAAAAGATAACATCCATTCTATTTTTTAAGAAAAAAGGGGTTCTGAAATGTATATATATATAAAGAAAAAATTACTTTTATGTGAGAAATGCATGTAAATGCACATATTTTATATACCAATATTTTCGGCATTGAGCGCTGACAGTTAGAACTATATTACTGGGCAGAAAAATTGTTTAGTAAATAATCTGTGGGGCGGCAGTGGCTCAGTGGTTCATGTAGGTTGTCTACAAACCGGAAGGTTGGTGGTTCAATCCCCGGTTCCACCTGACCAAGTGTCGAGGTGTCCATGAGCAAGACACCTAACCCCAGCTGCTCCCGACGAGCTGGATGGCGCCTTGCACGGCTGACACCGCCGTCGGTGTATGAATGAGGAAGTGAATGGGTGAATGTGAGGCAAATTGTAAAGCGCTTTGGTGGCCATTGGGTCTGTGAAAGCGCTATATAAATGCAGTCCATTTACCATTTACCATTACCATTTACCATTTGTTGAGTTCATTGTTTTGTTATTCAAACATATTTCTGTTTCCTGGTATATTTCACCATTAACCCTGTCCATAGTATTCATCTCCATAATCCTGTCATTCACACCCCATCCTCTCTCTCCTTCCCATGTTAACCCAGTTGTCCATCCTTCAGGAACACTCCCACTATGACACTATCGATGGCCTCTGCACGTTGGCTCCTCCTGATTCGGTGCCCTCGTCCTGCCCGGGAACACCGGCGGCCCACTCCAAGCTAACGGGGTGCAGTTCTCCTGTCGGGACGAGCAAGCGGCCCACGGGTCTCAGCCGCCACGCCAGCGCTGCCGGGTTCCCCTTCCAGACGTCTGGGACGTGGAGTTTCCACAAGAGCTACGCTCGGGCCGCTCTCAGCTACGGACACGCAGACGGTGGCGAAGCGTCGGCCATCGAGGTGGAGGACATTCCCTCGCTGCTCAGAGACGTCGCCCGCTTCGCAGAGGCTGTGGAGAAGCTAAAGGACATGGTGCTGGGCGAAGGTATGAGGTTTTGGGGTTGGTACGGATTAGGGATGTGCACGAATATTCACATTTTCGATTATTATTAGAAAAATAAAATACTATTCGAATTTTTTTCCCAGTTATAATTAAATGCACTGGGTGGCGCTGTGGAGCGTGTTTAACAAGTCGATCTTGGGTGCGTTTCCCGAAAGCATCGTTAGCCATTGGTCGCAAGTTCTGTCGCATTCAGCAGTTCAACGAGTCGGTGTTTCCCGAAACCATCGTTCCAACAAACATTCGCAAACAGCATCGCAGAGTTGTGTGTGTGAGCGACAGCTCTCGATCTGCGGTTAAAGCAGAGTTTCTAGATTGCATGTCATGTGGACTCAATAATCCTGATCTTGAGCAAAATAAGCAATCTGACATTCAGTGCAACCTGTGTCTTTTATTTACAATACATACAGATGTCCTTTACGTCTTTGAGTTTGTCAAGAGATTTAAAGCACAGTTTCTGAAGAGTGCGCATGTGCGAACGAGCTCTAGTGTGTAAGAACGAGTCTATGATTGAATCTGGAAATAAAGCAAAATGAGAAATAGTCCTCAGATGCATGTCTGTAATTTATATCAAAACATCTTGCATTAATTTGATCTCAAACAGTTTCATGTTATTACTCAAGCACGTGCGTGACGTCATAAACCTGGTGGTTGAACGACGAGTTTGCGACAATACGGTTTCGGGAAACAGTCGTGACTATAGTTGATTTCTCCAACGATGCATCGTACTATAGTAGTGAAGCAGCGAGTTACGGCGTTGTACGGGAAACACACCCCAGTTGGACAACGTCTGTCAGTCAGCGGTGCACGTTTTCTTACTTGAACATGAGGATATTATTATTTTTCTCAACATAAACGTGAAACAATATAAACACGATAATGCCGAGGGTTTTTTCCGTTCGCGTTGCTTGAGTTTAAATGCTTTTGTTCTTTATATTTTTTGTTTACACATATTGTTCAATGTTTTCAACTAAAAGAAAACCTTAAGATATATAGTAAGCTTGTTGTGTATATTGCCTAATGAAAGCTTGTTCAGAAATGGTGACAAAAACTGTAAAAAAAAACTTAAACTTAAAAAATAACGTCTCTCTCGTTAAATGACATGTAAATAAATGAATATTCAATTTTTATGAACCCGAATATTCGAATACAATATTTTTTGAAAAATGCCCATCCCTAGTATGGATTAGGCTTGATTAGGCTTGATTAGGCTTGTTTACGGTGTTACCGGTATTCAGGAGCAACACTGGTTACTTCACTTTCCCACTGAGGCACCGTCTCCCACCGTCAATTTGATTTGATTTGTTTTGTTTTTGAAATAAAATAATTTAGTTCTGTTAGAGCAGTGTTTCCCAACCCTGCTCCTTGAGGCACACCAACAGTGCACATTTTGGATGTCTCCCTTTTCTGACCCATATATTTCTGGTCTTGGAGTCTCTACTAACGAGCTGATGAGTTGATTCAGGTGTGATCGATTAGGAAGAGTTGGAAAATGTGTAGTGTTGGTGTGCCTCCAGGAACAGGGGTTGGGAAACACTGTGTTAGAGAACAGACACTACAACTAAAAACTGAACGTGTCTGCTTAATAAATCGTGAGCTGAACGAGAGTCGCCGCACAGATCAGCAACAGGAGTCAGGTTTCATTCATCACGAGTAGGGGGCGACCGATTATCGGCGCCGATATTGAGCTTTTCTATGGTTATCGGTATCGGCCATTTTCAAAACCGATTTGCTGATAAAATAAGTTAATTTTGAAATGCGCTATATTTGGCTCTAACGCAGTCACATCTGTAGACTAGGGCTGGTCCGAATATCATTTTTTGAGCTTCGAAGCTTCGGTAGTAATGAACATCGAATATTCGGAATCTCTATAGCGTATGTCTGTCTGGCTATTTGCATTTTGATTATTTCGAGAACCGTTCATTCAAACGACTTCACAAGGGAGTGCAGTGTCGTATTTGGTGCAATATAGATAGACAGGCGAGACGCGTTCAGAATGAATACCTTAAATAAACTACAGAACAGCGCGAGCGGGAAGCAGCGCCTCACGCGAGCTGAGCTTATATGCTCTGAGAAGGACACTGCACTAGTGATATAAAACACACACACACACACACACACACGTCTGTTAACTTAAGCAATATTTTTAATAAGGTAGTCTAATATTTTTCTCACTAACAAATAACTGACAAAGTAGGGTAGATTTAAATAAAGAAGCGGCGCGCCTCAAGCGAGCAGGGCTTAAATGCTCCGATAATGGACACACTAGTGATGTAACACACACACACACACACAGGTCTTTTAACGTAAGCAATATTCTTAATAAGGTGTAGTCTTATAATATTTTTCTCACTGCAGGGTGAGAATTAGTGAGAACAAAGTAGGGTAGATTTAAATAAAGAAAAACGAAATTTAAGTAAATAAAAACTAAATTTAAATACAGAAAAACTAAATTTAAATAAAGAAAAACGAAATTCTGTAAAATCTCAAAGTCTCCTATATTTCGCAGTAGTTATCAAATTTAGATTGATAATAACGGGTAAAAAGGATAATACATTTTGTTTCTATTTTTCTATTTTTCACAATGTCAAAGCAACGCAGCTTAACCCAAAACACAAGCTCAGGCATGCACTTCTGTCCACACACACTCCGCTGTTCTGCTCTAGCCAGAATACTCCCGTTGCAAAAAAAGAAGAAGAAAAAAAGACGAATATTCGAATGTCACATTTTCAAATCGAATACCAACCCACCAAACGAATATTCGAATATTCGGATATTCGGGTCCAGCTCTACTGTAGACTAGACCAATGTCCCCGCCAATCTGATTTGTTGGGAGTCACGAGTCCGGCCAATCAGCGCGGAAAGACTGTGCTGAAGAAGCGATAAATTACTACACTGAAGTTGCAAAACACCTCAATATAATAGAGCCCTGTGATTTCCGCGATGCAGAAAACACAGACGGAATCGCGGAATCCAGTCATAAAAACGCAATTGACGTATGGCTAAGCCACGCCCCCTCCACTCACTCGGACACACAGTCAACATTCGGGGACGGGCGCTATGGCAGCTGTCAGAGTAGGAGACATTTCACAGGAGGCAATCGATGATTTTTGGAGACAGAAAGATTATATATCATCTCGAAGTCACCAAAAGGGCCTTAACTATTCATTGGAGGGTTATATTAATAATTTTATTGTTGAGAAGGTCGATGAAAAGCTTCAGCTCCAGGCAATAATGTACAGGTCACAGTGTAAACGTGATAAAGCGCATCTCGTTGCCATCGCCATCTCAGACAAGTTAGAGGATCAGCATTGATCATGCACTGCAGTATTTACATGAATCATTCAGCACAACATTGCTAACATTTGTTATCTCGGTTATTTAAAGATACGTTAATGAAGCTAAGTGACATGATGTACAACGCAGCTAGAAGCTAACGTCAACGTTTTCTAATGTTAGCCTAACGTTACGTTAGAGATATTAAAGATAACGTTCAAATACGTTGTTGACTTAGAACAGATGTAGACATCCTTGTTTAATTCTTGTTTAATTTATCCACGTTTAGTTGGTGTTGTGGTCTACCGTATAACTTTATCCAGAGCAGACACTTATCTCGGTTGAGATGTGTCTTGGGAAAAGGTAATAAATACACACCGTCGCCCAGCCTCTCGGGATACCGAGTGTCGGAGTTGCATGTACCCCATGCACACCGTTTGACCATTTTAAACTTAAAATGACAAGAAAAAACATATAAAAACTGACTAACTGCAATGCATTTCAATGGATGTGGAAGCAGAGACTGTCCGAGTGTATTGGGTTAGCTATGCGCACTGTGATTGGCTCATCGCGTTTGGGGGCGTGGCTTAGCCATAGGTCAATTGACTGTATAAAACGGAATGTCACGGAATTTGTCAACTTCTTGATGAAATAATAAAAAGCAGGTCAGTACAAATCAAATCCAATGTCAAACCGCAAAAAGACTAACGTTATCTAAATATGAATCCTGCGTGTCTCTAAAATTTCTTAAAGAGAGTGTCATCGTGTTACTGTCGTAACCGGACGCGACGCGCTGTTTGAATGCTGAATGGAGAATGGCTGAGGAGAGATGAGTTTCCATTATCTTTAACTTAACGACTTAAATATTAATTTTTACCTCACATTATGCCATTGAATGACTTTAGAAGTCTTGGAATATAGTGCGAAAACTTTATGGTGCTTTACAATGTTTGTTATGCCTTTAGCTTAACAATAACACAATAGTATGCACAATATCAGACCTCACTGAGAAGCTGCAGCCGTGGCGGGATGATTTTAGGTGTGGCGGCGCCGCGAGCCACGGCAGAATGAATGTTGCGGAAACACTGACACAGAAACTCAAAGATCTCCACGGCAACCCGTCAAAATAAAAGTTCGGATTTTCATAGGGCCCTAAAAATGTCATTTTTGTTCAACTGTAAATAAATTGAATAGGTTTGATGATTTCAATTAATTAGAAATGCTTTTTGATTACAAAAATTTTATTTAACTATTAAAATGTAGTCTTTAAGTTTTACAAAATGTTTGCAGAATGCTGCTGGGTGCTCCCTGCACATTTTTTTAGTTATTATTATTATTATTATTAATTATGTTATTATTAACAGTTCTCAGATTTAAAAATATGTTTAAAATCATTTAAAGAAAGTATTTGTGAAAACCCTTTGTTGTTCTTAATTTTGACATAAACTTAAATTTTTACACCAGACATAGGCTATATATATCGGTTCAAAATATCGGTTATCGGTCTACTTGATCTGTAATAATCGGTATCGACATCGGCCCTGAAAATCACATATCGGTCGACCCCTGATCACGAGCAAGCGTGCCGCACAAGCCCTGAAAGTGGAGCCAAAACGTCTCGATCGCCCCCCGGTGGCCGGTCCTAGTATAGCTCATAAGCCCCGCCTCCCCGTGTTAATCAACGGCACGTGAGACCAACTAAACAATTAAATTACACTTCAAATATCGTTTTTCCAAATTCTGTCATTTACTGAAGTTTTTATCACGCTGATGTAAGTTCAAGTGTTTGTTTTTAAAATAAGTTTGTTTTTAGTTAGTTATTTGATGCTATAAAAATGATTGACAGCTGTGATTGACAGGTTCTCTGAGCGAAGTAGCCACTGAAGCACTAACAGACTTTTTTTCGGGATCTTCGGAGGACTGAGGAGATTGGAGCTTTAAATTAAATATTACAATTTCCATAATTAATTATTTCACATCGACATAATGGGTTGTTCTGCAGTGTTCTTGCGATTGATTCTGCGGCTTTACTTCCTGCTCACTCCTGCGCATGTCTGGTCCCGAAATCGCTACTGCGCAGACTCCAGTCCCAAGAAGTTAGCGCCATATCGAGACACTGGCGGCTTCACTTCTGACCAATGGAAGAGAGCGAAGGGGCGTCGTCCATCTTTTTTACAGTCTATGATCACGCGAGTGAGGAGCTGACTGACAAAATGATGACGAAATATATTGTGTCAAATGAAATCTAAAAGCGCCTATTTAAGCGAATTTGTCATTGTACTGTTTTGTTGTGGCATTTTTCATTAATAATTAAAGGCTAATGAACTCACCATTCAAGCAATCCGCCCCCGAATTTGCACTAGTTTGAAAGCGAAACTAAAATGCTCACGGCTGCAGGTTTCAATGAGAGCGAGCGGAACATTTTCCATTGGAATGAACTGAAAACACTCGCTCTGTTTCGCACAATTATGAATGACCGTGCGGACGAGCGCATTTCACTTTTGCCTTCAAATTAGCGATTTATAAGGTGTCGCCACACGTCGATTAACCGGTGGGAATATATCCTCACCCTATGGATTGAAAAGAGATTTTTACGTGTCTTTTTGGGTTGGTAGAATTAATCGCGATTAATCACATCCAAAATTAAAGTTCGTTTATATAATATATGTGTGTGTACTGTGTATAATTATTTTGTATATATAAATACACATTTATATATACAAAAACAAAACATTTCTGTTTTTAAACACACTTGTTTGTAATATCAGTAAATGTTGTCTAAAGAGTTTATTGTGCACAATATGTACTCAATTTGCAATTAAAAAATGTAAATATTTAAATAAATGAATAAAAATTAAAAAAAATAATTTATGATTGTAATATTGTGCAATATGCAGTTAAAAATGTAAACATTTAATATTTAAGAATAAAAATTAAAGATACCAAATGATTGAAATATTAGAAAATATTGTCTAAAAAAAATTTCCGACACATTTACTCAATTTGCGATAATTTAAATTTTTTTTTAATATATATATGTAATAAAATATATATGAATATATAAATGAATAAACATTTAGAGATTGAATAAAAACATTTGATTTTGTAATATTAGTAAGTATTTTGCTAAATAATATATTGTACATAAAATGTACTTAATTTGCAATTAAAAATATGTAAATATTTAAGTTAAAAAATGAAATTTGATTGTAATATTAATAAATATTGTGTAAAATATTTTTTGTATACATTTACTTACATTTTTTACAATATAATATATATTAATTAATTTACTAAAATAATATATAATATTTAAATAATTATTTGAAGCTGTTAGAAATACAGATAAACCAAGTTATGTATCCAAGTTAGTCATTTTTACTATATTACTAGACAGAAGACTTAATTGAACTATTTATGCACTGCTGTGTTTATTGTTTAAAGATACTTCTGTTTCCATCTTTTTTGCAGAAGGAAGAAAGACACTCAAGGTCATGTGTTGCATAAATTAAAACATAGAATTAAATGATATCAGCTGTATTTGATCTGCAACTCATCAGCGATCTCTAGATATCATTCTCAGGCATTAGAAAACCCACAAAAGGAAGGGCCATTTGTAACATGCGTTTTGACAGTGGGTTTCCGTGGAGAAAGAGAGGAAGGAAGAGGAACCGTGCGTCAGATGTTTTCATTGCAGGCTTGAGTTTGAGATTACACACGTCCGCTGGGCTTCACCCCCCCCCCCCCCCCCCACCCCCCCCCCCCCCCCCCCCACACACCACACACACACACCACACACACACACACACACACACACACACACACACACACACACACACACACACACACACACACACCTTCCCTTAAAAGAGTCAGGGTTTTAAATGAACCTTTTCACTCACCGGACAATTTGGCTACAAAATTTTTAAGTTACCGGCCATTCAGAACTTCTACTAGCCAAAAAAAAAGAAAAAAGAAGAAGAAATAAACCAGATTAACTACGTCACAGTTTATAAACAGGTGAAACTCGAAAAATTAGAATATAGACTCATTACATGCAAAGTGAGATATTTCAAGCCTTTATTTGTTATAATTGTGATGATTATGGCTTACAGATATGAAAACCCAAGTCAAAATTAGAATATTGTGAAAAGGTTTTCATATCTGTAAGCCATAATCATCACAATTATAACAAATAAAGGCTTGAAATATCTCACTTTGCATGTAATGAGTCTATATAATATATTAGTTTCACCTTTTAAGTTGAATTACTGAAATAAATGAACTTTTGCACCATATTAAAATTTTTCGAGTTTCACCTGTATATTTTATATATATATATATATAACATTGGATTTCATACATTCTTTTCTTATTCAAACAATCCAGTCATCTAGTATCTCCATCCTCATCCTTTTCACTAAAAGCATATTTTAGGTGGACTGATCAATACAGTACGCAGAAGATAAAAAAAATGTCGGATGTTGAAGAATATCAATGTTTTTCTGTTCACCAAAAGCTTTTTAATCTTCTCTGTTGCTTCAATGCAAGTGAACAAGTGCGCCGTTATTTGTTGCTCAGTGACGTGTGTGTTCAAGTAAGCCAGATATGAGCAGATTCTGTGCGATACGCTGTATTTAATATATCATGAGGATCACGAGTATTTGTGCTAAATCTGCACAGATTTGTCTTAAACAAAGCGAGTAAACAATAAGCAACTTGCCAAATTGGCTCGTGATTTAACAGCGTTTCTCGCCACTGTTGATTTTACACGCATTTGGCGAGTGTTCATTTCAAACCCTGAAAAGAGTGTTTCACGCTCAAAAAACCCTACAGAGTGAAGCCCTGAACCCTCCCTATTGTCACCGCTTGTGGTCATGTGGTATTATAGTGGGGCTTTTGATATTCCTCCTTTAGTCTTCGTGCACAGTCACTCACTCCTTGAAATGTGATCGGACATCGAAGGTGCACAAAGGACTATCGGCAAACCGAGATGTTTGAGCTGCTCTAATGGGAAACGTGCAAGTTAGCATCAAAAAAATAGTCCACACCACACAACTATATTCCAAGTCTTCTAAAGCCATACTAGTCTGGTGTGATTAATAGACTGAAATTTAAGTCATTATTTGCTGAAATTCTTCCTATTTGTCATTGATCTCAAATCTTATTCGGCCTGTGTAACGATCCCCTCATGTCACTATTCGATACATATCACGATACAATATTATTGATATACTCCAAGACATATGATAAAAGGTTAACAAAAAATGTCCTGTTGATTAAAATGCTAAATTTGATGTTACATTGTGTGTGTAAATGAATAGACTTGGACTTGGTGCTGAAACCCAAAACACAGGACAATAGAGACGCCAGAATAACAATATTCATGATTCTGAAGATGAAAACACAGAATTATTTTAGACAAATACATTTGCACTCTTTCACTGACTAGATATATTTAATATAATATAGGCCACTTTTTACATTTGGCATTAACAGGACCCACAAATATTCCCCCATTGCATTATTATAGATTAAATTCAACATTATATTTAGTAGTTTAATGTAGTACCGACACAAAAATTTTTTCTCAGACAGTCATTTTTATTTTGGTTGAACTGTCCACAATATATATTGTCACTATCCACGATACATTTTTGTAATATGAGATATTGTGACTATATATGTTACACCCCTATTAGAAGCACATACGTATGTCCATCGCGTCGCGTGTCGTAAACTGAACGCAGTGCACCTTGGCTGACTTTACCCAGCGCAGAGATCAGGAGAGAGTCGTGTCACGTCTGCTCTATGAAGAACAGAAGTCAGTCGAGTCTCCTCGGGCCTCGTGGACTTCCTTAAAGCGTTGCTATATTCATCAGATCTACTTCCTGTTTACATCTGCCCTTCTTGTAGAGTTGCAATAGTAATGTTTCCAATGTCGTCTCAAAGCAAATCTTTCTTTCAGCCTTTTGGTGTTAGCGTAACCAAGGATTCACACACTTTCTTGCCAGCTGCACTTCTTTGACCTAAAATATTTTCTCTGAAAGTTAGTATTTCAGAATAATAGTTATTTCAGTAATAGTTGTTATTATTGTTAACTAAAACATTTTATGGTTATTGTCATTTTACCTGAATGAACACACTAGCTATACTAAAAGTTGAAGCAATAAAATTACTAACTATAAAAATGACAAAAGCCATAATACCTGACACTCCCCTGGTTTGTTCTTGCTACCAGTTTTATTATTATTATATATATATATTTTTTTTTTTGGTAGGTGGGATTATTTTTCATTTCGTTTTGGGGAAAAAATATGATGTAGGACAGGAGTAAAAATGATGTATTATATGACCAAATGTGTATTTATGTCTTGCAACATCAATAAAAAATTTTTTTTTTAATATTTAGCACATAATAAAATTACAACAAAAAAAATGACTAAAAATTAAACAAATGACCATTTTGAAAATGTAAAGATAAAAGCTAATAATTAACGTAATTAATGCTAAAGTAACACCTAACAACATTTGCATGTTCATGGTTCTCTGATGTTGGTTAATGGTCACATGACATGCAGCTAAACAAATATAATTTTTACTTTTTTATCTCTTTTTTTTTAAAGATTGACGTGTTTTGCTTTATTTTGTTTAATTATTTGTGTGTTTTTAATGTAGATTTTTATGATTTCGTTTTCGTTTTTCATCAACTCAAGAACCCCAGTTTGGGAAACCCTGGCATAAAAAATAGGCAACACTTTCCTTAAAGCCGTTATTTATAAATGCATGATTCATAATGTGGGCCCTATCATACACCCGGCGCAATGCAGCGCCAAGCGCGACGCAAGTGTTTTTTGCTAGTTTCAGGAATCCAGTTTCTCCCGTCGATGGTTGTGCTTTAACCTCTCTCACACACAGAGCCGATCCTCCCTATACGCACACTACGCAAGTTGCGTAGGGCCCCGCAAATAACTCAAGGCCCCGCCTCCCCCTCGTGTCAAAGTGCGTCAATCAAAGTTTACAACATCGATGAGATAACTAAGCGGAACTATCCTTCTGGTCACGAAAAGAGACTGAGAAAAACACCATGTGAGTGAATTGAAAGCGCGTATCTATACCACGAATTTAATTTCTTGTGCCATTTGTACGCCAAAAATAGTTTTTGCGTGCATGATACGCACTTTTTGGCGTATAATATGCACGCACTCCCTACCCAAGAAATTTACAGTGCGTAGCTTATGCACGCAAAAAAAAACATTTTTGGCGTATAAATAGCACGAGAAATTAAATTCGTGGTATAGATACGCACTTTCATGAGATTACGTTTGATAATACAAAGGGCAACGGACAACGTTATTTGTTTATAAACTGCAGCTCGGAAAAGATAACCGCGTCGTGCGTTAACATGAGTTCATATGCGCGTGCAGGAAATGAAACGCGCACTTTCCAGTGAAACATATGGGGACCAGTTACCAGTACAATATGGGCGTGATGGCACTCCTCATTATAGGCGCTCATACTTTTAAAACAAGACAATTGATTATCTAGTCTCCAAGTCAGTTTAGTTACAACTCTGCAATAAAGCAAGATGGAAAGCAATCTATTGACATTGACTATATTGCATTTAAAATGTTGATTGGCTGGACATACTGGTCAATATGGATGCACATCCCTCAGTAAATAATAACCATCAAGTATCAATTATTGCTTTTATCATTTAAAACACAGTGACATGCAATGGCAAGCCTTTTTAGCTTTTATTAATTCACAGGATGCATTTTTGATATCAATAATTAAATTTGTACTATTTAAAATGTGAATTATTGATATTAATATAAAATATGTCTATTTCTGATATCAGGAATTACATTTTCATTAGTACTAACTAAACGAGGGAGGATTGTAGTGGGAGAACTGGGGTGTCAGGTGTGACTGTGTGGCAATGGCAAATGGTTTACATGGCTCATGGGTCAGGTAGGGGCCCCTTAACAGATTTTTGCTTAGGGCCCCAGGGAGGTCAGGATCGGCTCTGCTCACACACACAGCTTTAACCTCGCGCACGACCAGATCCGTTTGCGCTCTTAAGACGCACGCGTTCAGTTTTTCCGCTTGCAAATTCCTCCGTGTAAACAGCGAATGGCGTGAGCGCAACTGGCTTTTAAAGGGAATGCGAGTTGAGAATCTGGTTGGTTTATTTCACGTTACGCCCAAAACTCACCCATAACTCATTAACAGAATAGGGACGACCCTTTTAGACCATGCGCCGTGCGCGCCGACCATTTTCCCGTCGTTAAACTAGCAAAAATGGATTTGGACACGCCATAAGTGCAATTGCGCCCTGCGCTTTAGACCATGCGCTTAGATCGTTAAAATAGGGCCCTGTACGTTATAATGCATTATATCTTTTCATAAATACTTGTAACCAAAGTCAAAATGCTTTATATTCTATGCAGATGCCTTATTACATTTGAAATTGGTTGTTTGTCATGTGTTTTAAATTTCTAAAGGTTTCAACAATCCTCTACGGACACACTGAAGCTCGAATGCAGGCAATTAAATTAAATTTGCGCTAAACTTATTATTTGCCTCTAACTCAATTACAGGCGACTGTAGTCGTACAATTTACTAGCCATTGGCTAATTAAAGACATTTTTTAGTTGCCTCATGAAATTTGGTCGCATGTGCGAAGGATTTACTTGCATTGGAGAGGAACAGTGAATAGATAAGTATTAGAACTGAGGTTGCAATTATTCATGAGATCATACAATGCATTATAAGATGCCTTACAAGGCATGCATATTTATGCATTAAAAATACTTTTATAATGCATTATATATAAAGGCTTTAATTAAAGTGATCAACTCATTTGTGATTTTGGTAGCACTTTATTTTACAGTCCTATTTGTACTTATCATAGTAATTACAATAGCTGGGTAATAGCTAAGTACTAACCCTAAACCTACCCCTAAAACAATGTAGTTACCTTATATTACCCAGTACTTTCTTATGTAAGAATAATATTCAACCCTGATTTTTCCTAAGTACCTGAGATGAAGCTGCCATTAAATAAAGCACAATAGAGAAGTCAATTAAGTCTATTGAGCAATAAAAGAGCAACCTCTGAGCAATTACATCTTCCTCTGGGAAGTCACGTAGCGTTGTCATGTTTGTCTTCAAACACAGTTGTCGTTTCCTCAGCAGTGGAGCTGCTCTCAGCCACAAAAGGCGATTCATTCACAGCTCAGCCACAGAACGACTGCATGTCTGTACAGGCCTTCGACGTTTCTCCTTACATAAACCAGCAGTCAGCGCTGAATCACGCTCGATTTGATGCCTGTGAGAGGTGGGGCTGTTTTTGGGCACATGGTTTTCGTATCATGTGTGAAGGGGTGGACAGTGACGTGTCAGTTTTAGATGGACAGTTCATGCACTTGAGGGAAACTTTGCTCAGTTCTGCACGTCATCCATACATGCATCAACATGCACAAAAACATTCCCCGCACTTTCTCCTGCAAAACATCAGTGACTTGCATCACTAACACTATTGATTTTGAAACCACCCAGTACGCTCTGGCATCGGAACAGGGAGTTTTGCATGTGCAAACGCCACTTGTATTTCCTTCAGAACATTAACTCGTCTGAGTTACACACTTGTGTAGGAGTTCATCATATTTTCAGCGCCGCATCAAAGAGGAACGACTGTTTGAAATGTTATGCTTTTGTGTTGTGTTTTTTTTGTTGTTGCATTTTTAAGAACACCCACACTCTGAACATGCATTTAGGCATGGAGACACACACACACACAAGGACTTTTGTCGTGCACAACAACAGCTTTCATTGTCCTTCTGTAAAGGATACGGTTCCGGCAGCCAAACTCCTGCTTTCCCCCCCCAAACGTTCATGACTGCTGATGTTGATTTACAATGGAGTTGCTACAAGTTCTGTGATGTTAGAACAAAACATTTACTTGTTTATTTTATAGACTAATGGTTTGATTTGATCAAAAAGTGGAACAAAAGTCATTGCTCTGAACATTTGAATCTGTTGAACCTTGGTTCATGAATTATTGTTGAACCCATGAATCATGAGATGACCGTAATACGTAGTATCACAGACGTAGTATCAGCGAATGTGTGCGGCTGTAAGTTCCCTCTTGTGGTATTGTGGGGTTCAGGCACAGAGAAGTGCATTGTGGGAATGGGTGGGTAGGAAGTGGACAAATAACTGACATGTTTTGGTGAAAATGAGAGGCAGAACAACAGTTGATCTACTTCCTAACATGTGGCAATGCAGCCCCATTGTGTTTTTGTGTGATTGACAGTGTCTACAAATATTGTTTGGATTAGGGCTGCGCGATATTGAAGAAAAGTGCGATATGCGATAACTCATTCAATAATGAGATATTCGATATCTTAGTTTATATGCTTAAAGTGTGTAAAATAAACTTTTAAATATATTTACAATTATATAACCTACATACGTGTTTCACAATCTTTTTGTGACAAGAAAACATCCCTACAGCTTCTGAAAGTGAACAGCAGTGTTTTACTGTCGCTTAAGAAGTGTTATTTTAACATCAGTGTAAACCACAGGGTTCAGGGTTTCATTAGGGTTATTAAACAACAGAAACCGAATAATCAAATGTAAAAATAAAAGTTTTCACTGAATGGATGAAATATATACTGATTCTTATTAAAGCTACAAGTTATTCAGCCAAGAGCAGCGAGTGATTCTCTCTTTGCCTTTTGTTCATGACCCCAGGTTTTGCAAGCCGTTGCAATGTGAAT
>CM060592.1:51634098-51724098 GCA_030578255.1 Tiaroga cobitis | reverse complement strand
GTCCTGTGAATGTGTGCAGTCTATGGAGGACCTGTACAGGGTGTCATCAGGTCAGGGTCCGGAAGGAGGAGGGAAATACAACCACCACGACTGCAGTGAGTCAATCACTCGTTTATTGTCTTTAGTTATGAACAGAATGGCATATCAACTTTGCATATTATGCCTAGTGTGCACCATATGCAGTTTTTCGGCATGCATAGAATACCTGTATGACATTTGCTAGAATGTGCTGTACAGATCCCACAATGCATTGTACATGACTTGACCTTCAGTTTCTAGTGTGATGGATGATTGGATTTTTAATTGAGAGCTGAGAAATTGTATCTCCTTCTTGACTTATTATTTCATAAATGTAAACATTACATTTTTTTAAATGACAAAATAACTTTATTTCTGTGATGATAACTGGATATTACTCACATACAACATGAGGTCATTTGACAGCAATGTAGTGTATGAAATATTAATTGTTACATCTGCATATTAGAATTTTTTTAAGAGGACCTGTTGGTAATATTCTATATATAGAGGACTTGGTAATATTCTAAGGAAACATGGAATTAGTTTCCATTGTTATGCTGATGACACTCAAATATATATTTCATCACGGCCAGATGAATACGCTAAATTATCCAAATTGACAGATTGTGTTAAAGATATAAAAGATTGGATGACGCGTAATTTTCTTTTATTAAATCCAGACAAGACAGAGGTAATACTTATCGATTGTAAAAACCGTCCACAAAACCTTTCACAGCACGACTTTAACATAGTAGGATGCCCTGTTACTTTATCCGCTACAGTAAAAGACCTGGGTGTTACATTAGACTGCAACCTGTCTTTTGAAAAGCACATTTCATATGTTACAAAAACAGCCTTTTTCCACCTTAGAAACATTGCTAAGATACGTAACATGCTGTCAGTCTCTGATGCAGAAAAGATAGTTCATGCATTCATGACCTCGAGACTAGATTACTGTAATGCTTTATTAGCTGGTTGTCCTGCATCTTCAATAAACAAGCTACAGTTAGTCCAAAATGCAGCCGCTAGAGTTCTTACTAGATCAAGAAAATATGATCATATAACACCGATTTTATCATCACTTCATTGGTTACCTATAAAGTTCCGTATTAATTACAAGGTATTGCTTTTGACTTATAAAGCTCTAAATGGTTTAGCTCCAGTCTATTTAACGGATCTTCTATTGCCCTACAATCCATCGCGCTCTTTAAGATCACTAAATTCGAGGCTTCTGGTCATTCCTAGGATATCCAGATCCACCAAAGGAGGCAGAGCATTTTCACATTTAGCTCCGAAGCTCTGGAATAGCCTTCCTGATATTGTTCGTTGCTCAGACTCGCTCTCACAGTTTAAAACTAGACTGAAGACGCATCTATTTAGCCAGGCATTCATATACATTTTTTATCTTACAGTTACTGTAAATTCAGCCTCTAGTTCATAAACGCCAGAGGAGAACTGGCCCCAGACTGAGCCTGGGTTCTCCCAAGGTTTGTTTCCTCCATTGGGTCATCTGATGGTGTGTTAGGACACCTTTAGGTCACTGGATGGAGTTTTTCGGTTCCTTGCCACTGTTGCCTTTGGCTTGCTCAGTTGGGGATATTCAAATGAATTAACCAATCATACCATTGATCAGCTCTACCAAACTTGGATGTCTTTTTTTCCAGTAATAAACAAACATTGTTAAGTTGTTTTGATTGATACTGTGAAGCAGCTTTGATACAATTTGTATTGTGAAAAGCGCTATATAAATATATTTGACTTGACTTGACTGTTAGGTTTTTTCCATGTTCATCTTTCTTTAGTGTGTAATGTTGCGGAGTTATTCTCTATATCAGTGTCAGTGTTTCTGAACTCCTGAAACGCCTCCATTGTAGTCTTGAGTTTCTTCCGGGAACGAACACGTCACAATATTCCTCATTTAAATAATTCACACGCAGAATAAAGGGGCGGGGCCTGGTTGAGTTAGTTAGTAGTGTGTTAAACTGTTGGTTATGGTAAGGGACGGGACATTTCCCAAACACACTCGAAGCGCTCGACCAATCACAACACACTGATCCAGCCGACCAATCAGAGCACAGTGTGCTTTTCAGAAGGAGGGGCTTCATAGAGACAGGAAGTAAACAGAGCGTTACTGACAGACTGGGAAGAGAGGAGCCGCAACAATGGAGAATATTAGGAAAATAATCAACACTCAAGCAGGAAAACCTGTTCTAGTAGAGACAAAAACAAAATCAATGCATTCTAAAAGGGCATAATATGACCTCTTTAAAATATAATAGGCAATACACAGTATACACTGCTCAATATGCGTCAATCTCGTTTTCCATTCTGAACACAGCTATTTTTCATTTAAATTTGAAGTGTTATTTGTTCATGTATGGGATGTCTGATGTTTAGCGTGTGTGTCAGCAGTGAGTCCACAGGAAGTTGATATTCTCCTGCAGCGCAGTGAAGGCGGCGTGGACTCGGCTCTGACTTATGCCAAATATATTGCCAAGTACATGAAGGACATCATCAGCTACGTAGACAAGAGAATCGCTCTCGGTAATGCCTCACTGATTATGTTATTGACCTGTGGTGTTTTTTGAAATGCATGTGCTTTTACTGTCATAAGCATTTCAACTGACATTTTATTTATCTTTTTTTAACAATAACTTCCAATAATAACTTGAACAGCCCATCTAGACAGACCTCTGATTATACAACCCCATTTCCAGAAAAGTTGGGACATTTAGTAAAATGCAATAAAATTCACAATCTGGGGAAGAAAAGTTTTCCAATGTTTTCACTGAACGACATAATTGTATTTTGTAAATATAAACAAATTCTGATATTGATGGCTGCAAAAAAAAAAAGTGAAAAGTTTATCCAAGTTAGATTATCCAACTCTTTTGAAAAGGTCCACAATGAGTAGGTGTATTGGTAATACGTGGGTCATGGCTCACCACTTTGTGCCAAATATCATGTCAAACAATTCTCTCAATGCAAGACTGCAAAGAATTTATGTCTTTCACCATCTTCCATACATAATATTGTGAAAAGATTCAGGAACTGATGAATGTGCGTGACCTTTTGAGTCCTCAGATGGCATCGCATGAGAAACCATCATGCTACTGTGTTAAATACAGCCATGTACTCAGGAGAAACCATTCTCACTGAACACAGTCTGACGCTGCATCAAGAAATGCCACTTGAATCTCTGTTTATTTACCTTTATTTTACCAGGAAGTCTCATTGAGATTAAAATCTCTTTTACAAGAGAGACCGGGCCAAGGTAGCAGCCATACAGTAAGACAACATGTTAAAATACAACAAATACCAAATTAAAAGAAATATTACAACATAGTATCCTCTCAACAAAAAACAACCACTAGCCTTCATTACCACTGTCTTAAAGATGCCTTTAAATTCACCAATTTGTCTAGTTTTAAATCTTTTTGCTAATTATTCCATGCCCAGGGTCTGTGATTGGAGAATGCAGTTTTCCCCAGTTCTGTAAAAACTCTTGGTTCATTTAAAAGCAAACACTTGCTGGAAACCGCTAGAACTAACACTAAGAAGAGTACAAAGATACGCTGGAAGTTTACCTAGCATTGCGTTATAGATAAAAATGTACCAATGCTGTTTTCTTCGTATAGTTAGTGATGTCCAACCCACCATCTCATAAAGAATGCAATGATGAGTAAGGGATTTTGCATTTGTAATGAAGCATGGTAGACTTAATCAAGGCTCGTTAGAAGGGAGGAGGCTGCATGCATGTATAATATATCACCATAATCAATCACAGTTAGGAAGGTAACTTCTACAAGTTTCTTTTTAGCATTGAAAGTAAAATTAGATTTATTTCTTTTTTTTTTTTTTTTTTTTTTTTACAGACAGACATACAGACCAAAATAGTGCAGTACCGAACAATTCCATAATTCCAGAAGTGAAATAAAAGTGTGTAAATGTATAGGTGTGTGTGGGTTGGTGTGAGTGTGAGTGTGTGTATGCATAAGCAAAGTACCCATTTATTATTTATTACCAACATCATAACCATCACCACCACCACTCCTCACTACCATCATACTGCCAACATTGTATTAGTCAATTTTTATCTTTATTCTTATTTAAATAATTAGATTTATTTCTAAAATAAAACCCAATTTCCACTTTGAGCTTTCTGATTAGATTAAAAATATGTACAGGTGAAACTCGAAAAATTATAATATCGTGCAAAGGTTCATTTATTTCAGTAATTCAACTTAAAAGGTGAAACTAATATATTATATAGACTCATTACATGCAAAGTGAGATATTTCAAGCCTTTATTTGTTATAATTGTGATGATTATGTCTTACAGATATGAAAACCCCAAATTCAAAATTAGAATATTGTGAAAAGGTTTTCATATCTGTAAGCCATAATCATCACAATTATAACAAATAAAGGCTTGAAATATCTCACTTTGCATGTAATGAGTCTATATAATATATTAGTTTCACCTTTTAAGTTGAATTACTGAAATAAATGAACCTTTGCACGATATTATAATTTTTCGAGTTTCACCTGTATATTGAACAAAAGCTTATCGTCCATCCAAATGCTGTTACGCAAGGAGAAAGCTAAACATCAGTTCTAAGCAGAGATGCTCATCTCAGATGGTCTAGACCAGTTGGTTTTTTGTCTGAGACCCCCTTTTTCCCAAGAAAATATTTTAGAGCCCCCCTTCACATTTAATGATATTATCGCTCTTGTAAGCTTGCAGCAAGGATGACAAAATATGTTTTTTTCAAACAAACGGTATGTTTATGCACAAATAATAGCCTTTAGTATTGAAAATACAATTAAAAAAACATCAGTAGGCCCTTTGTAATTTAAAAACGTAAGCCTAGGAGAAGCCTATATATTGGCCCTATTTGAAATGCAAAAACAAAAATATTCACACTGGTGTGTAGGTAAAAAAAGAAAGAATATAGGCTATTACTAAATGACTGCTGTCTGGGGCCTCAATACTTGCATGTTATTTGTGAGGCTTTATCAATGTGAGGCTTTATTTTTTAAGCTTTTGGCGCTATAGCAAGCGATAATAAACTTGCGTTTATTAACAGAATAATGCGTCTTTCGGAAGAACATTGTAGCCGGAACTACTTCTCTCTGTGTACGTCTATGACGAGTCACGCAGGGACTGGGCTACTCCACAGCGGCAGCGATCCGAACCAGTGTAAAACAGTCCCAATGTAAACACTTATTATAGGTGTGCCATAGTGCTTCAGGATAAGACAAAAACACGGATTGGAAAATGGATTCATGATGAACTCGCTCATTACATTTTGTAAATTTTGAACAGAAAAAAGTTAAGGACTTTTATTTAATGTTCATTGCTCAAACCTTTCAAAATATGACGCGACCCCAAACAGAGCTCGCTGACGCCCCCTTGTGGGCCGCGACCCCCCTGTTGGGAACCGATGGCCTAGAAGACAGGTCAGAGGTCAGATGAGTCCATGTTTCAGCTTGTTTTTGGGAAAAACAGACATCAAGTTCTCAGTCCCAAACACGAAAGCGACCATGCAGAGTTTTTATCAGTGACGGGTGCAAAAACAAACATCTGCCCTGGTATTGGGGTGCATCAGTGCGAGCGCTTCGTGTGAAGCTATCATTGACATAAACTGCCATCAAGATGACATCTTTCCTGGGAAGCCAGACAATGCCAGGCCTTATTCTGCACATGCTAAAACTGATTGGTTTCTAGACACTCTTCACCATAGAAGAGATGTGTCTGATGCCTGCATGCGGTCCAGATCTGTCTCTTATTGAACATGTATCAATTAAAAAAATTACAAAGTATATTCATACGAATTTTGGTGTCGACAAAATTCATTGATATAAATACGAAATACAATAATAAATGTGTGTATGTATTTATGTAAGCCCCTCTTTTCTTACCAGAGTTCTTATCTCTGTCCAAGTTGTCTTATATCAGACAAGATTTGGCAAATATTCCACTTGCAAAACTTCCACAATTACTATCCTCAATTCCCAAATGATTAAAAAGTGTAATTAAAAAGGAAAGGTCAAGTGTCACAGTGGCAAACGTGCCTCTGTCCCAAGCTTTTAGGAGTGTGTAGCAGCCATCAAAATCAAAACTTGCTTATATTTACAAAATAAAATTAAGTTGGTCAGCAAAAACATTGGAAATATTTTCTTTGTACATTGGTGAGTGAAATAAAGGTTCAGGAGAATTAACAAATCACAGATTCTTGATTTTAGTGCATTTCACTAAATGTCCCAACTATTCTGGAAATGGGGTTGTAAATGCATTTAAAAACTATCCAGTTGAACATTGAGTCATTTTATGTTAGTCTCTTTTTTTTCTGCTTTTCTGTCGCAGAGAATGAATTTTCTAAAGGTCTTCAGAGGCTCTACCAGTCCTGCAAACAAAACATCATACAGGTACATCAGTTCAGCTTCCCAGTGTTTGTTTGGTTGTGTTTCTGCAGATTGAAATGACACCAGTGATGATGCTTAGGCTGTACACATTTAAAAGTTACCCAAACACTGGAAAGTGTAAAAGTATCTTGAAAAGACACCATAAAACTTTCATAAAAATATGTTTAAGAGGTCATGAAATGCATTTTCAGATCTTTGTTATATTTCTGGAGGTTAGCTTAAAACGTTAGCGAATTTTTTTCCTACAGAAAAAGTCTGTCTGTCTTTGTGTGTCTGTCTGTCTGCCTGTGTCTGCCTGTCTATCTATCTGTGACTATCTATCTATCTATTTGTCTATCTATCTATTTGTCTATCTATCTGTTTGTCTGTCTATCTGTCTGTCTGTCTATCTGTCTATCTATCTGACTAACTATCTATATGTCTGTCTGTCTGTCTGTCTATCTATCTGTGACTATCTATCTATCTATTTGTCTATCTATCTATTTGTCTATCTATCTATTTGTCTATCTATCTGTTTGTCTGTCTATCTGTCTGTCCTGTCTATCTGTCTATCTATCTGACTAACTATCTATATGTCTGTCTGTCTGCCTGTCTGTCTATCTATCTGTTTGTTTGTCTGTCTGTCTATCTATCTATCTGTCTGTCTATATACCTGTCTGTCTATCTATCTATTTGTCTATCTATCTGTTTGTCTGTCTATCTGTCTGTCTGTCTATCTGTCTATCTATCTGACTGACTATCTATATGTCTATCTGTCTGTCTGTCTGTCTGTCTATTAGGGCTGTTTTCGACTAAGGATTTTCACAGTCGAATCTGATTCGTTAGATTTTGACGTAGTCGACTGATAGTCGAACCTTTTTTTTTTTTTTTTTTAGATAGCAGCTAGTTTTTTTCCATTTCAAACAAAAGAGCTAAAAAAACTAAAAGAAAAACATGGTCTGTAACAAATACCTTTTATTCATTTAAAGCCAGATAAACAGAACATATCACGCATATATCAAACATCAGAAAAGTTCACATAAAATAGGAACAAATTGGTTTCAAAAACAACAACGTGCCAAAACGTGCTTTGTTTTAAATAAATCACACACAGTAAACAAAACCTTAACAAAAAAACTTTGCAATGAACTTTGCAATTTAGACGCGCAAACTGCGTGCCGGTGCGGTGAGACGTACATGCTCGGGCAGATTCGGCTTGAAGTCATCCTCGGACGCGGCGTCGCGCGCGCTGTTACAAAAAAAGCCGTGCACAGAGCCAAGCGAAATTGGGTCTTGCTGGTCTTGCGCACCGCTCGTGCGGACGCGTCGAGTATAAACAAGGCTTTACTCCGTGTCAGCGCGCGCTCTGATCGGTAAGGCGCACAGACCTCTCCCGAATCATCTCCAGCACTCAGCCTCCGATCGCACCACTAACTCCGCCTCCGTTTCCCTCGTAAGATGATATTAGTATTTAAACATTCTCTATGATAAAAAATGTTTGTAAAAATATTTTAATAGCACGGTTTTGGCGGTTATAGAGTTCTAATGACGGTGTTCAACTATAACCGTCGGTCTCACGGTTACATGATAACCGTCACACCCCTAATGGTTACATAACACTTCTCTACTGTTCGACTATGAGGTTCATAGTCGAATCAGACCTCTCCGAATCGAATCGTCAAATCCTCGACTATTAGAAGTCAGCCCTACTGTCTATATATCTGTCTGTCTGTCTCTCTATCTATCTGTCTATCTGTCTGTCTATATATCTGTCTGTCTTTCTGTCTGTCTAGCTATCTCTCTGTCTGTCTGCCTGTCTATCTGTCTGTCTGTCTATCTATCTATCTGTCTATCTATCTATCTATCTGTCTATCTATATATCTGTCTGTCTGTCTGTCTATCTATCTATCTGTCTATCTATCTGTCTTTCTGTCTGTCTGTCTGTCTATCTATCTGTCTGTCTGTCTGTCTATCTATCTATCTGTCTGTATATCTATCTGTTTGTCTGTCTATCTGTCTGTCTATCTATCTGTCTATCTATCTATCTGTCTATCTATCTGTCTATCTATATATCTGTCTGTCTGTCTATCTATCTGTTTGTCTGTCTGTCTGTCTGTCTGTCTTTCTGTCTGTCTGTCTGTCTGTCTATCTATCTGTCTGTCTGTCTATCTATGTCTGTCTATATGTCTGTCTGTCTATCTGTCTGTCTGACTATCTATCTGTCTGTCTATCTATCTGTCTATCTGTCTGTCTATCTGTCTGTCTGTCTGTCTGTCTATCTGTCTGTCTATCTGTCTGTCTATCTGTCTGTCTGTCTATCTGTCTGTCTGTCTATCTGTCTGTCTGTCTGTCTGTCTGTCTGTCTGTCTATCTATACTGTTTATACGTATTGCATAAACTACACCATCATATATTCAACTTGACTACCCTTTCTTAACGCATTATATTAATGTTCAACTCTAGATTTGCAGCATTGAATCACACACTTGGTCTCTTAATAGCGTTAAACGATGACTTAACTTATAGGACTTATAAGCAGCAGAGAGGAGCAGCAACTGGCTGTGGTTGAGAGGGAGAGATTATAGCTGGCTGTGTACAGGCCGCCACGCTACGGTTTCGTAGAATTCTTGAAAACTTGAAGAATCTGTTGGTTTATTTGTATAGGTTGTATAGTATTTACAGTCATTACGTTCCTGTGTATATGGCGTGAATGACGGGTGGTTGGGCAGATACTGTGTTTTGCGGTAGGTGGTATGCCATACGGAACCGTTGCCACTGAAACTGCATATTAACGCACCAGTGGGGCTCGACAGCCTTAGTCAAACGGTTTGGCGCGTATGGTTGGGTTGCGGTGAGATTATGGTTAGGTCTCAGCAGCAGGAGGGATGTAGAGGTCAGTAAGCTGGGCTGAGTTGAGTGGGGGACGGAGGGGGGGACTCTGGGATGCCAGAGTCACTGTCGAGCCCTCTTGAGGTGTCGTGGGCTAGTCGACGAAACACTGAGGACGGAAGGTGCCCACTTGAAGACCCTAGAGATGTCCCCTACTCGGCTCAATCCAGACGGTTGTCGTGCTGGTCCACTAGGGAGACCACACTGTAGTTGCAGCCGTCGTGTGTGCTGACGTGCCAAGTACACTGCAGTCGTTAACACCGGACAGAAGGGGAGTCACACCACCATATGGAAAGAAGCGGAAATGGGTGAAGCATAGTTTACTGTAAAGCTACGTCTTAGTGTTGCTTATCTTGGCGAAAGCCGAGTACAAATCAGCATGAAGTTTTAACATCTACTTTCGTGTAATGGAAATCATAAGAGATTATAAATAAATGTAAACCATCGTCTCGGTGAATACTCGATTCTGATTGGCTGCAGGGTGTCCATTAAAAAGTGATAGAGGACACCTAGTAAAGGAGTTCTGCATGGTAAACGGTTAATGCATGGTGTTTAGTTTATTTATAAATAAATATATTTACCAGCGTTGTCTCCAAGGACAAAATTCTTGGCACTGTCGTAGATTTCAACGTAAAATATTTAGAAAACCCGGCAGCATGTTGAGCATAATTAAGAAAACAGCCTGGTGTGAAATGACACAAACAATCAAAAACTTTGTAATTTATTCACTTAGTTAGATATAAACTTCAGCCATGCATTCCTAATACTTGTTCTTTTGAAAGAGTTTGGAGGTGCAGTTTGTCCACGTCCAGGAACAAAACATCTTTGGACAGTCTTTCTCAACATCTCACAGGTTTATCGCTCCTGTAACTGATGGACAGATTTAAGCACAAATCCTTGTTTAAGAAGCGTCTAGTGGAAAATCATGACAATTTCAAATCCTGCCTTTTCAGAAGGGTGGAAAACTAAAAATTATATTTTAAACTGGGGAGTTAGCTTTGAGGTACGATAGCTGTATGTATTTATTTTAGAGTAACCTCTTATACTATACATGTAAATGACAAGGACCTTTCTATTTTCCATCTCATGACCCCTTTAAAAGTGATCTGTACAACTTCCAACAGTGTAATCCAAGAACATTGGATATAGCGTACAGGGCATATAGACTATTTTTAAGTTGTTTATGATAATTTAATAGTGTTTTAGTCATTTTTGGATCTTGTCAGCCCTATTTACTGTTGACATTAGTTTGATTAAAAGAAAAACAGCATGAAAATCCTGGGGGAAAAAAGAAGAAAAACAAGTCCTGCGTTCAACAGATAATGAAAAATAAGTGTTTGAATCCCATTCATTTGAATGGATCATTTTTATGTAAATAGAGAATTATTATTATCATATCAATTATTCCTGTATTTGATATTGAATCTGTTTTTGTTATGTCATATGCATACTGTACATCGAGTAAAGGAGGTTTCTCAGTCTTGTCTCTCTCTCTCTCTCTCTCTCTCAGGAACACATGCCGTTGTTGTCTATCTTCTCTCTGGCTCTCGAGCAGGACTCTGAGCAGAGCTGCGGTTTACAGCAGGCCACAAACAACGTTTACACACACTCGTTTCTACAGGTAGCACACCTGCAACACACATTACAGCAAGATGACAGTGTGGAAGTAGTTTTGCACAAGTGGTGAAACGGAGCTACAGTCTGGATCACATTTCAGTCCTAAATGAAAATGTTTATATTTATAAATCTGTTTTTAAATATTTTTAGAATACAGTAAATATATTGCGTTTACATTTATTATATATTATATTTAAATTATAAAAATGAAAGCCTGATTTTTGGATCATTTTTTTGTGCATTATTTCCCAAATTACATTTTAATTTAATTTCTAATTAGTTTCTTTTGAGTTTTGCGTGGTGTAAATGTGTTCTTGGCAGGTTTTGTGTGATATACCTAAGTAGGTCTACAAATAAAAAATTAAACCTTTGGGAAAAAATAATTTCTCTCTCTCTCTCTCGTTCAGCCCATGACACAGCGCAGACAGGAACATGAGAAGAAGCGCAGAGACATTAAAGAGCAGTGGCAGAGAGCCAAGAGGAAACTGGTATAGATTCAGTCCACCCTTAACTAACTACACAACTCAACTAAACCCTGCTTAAACAAAAATATGCCAGTTAAATATGTGTATTTGTGTTCATTAGGCCGATGCCGATAGTAACCTCCGCAAGGCACGTCATTTGTACATGGGCCGCTGTGAGGAGTACGAGAGAGCTCGGACAGTAGCCAATAAGGTTGAAGAGGAACAAAGTGGAACCACTAAAGCTTTGGACAAGAAGAGACGACTAGAAGAGGAAGCACGCAACAAGGTCAGCGAGCTCAAACAGGAAACATGAGCTAATGTCACACATTTTGCTGTAGAGGAGTGTGACTGTGCTTTTGCGGTCACTTGCAGGAAACCAACATTTTGTTAAATAAATTCATATTAGACTCCTACATTTTATTTTTGTCATAAAATGTGATTATTTTAATTATCATTCTCTTTGCAATCTTGTAACATTTCTTGCACAAAATCAAATGAAGCCAAATTACAAGTCTATTTTAGGATCATAGGATTTTCACATCCATTTAATTTTTTTATGATGCAAAAAAACTTCATTTTTTAATGTAAAACGATGACATTATTTTTTTCGTACAGTATTTATACATTATTGTAGTATCTGTGGAATTGCCTTTAATGTATGTGTTAACTTATTTATTTAAAATGAAAATAAATAAATAATTATTACAGTAGTTGGAATCACCACTAGAAAAACCACCAGACTAATGAGAACTATAAAAAATGTTTCAGTAAGTATTACAGTAATGAGAGTTTGGGATGTTATTGTCATGAAAATGTCACAATGCAATGAATGTTCTTTAAGCAAAATGTCATTGCTCACTTGTTTTTACTTTTGAATTTTCATAATATTCACCAAAAAATTCTGTTACAAGTACTCAGTTTACAAGTCAAGTCAAATAATAGTCAAGTCAAATATATTTATATAGCGCTTTTCACAATACAGATTGTATCAAAGCTGCTTTGATACAAAGCTTACAAAACAATCAAGTCGACTAATTAGTTGATATATGATATAATGATATAACCCCTTTAAGACAAGCAAGCTAGGGGAAGTACTATGTCAAGTCTTAGTGTGTGTGTGTGTGTGTGTGTGTCCACAGGCGGAGGAGGCCGAGGCGACGTATCGCACCTGCATCGCGGACGCCACGACTCAACAGCAGGAGCTGGAGGACATGAAGGTGAACGTGCTCAAACAGATCCAAGAGCTCATCAGACAGACAGACCAGATCCTGCGAGCGGTGAGCGATTCTCATCAATTTTCAATTAAATTTTATTGTAATGAAAAAAAAAAAAAAACTCCATTCCCATTGTTTTAATATGAAATTGTTCCCAAAAACAGTATGCCAGTGCTATCACAGGCTTAAGCCCAAAGTATACTTCGGTTGTCGGCGTTCCACGACGATCCGCGCACTGTCCACATGATGTACTTTTCATTATCCCATAGGTTTCATAGGCCCATCGCGATAATTACTATTTTGACTTATCACACGATATATGGACATGACCGCGATACGTTGTGGTGACGAGATATATTGCCCATTGTGTTTACATTCGTGTTTGTTAACATAAAAATGAATTTCACTAGCATTTTAGCCTATCACTAAGCGCGGAGGCGGGGCTCAGTTCACTCCTCCACACACACACACACACACAGAGAGCAGACAGTGAGAATGAAACTGAGTGTGTGTGATTACCTGCGTCTGTCATTCTTCAGGTCAAGTCATATATTTGGGAAAAAAATCAGTTGTCAAAAGATGAAAGCGATATCTTTGTTGTCATTTTACAAACTTTCTTTGTCTTTTCCTTATAACACATCTTTGAGATACTTATATTTGCTCATGTCCTATTTATTTTCAATATGGTATTGAATGTTTTTTTTTGGAAGGCACATTTCCTTTTATTATACTTAGAAAAACAATTATTGCTTTTGAAATACAAATATTTGCAGTCATCATGTCTGCCCGTCTTATTGAATTCTTTCTACGCATGTATAGTGTCTCAGGCAAATTACTGACTGTGCACAAATCAAAGCAAACCTTCTTATCAACCTGTTGGACATATTACAAGCTCAAAATGATTATTCTCACATTGTTTTAGAGCAGGGGTCTCCAACACGTCGCTCGCTCGTGGCCTGATTGGTGGTCGCTCGCCAAGGGGCCGTTCACATATCGCACTCACATATTTTGCGCGCTCAAGTTCGTTTTTTCAAATGTAGGCGCGCGGCAAGCGTGCTCATAATTGAAGCGACGCACTCATTTTTTCCAGGCGCAGTATGTTTGTACTTCGCGGTTGTCTATGACAACTATTGACAACAAACCCACCGTAAGCTGTCACAAGACTATCTGTGGTAGCCCATAAGGGATAAAAAAATAATAATAAAAAACTTGAGCCTTGTGAAGTGGCACTCAAAGTCAGCATATACTTGGAAAGCCTCTTGTCTAGTCAGATTCAAGAATCGGAACTAAAATAATAATATAATATGGTGATAATATCATATATTGTGACATTGAGCCACTCAAAATCACGCAAGCAAAATTCCCCCCCCAAAAATGTTTTTGTGACCGGCGCGCGCAGATGGTGTACGTGCAACAGCACATGCTCAAGGTGAACGTTGAGACAGAAGAGTCCACTAGCTGGCAATAGGCACAGTTGTGATGGACTGTAAGGTAGTCGAAGAGGAGTGTGTGCACAGAACTATAGAATCAATTCTGAATGAGCATGTGAACGCCGTCAGCGTTAATCACAGGTTCGCGTTTAAAGTCTGATCATTTCGACGGAGGTGAATCAATCAAAATTAACTTTAGCTCAATCAAACAATGATTTGTCCCAAAAGAACGGGACAAATAAATTAGGCCCAAAATACGGGACGTCCCGGCTAATTCGGGACAGTTGGCAACCCTAGTTACATGGTTACAAGGGATTGTGAGTAATATTAGCCTAAAATGCATGCATAGATGCATACTATGAAAATCTAACAGAAAAGGAGTACCCCATCTGGTCGTATAATATTTTAAATATACTGTATTTGGGACACACAGATCCTAATCCTGCCTACTTTTTAGGACATCTGGTGTGTGTAAAGGGATGATGTGTGCTCATGGTTTTCGTTTTAAAGCTTGATTCAAGTTTCGAGTTTTTTCTCTCAGGTTTTGTGTTTAATGCATCCTCTTCCTCTCTGTCCAGTGCACCATCTCGTACTATCAGACGATGCATGTTCAGACGGCAGTGCTGCCGGTGCATTTCCAGACGCTCTGTGAGAGCTGTAAGCTGTATGATCCGGGTCAGCAGTACGCCTCGTACGTTAAAAACCTGCAGCTCCGCACAGACCTGCCCATACAGTACCAGTTTGAGCCGTACTCTGCGTCCAGCCACCAGTAAGAGCAATTCCTGTTAAAACACATCATTGATTATGTTCAGAATGGGATGTCGGCATACTGTAATCATTTTTTGAAAAAGTAGGCAACGTGCATGTTTCTTACAGTTGTCACATGACCTCGCTGCATTGCATTTTTAATTTACAGTTGATGTTAGGGCTGCATGATTAATCAAAATAAAACCGAAATTGTTATATGGCTTTGTATGATTATCAAATCACACAGGCTGCAATTTAATTAAATAAATGGTAACACTTTACAATAAGGTCTCATTTGTTAACATTAGTTAATGTATTAATAACATGAACTAATAATGAGCAATACATGTGTTACAGTATTTATTCATTTTAATACAACATTGTTTGTTCATGTTAGTTCAAAGTGCATTAACTAACGTTAAAGGAACACGCCGACTTTTTGGGACTTTAGCTTATTCACTGTATCCCCCAGAGTTAGATAAGTCCATACATACCTTTTTCATCTCGTGCGTGCTGTAACTCTGTCTGACGCACCCACCGCTAGCCTAGCTTAGCACAAACACTGGAAGTAAATGGCTCCAGCTAGCATACTAATCCCAATAAGTGACAAAATAACGCCAACATTTTTCTATTTACATGTTGTGATTTGTATAGTTACAGTGTGTACAAATAACAAGTTCATATGAGACACAGCTGTCTTTTAACCGTACACATACTGGGAACTATATTCTCAGAAGGCGAAGCCATATTATGTGAAATATACAATAGTAATTTTCTTATTTTTCATATTTTTATTTAGTAATTATTATTATTGGTAACACTTTACAATGTCTCATTTGTTAATTTTAGCTAACTACATTAACTAACATGAACAATATATTTTTACAGCATTTATTAACCTTTGTTAATGTTAGTTTATAAAAATGTTAGTTAGTTCACAGTGCGTTAACTAAGGTTAACGTAACTTTTGATCTTAAATATGTATTAGTAAATGCTGAGATTAAGATTTATTAATCAATGCTGTAGAAGTTCATAGTTCTTAGTTCATGTTAACAAATTAAACCTTATTGTAAAGTGTTACTTTATTATTTTATAGTCATGTATTTACATGTAGTCACTCACAACATTGTGGGCAAAATTGTGCAGCCATACAAACTTTTTAAAAAGTTTAAAATTTCATCCAATTTTTTTCAGAAAAATTGCAATATGATTTTTTCCTCAAATCGTGCAGCCCTAGTTAATATTACTTCCAGATCAATTGTGCATTGAGCACGAATGCTTGAAATGTTGCCATAACATTCTGTGTGTTATTAAGAATGTATTACAATAAGGAAATTATGAAATCATTTTTATCCTAATCAGGCATGTTCGAACCCGGAACAACAGCTCTGAAGCTCCGCCCACCTCAGAGGAGGCGGGATTTGGAGAAGGGGGCGTGGTTAAACAAAGACGAGGTCAAGGTCAGTTTTACATACAAGAAATGACCCGAAATCAGCTTTTTTAACACACAACATATATTACCTTCTTAGCAGTGTAACAGAAGAGATTGCTGTCAGTGTGATTTGTATCATTGCAGTCACAATATTTATGGTATTTGATGTGAATTGTAATTTCAAAATGAACAGAGTGATTATGTGGATGAATGTGTTGTGATTTGTCATTGCAGGGAGAGACCATCATCAAGCTCATAAGTCCTGGCCGTCCACACTGAGTGACACTGACAGTGTTGGTCCTGGAAGTGGACTGGGTTCCCCGACCTCCAGCACAGGTACGAAACAAAACCAGATCAGTCTGGTTTATTGTGTTATTGTTTTATTGACCTTTCAGCATTATTACAGATTCTTAAAGACAGTTGCCATTACAGATGCTGAATTATTTTGCTCAAACAGTGAAACATCTGTATTAAATAGACCAACAAGAACAATCTACACAAAAAAATAGACAAATATTTTAAATTTACACAATCATTTAGTCTACATATAAAGCAAATTGGTAACCTCTGATATCTCTCAGTTCAACACCTCGGCATGGTTTACAGTAATAAAATAACAACTTTTTTATAAACCATAATATTGTATAATGTTTTGGTCTCAGGGGACATCTCAAAACCTTCAAGGCCAGTTTCTGCAGCCACCTTGTCGTCCAATGAAGATTTAGAGGAGAGAGACGGCACCATGACCCCATTTGAACAAAGTGAGTGACTGATTACAGTTTAAGGAAACATTCAATATTTATTGCCACAGTGTTGGGTGTCTTTGCAGATCTGACAACAATTGAACTGTCAATTGAACCACAATCTCTTCTGAAATTCTAGAGGAAACACACGTGAAATTACTGGGGTCTTTTTCAAATGAGAAACTTAAGCCAAAGTCTCAATTTGCTCTGCATTTAAGACAAGACACTACAAACAAAACCAGTTTGGTTCTATAACACGTGGAAAGAAAGCATCCAAAGTGCACATTTAAGTGCTTATTTTATAACACTTTACCTATTTGTACCCATAGATTTCAAATGTAATATATAAATTGGTCATAATTTGGTTTGGGGAACACATATTCACTATTAGCCACGGCTTTTTCCTCAATAAACTCCTAATTTACTTCTTATTAATAGTTAGTAAGGTAGTTGTTGTAGTGGTTAAGTTTAGGCATTGGGCAGGATTAAGGGATGTAGAATATGTTCATGCAGAATAAGGCATTAATATGTGCTTTATAAGTACTAATAATCAGCCGATATGCTAGTAATATGCAAGCTAATAAGCAACTAGTTTGCTAGTAGTAAGTAGAACCCATAACTATTTTTTTTTCTCCTGCACTGAGTTTGTTCATATATCTGATGAAAAACTGATGTATTTAAGATTTTATTCCTAAAAACATGTTGAAAATGTGTTTTTTTCTTGCTGTTGACAGTAATTTCTGATTGATAAAAGAAGTGATAAAACGATAAATCCCAAATCCTCTCAGTAAAAGCCTTTAACTCTGATACTGTATGTCAATCAACAAAATGAAACTAAACATTTGAACCTGGCTTTATCAAATGCTCAGATTTCAGTCCTGGAAATGTATGCAAATTAGTGCGTTTTTAATTAGATAATGCCTAATTTGCTTATTTAAACAACATTCCAGAAATTTTCTAAGTTTATGTTTAAAGAAAAAGACCTGTGATTAATCAACTGGGAAAGTGATATCTATTAGTTAAACATTGTACCCTATTCATCTGTAGTGTCCTGCCTTAAACTCATTGCTGTCTAGGAGAAACAATAAAGATATTGAAGAGCTCTTGTTTAGTCGATCTAGTTCAGTGTAGTATATACTGTATGATGAGTGTGTCTGGATGTTTGTTGTGTTTTAGGTATAAATGGGATTGAACAAGAAAGCGTGGTGCCCACTGGACCTTTCAAAAATGTGGGATTGTCCAAAGCTGCAAAAACCCATCGGCTGCGCAAACTGCGCACGCCATCAAAGTGCAGAGAATGTGACAGCTACGTTTATTTCCAGGGCGCAGAATGTGAGGAGGTGAGACTGACCAATGCATTTATATTGTTGATAGCATCAGAAAAAACTGTAGATCTATAATACCTGCAAATCATCTGTGTAACACAACATTATTGCGAGGTTACACCGATGAGCCTTTATATTACATAAAAGCTTTACAGCTCTACAGTGCTTTTAATATATATGTTAAACGCACTGATTATTTCATTGCTATTTGTTATTGCTTGTAGTTTAATTGCTTGGAGTTGAACAAATCTTTTTTTATTAATGACTGTTTACTTGTTTTTTAATAATCTTTGAAATCGCAATCGGACATCAACGGATGTCATTAACGGACGACGGCACACGTTGTGTGATTATCCAGGCAGTTTAGGACATCGCACAAGATTTGTCTCAACACAGAAAACATTTAGCACTATAGATTTTTTTTGTTCATTGAAAGTGCGGTTTGTCATCTGAATGTGTGGCAAGCTTTTCAGAGAAGATAAGGCAACGTTATTTTAGCACAATTCACAACCAGCGGTAGTTCAGAAAAAAAAAAAACTTCTACCATCGTGTGTTTTCAAAGATATTCAGTCAACTCAATGCATTAATATGAGCGAGGGAGGGAGAGAGAGCAAGACAGTTTGAAGACGGTGAGAGCGCGACCGGGGCTTTCACTCGCTCTGCTCGTTCCCTCAGTTAAACAAGCGCAGCAGTCGGTCATCTACATCACTCACCGGTCAAATAAGGCTTTGGCGGGACAAAAATACGCCTTAGTAAGGCTGACAGAAAACAGCGCGCAAGTTCCAGTCTTCTTGCGCTTGATGTTTAAACTGACAGGACTTGCGCTCGTAATGTATGCGCTCGTGCAAAAACAAACATCCCCGCACTCACATCTACACACACGTCAAATACACAGGAATGATTAACGGCCTGTTCACGTCGGCCCTATTTTGACATCGGAACGATACCGATGTGTAAAAAATCGACCATATCGGCTGATATATCGTGCACCACAAATTTTATTCATTTATTACTTTCTTTGTAATGGGGCCAGAAAAAATAGAATAATTGAAATCAGTGAATCGAATCGATAATTAAATCGAGAATTGAATCGAATTGAGATCTTGTGAATCGGAAATCGAATCGGGACATCTGAATGGAGACCCAGCCGTACCAGATACCCCAGGAGACCTATCGCCACCTTGTCAAATCAATGCCTCACAGTGTGGCCGCTGTTTTGCGGGCTATAGGAGGTCCTACAGGTTATTAGATAGGTGGTCATAATCAGTGTTGGGAAAGTTCACTTTCTACACGAACCAGTTCAAAGTTCAGTTCACAAATTTTAAAATGAACTAGTTCAGTTCATAGTTCATACTTCACAATTTTGAACTAAGTTCACAGATCCAAAAATTAACTAGTTCATAATTCTTTTTTTCCAAATGTTGCTGCAAGCTTTTTTTTTATTTATTATTATTATTGCCACAGCCCATATACAACCACAGACAGCAATTATTTTATCGGCGGGCAAAGTTTGCACAGAAATTTAAGATTTTTCCCATCCTCACCGACCTTGTCATAAAACTCGTTTAAATGATCATACGACGCCTCCTCGATGCTTTGTCGACTACATGCTGCTTCTTGTTTTGATGCGGCGGTGCAACACTGGTGGCTGGTGTTGCCAGATTGGGTGTTTTTTCCTCTACATATTAAGGCCGGTATACGGTGTGTTGTAGCCGGGTTTTCGCCTGGAAGGCTCTATAGAAATCCTATTGAACGTTACGGTTCACAGTAATGTTCATCAGGCAGTAATTCAGTACGTTCAGTTCACGTTCGCCCAAAATATGAACGAGTTCAATGAATGCGTTCAGGCACAACACTGGTCATAATGTAATGGCTCATCAGCGTAGATCACTGATGTTGAACATCAAGTCACATTTAATTTTTATAGTGCTTTATACAGAAGAGCTTGACAATAAGGAAAGGCCGATGGCCCGGGGTCAGGGTGAAAGATGCTAGGGACAGTTGACGTAATGATCAATCCCCCGATCGGGCCAGTGCTTGTCACAATAGTCTACCATTTGCGCAGGTTTTTAACTCAAACATAAACATTCAAGCCATTTTTAACCATTCAGATTCGCGCTTCTTGCGCTTGAACGGAAAAATACACACAACAAAGTATGTCAAAATTCCCGTCTTGGCAAGTATTCACATAAACACTGTCGGTCATGTCGTGAATGAATGTAAACCGATGAGAAAGAAAACACACGTGTAACAGTATATTGGATCCATGCATTCTGTCTTAAAGTGACAGCAGCCTAATATTCCTGATGTGTGTTTTTAATGTTAATCAAACAACAAAAGACAAAGAGAAAATCACTCACTGCTCTCGACTGAATAACTTTTGTAGCTTTAACAAGCATTATTTAATTAGTGAAGACTGTACAGTGTTATTTCATTATTTCATTTCTGAACCTGGATACTGTTAGACTTACCTGCGTTGTGGAAATTTCGGTTCGCGTACCCCGAAGTGATAAAATAAATAAAAATCTGTATCAAAATTTATAGGCAAGACAAGTAGTTTGTTTAGGCATGGGTTGTAGGGAATTACAAACCTGCGCACATATATTCAAACGCACATAACTATAGAATCAATTCTTAATGCGCATGTGAACGCCGTCAGCGTTTATCACAGGTTCAGTTTAAAGTCTGTTTAGAGAGAACGCTGTCGTGTTAGCGGCCCCTAATTTAATAACAAATAATCATTTCAACGGAAGTGAATCAATCAAAACTAACTTTAGCTGGAAAATAACATTATTCAAGAACCGCTATAAAACCAAACCAATCTCTGTTACCTTAAATTATTTTAAGTTTATCTCTGTAAAGCTGCTTTGAAACAATCTAGACTGTTAAAAGCGCTGTATAAATGAGGATGACTTGACAAAATTGAAGCACTATTTATTTCATTTGTATCTTTGTTCTGTAGTATTTATTTGAGCTGTTTATTTGTTCTTATTATTTTAATTAAATACTATATTAGTTAGGCTAGTTTTTCTGAGGTATCAAAATTGGAATCAATCGAGAATTGTGAAATTTCACTGGTATCTTAAATATTGGTGTGTTTTTTTATTAGAACACATTACATGGGTCAAAACAACAGCAACACAACTTTAACAAATATATAGTAAAAATGTACAGAAAAAAATCCTTAGCATTGAGCCCAGTACAGTGCAAACTGTTTTAAAGCAGCTTCACAATAATAACCAGGAACCAGACAGTGTTGCGAAATTCAGTTATGAAGCAACTTCATTTTCAGCTGTAAAGCAGCTCTACAGAAGACAATATTGTCATTATTCAGCCCAATTCAGTTCTCGTTTAGTTCTCATCTGATCTCATCTGTGTGTGTTTGTGTGTCAGTGTTTCCTGGCGTGCCATAAGAAGTGTCTGGAGTCTCTGGCCATCCAGTGTGGTCATAAGAAGCTCCAGGGTCGCCTGCAGCTCTTCGGACGGGATTTCTCTCAGGTCCTGCAGGGCGAAGTGGAGGGCGTTCCCTTCATCATCAAGAAATGCATCACAGAGATCGAGAGGAGAGCACTCAAAATGAAGGTGCGTGAGGAAAGCTTTGAAAATAATTAAGTTGTTCTTCCTGTATTTTCCCTTTTTCTGATTGGTTTGAATTAGGGATGGCCCGATACCGATACTGGCATCGGGGATCGGGCCGATACTGTCCTAATATACTCGTACTCGTACTCATAAAAATTCGCCGATACCACGCACCGATACCACGTACATTTTGCAAAACGAAACTGGCCGCCGCGAGTGCTTTGTTGAGGTGAACTGAGGCATAGGAAAGTATAATGTCGGCGGTTTGGGCTCATTTCAAGATAAGGGATGATGACAACAGCAAGGCAGACTGTGAGTTATGTTCAGCTAAGGTGTCGAGAGGAGGGAAAGAAAGTACATCGTTTAACACCAGCAATCTAATTAAACATCTGAAGACGCATCATAGATCTGATGGCCGAGCGCGCGCGCGGGCGGTAATGCACTCACTCTGTGTGTGCGGGTTACGGGAGAATAAAACGATTCGCGGGACTCCCGCAAACTAGAAATATCTATGAATAAAACATAAAAACTAAAAGATTTTTATTCATCTCTTGCAGAAAAGCAACAAGAACAACTACAACAAAATAGAAACGATTTACAGGTCAGAGGTTCTATTCATAACATGGTTACAGCGTTGAGCGATGTAGCCAATCACAGACATATGTGTTGATTTCTGGAACGCAATGGCCAATCAGAAGCATTTGAGATAGACTCCCCTCACCGCTCAAAACTGACTTTTTTGTTCAGTGCTGAATTCTGTATGCTGGCAAATCCTCTAATTATAACAAACAAAGTGTGGATATTATGAAAGATTGATTGTGCAGTCAGCATCACTGATAATAACAGAGATGTGTGAGATCGCGATGAACTGTCAGCTTTTAGGATTTATTAAGGGAGCGCACTTTGCGCGCATTCAGTCATGCCAGACCATGCACGCAGTAGCCTGCTTGCTTTTATGTTAAATTAACAGTGGTTTGTGTGTTAATACATTTATTATTTTACTAATTTTTATTTATTTTTAGACTTGTTAAAACAAGCAGAGAAGAAAATAACAGTCTTCTAACCTGTGTTCTAAAATAGTCGTCTTCTCTTCTGGGAGCCTATTACTTTTGCGGTAGAAATATCGGTATCGGTACTCGGTATCGGCAAGTACACAAATGTAAATACTCGTACTCGTATCAGTTTGAAAAAAAATGGTATCGGGCCATCCCTAGTTTGAATGTTTACCTGCATTATAAATGTTCACTGACGAGCCAAAACATTGAAGTTGAAGCGAATATCGTTGATCATCTCCAACAAGGCCACATATTAAGGTCTGGATATTTAGATAGTGAGCAAACAATCAGTTCTCGTAATGAACATGTTTGATGCTGCAGAAATGGGCAGGAATAAAGATCTCAGTGACTTTGACTAGGGCCGAATTGTTTTGGCAAGGCGACTGGGTCTGAGTATCTCTGAAACGGCAAGGTTTGTGCGGTCAGCCGTGATGAGAGTTTACCAACAGTGTCCGAGGAGGAATAAACCACAAACCGGCGACAGGGTGTTGGAGCAATGAAGCAATGAAGACCATCCCGTGTGGTCCGAGCCACAGAAGGTCTAGTGTGGGACAAGTCACACAAACATTTAATGATGGTTAAGGGAGGAATGTGTGTCAACACACAGTGCATCGCAGAAGACCAATCAGAGCCTGTGATGACCCTGTCCACTCGCGAAAGAGCCGGCAATGGGCACGCGAGCGTCAGAACTGGACCTGGGAAGAGTGGAAGAAGGTCGTCTGGTCCGATGAGTCTCGTTTCTTTTACATCAGGTGGACGGCCGTGTATGTGCGGCGTTTACCTGATAAAGTGATGCGCCAGGACCACTGTGGGACGACTACAAGCCGGTGGAGGGAGTGTGATGTTCTGGGCAATGTTCTTCTGGGAAACCCTGGGTCTGGATATCCATGTGGACGTAAATTTGACACGTGCCCCCGACCTAAACACTGTTGCAGAGCAGGTACAGCCCTTCATGACAGTGGTGTGTCTCTTTCAGCAGGATAATGCACTCTGACACACTGATCAGGAATGGTTCAGTCCATGCCTCGGGTCGGCGCTGTTTTGGCAGAACGCCGAAGACCAACAGAATATTAGGAAGGTGGTCATAATGTTTTGGCTCATTGGTGTATGTTTGCTCATTGCTTCATTTGCAAATCAAATTTGAAGTAAAACAGCGAATAAACAACTTTATGCATGCAAGTTATGCACATAAAATATTGGTTAACTGCATCACTTTATGATATACTTGTTTAAATGGACAAGGTTGCAAAAACAATTCCCCAGTTTTTCAGATTTGAACTTCACTACTCCCAAAACCACTGTAATCCTGTAAAGCCTGACATATTACATAATAATAGCCAAATATATATATATATTTAAATAGAATAGTTTATTGAACCTTAAAACGATGCATCAGGATTTTATGGCTCATTTAGTCAGATATAATGAGGATATGGAGCTCATACTCGTGGAGGAAAACACAACAACAAACTGAGCAATTTGGTGCAGTTGCTGATGATCAAATATAGTCAAAAAGAAGAAATTTTGATAGCTTGTAATGTCAATCAATAAGATCTTTATAACAGTATGACAGAAAACTTAATGCATGTACATATCAGTCGTCTCTATATCTCCCAATGTCTTAGTAAGAGGATATTTAAATGCTTAGTTTTATGATCAAAGCTCTGTATTTTTAAAGCATATTGAGAGATGAACAAATGAACCTTCCTCAAAAGCCTGCTGATCATATTTGAGACTCACATTTTAACATGATATTTCTAATAAATGATGTTTGGATAATCAAGTAAACCGAAGTTGCTTCAGTCCAGTTAGTGTTCATCTTAAAAATATTACTGACAATATCACAGTAATTACGTCTTCTCTATTGAATCATTAAACATTTGACAGAAAAACAGACACGTGAACCACGAGCTGAAGGTGGACGTTTTTACAATTATACTAAAAGGCTTTTACTTGCTAAAAAAGTCTAAACTCTCAAACACAACAGAAGGGATGTGGTAGATTGTGTGCAACAGGTTTTATACCAAAGTTTCGATCATGTTGATCATTTAGAGGTCTTAGATATTTTCATGACACAGTAGGCTTGATAGGGTTAATGCTTTCTTTGCTCATCTTCAGGGGATCTATCGTGTGAATGGCGTGAAGACCCGTGTGGAAAAGCTGTGCCAGGCATTTGAGAACGGCAAAGAGCTGGTGGAGCTCTCGCAGGCGTCTCCACATGACATCAGCAACGTGCTAAAGCTCTACCTGAGACAGGTGAGTCACCTGACACAGGTCAACACAAACACAAGCTTACACTTTTCATTGGAAGTATTCATTGACTGATTTGTGAGTGAAAATGATCGTCTATAGCATCATATGTGCTGAATGAAATCCAATACTTGTTTCTTATTCATTTTGACGTTCTGATTCCAAAAATAGTGCATATTATAGGTAGGTTAATGAGTGAATCTTTGAGTTTCAATTGATTCATTCCAACGACAGATTCATTCAGGAACGAAGCATTTGACTGTCTTAATGAGCGAGTCATTGAATCATTCATTCAACCGATTCGTTCATTCGGTTATGAAACACTGCCGTGTGTCGCTCAGACACACAAAACTTAGTTTTGTTCTGAACTATTTTTGTTGGTAAACTAACAGGCAATTATGTGTCTAAATTGTAAGTCACTTAATATTAACTTTTTGTTTATTGAACTGTTGTATAAAATCAATATCACATTTTTAATTGTGTTTATATTTGGATAAAAATGTCACTCTTCACGGGATATTAACTATATTAAATTACGTAAATACAAAAAGACAAACAGAGTAGTTTTTGCCCCTATTTCTTGAATTTTAGGGGCATTATAAATGTATTTAAATAGACTTAATCATGTAGTGTATGCGCACGCTCTCTAGATGTGTTTTTGTAAAGTGAGGGACATACTCGATAATGTCAGATCACACATCGTTAAAACAACAATTACAATATTATCATAGACGATATATATCACACACCCCTAATATATATATATACAGTAGTCAACATTTGAAGTGGATCAAAACCTTTCATCAAAATTATACATGAATTTTGAACAACACCCGTTCTTGTCTTAGCACAACTTTGATTCACTTTTTTGATTCACTTTTTTGATCCACTTCAAATGTTGACTACTGTGTGTGTATATATATATATATATATATATATATATATATATATATATATATATATATAATTTGAAAAGGTTTTGGCAATATTAGGCCTTTATTTATATAGTGCATTTATATTTTAATATATTAATAATTTAAGTTGAATAATTATTAATAATTTAATAGTTTATTATAAAATTTAAAAAAATTGTCATATATATATATTTTAATAATATAGTCAAATATGTAATAATTTATATGAGTTCAGAGTTCAAATAAGTCATATGAGTTCAGAAGACAAATACATTTATAAACAAGGCATGCAAAATAGTTTGGTAGTTGGAAAAACAATATGAACTATTATTTTTTACATTTTCACATTTTTGCATGTATTTTTAGGTCCTGTAACTGGTCACTATTTTAACTGGATGAATATGAGAAAAAGAGAAGTTGTTTAAAATAGTCACTTTTTGAAATATCAAGTTCGCAAAACTGCCGTTTTATAGATTTGTCATAAGTGTTCTGGTAATATAAAACATCACTGTATAATGTTAGTGTTGTTTTCTCTCTCTCTCTCACACTCTCTCTCTTTCTTTCTCTCTCTCTCTCACACACACACTCTCACTCTCTCTCACACACACACTCTCACTCGGCGAATTAGCAGATGTTTTTTTCAAGATGCAGAGTTGTGTAGTAACTGACACCATGCCATAGATCCTGTTCATTGACATTAAGATGTTCCTATAATAGACCAGTGCTGTGTTATGTTCATCGTCTCCGTCTCCTCCTCAGCTCCCAGAGCCCATCATGCCCTTCCGCCAGTATAATGATCTGATGGGACTGGCGAAGGAAAGCCTGAACGCGGACGGCTCAGAGGCCGGTGAGGGGGTGAAAAGCCCAGAGCTGGTGGACCGTGGGTCAGAAACAGAACCAGAGGTGCAGACCTTAGTGCAGAAACTCCGAGAGCTGCTCAAGCGGCTGCCACACTCCAACATCTCCACGCTGAAGTACATCATCCGACACCTGCGCAGGTGAGGCTCACACTCATACCGTACAAACATTCATAATAGGGCTGCAACAACTAATCAATAATAATCGATTATGAAAATCGTTGTCAACGAATGTCATTATCGATTAGCTGGCCTGCTTACGTCACGGGGAGCTTTACTGGTGATTGGTTGAAACAGGCCAATCATAAGGCTCTCTGTCTTACATGCGCTTCATGAGGCACACACACTCTCTCCCTCCGCGCGCGCGCTACACGGTTTGGAGCACAGTCTCTTCTGTATCACATGTGCGCTCTTGCTCGCGCGCTCTCGATTACAGGAGTTTGAACTAATTTGCAGGCAACAGGGAGCCGCTATCAATATGCGGGAGACTCCCGGAACTTGTGGGAGACTTGGGATGTCTGTATTTTGTCTCGAGCATCAGGATGCGCAAACAGTTCGCTCGCAACATTAGTGATGGATTAAAATAGCGCTACCGCAGAAATAGACCCCTTTTCAGTTGGTAAACATGGTGACGTTTTTTTGTGGGCGGAGCTTAGGTGGAGGCAGAACCATCCTTCTGGCCGCTTCACTAACGCTAGTCTGCAAGTTTTGTTTGCTTGTTTTTTAACAATGACTGGAGAAAATCTGATTTTATCTTAATGTGTAAGGTAGGGATGTCAACGATTAATCGACGATCGATTAATTGTCGATAATACATTTAATCGATAAAAGCAGGATCATGCGCGTGCGTGCTGCTCAACCGCGAAACATGTAAGCGAGCGCGCCGGTGTGGTGAAGTGTTGAGTCCCACTGAATGACACACACCCCGGAGTTGTTTGGGACTATTTTACAGCTTCATCATGACTATAAGTTTGCGTGTGCATTCGCAGCCTTTTGTTTTGTGCAAATGTAAGTTGTAATAGTTTATTTTGTGTACGCTTATCTATATCTGATTGGTCTCATATTGGATGCATTTGGTTAAGAATCGACGTGATCTTGAGCGCGCTCAGCTCAAACGACAATGCACGACTAATAATGACTATTGGGACTGTCATATTACACAAGATTATAAAGAGAACACTATTGTAATATAACATTGTGAATTATTTGGGTTTAGATGCCATGTCGCGTTGTTCCAGGAAGAGCTCGTCAGAGACTTTGAGCGCGTCCACCACAACATCAGTCATTCTGAATGGCACGTAACTCAGTTTAAGTTCACTTGTGCATTCACGTCATTTTGTGCAGATATAATTTTGTAATATTCTGCTTATTTTGTATATATCTGATTAACATCAAATAGGATGCGTTTCTTTGAGTTAAATAAACGCTAACAAAGTGCTCAACGGTTATTCATTCAGCGCGCGCCGCTCAAGCAGAATGCACAACTAATAATAACGATGGTTAATTTGGGACTTTCATATTACATAACATGAGAACACTATTTTATTAAATGGTTGTGAATTCATTGGGTTTAGTTGCCGTTTTTAGTGCGTTGTTCTAGCACTTCCACAACAGTCACACATTCTGACAAGCACGCATATGAGGCGGCGTTGGTGACACGTTGTATTTGTCGTTATATTTATATATTAAATAGTTAATTTAATTTATCAATCACATCAAAACATTTTACAATCCTACCAAGCCTTTATTTAGATTAAAAAAACATTCTTATTAATTTGGTGAGTAACATAGCTTTTTGAGCAGCATTTGCAGACCCTGTGCTGTTTGCCATTAATGCGAACGATTAATTGATTAATTGATCGTTAATTTAAACGACGATCGATCATGGGAATTTGTGAAAATTGACATCCCTAGTGTAAGGTCACTCAGTGTCCAGGACCGCGACTGTTATTTGCAAAAGTTAATTTTAACGGACGGAACCAGATTAGTAGGGCTGTAGCGATACACTAATCTCACGATACGATACATGATATTCAGCTCACGATACGAGATATATCACGATATTCAGCCAACGATACGATTCGATATAATTTGATACACACATCATTTTCTGAAAGATTTAAAGGGGACAGAGTGATTTTGGTGACATCTTGTGTGTGTGTTCCATTTACTTTGATGTTTTTAGTTTTCATTTTAATTAATTCAGTCCATTACACAATATATGTCTCTGACTGGACAGAGCTACAGCTTGCAAATGCTGGACAAAATGAATCAGAGGTGTTGAGAAAATAAGTTCCATTTATTGAAACAGTGCAAACTGAAACTTACAATCCTTTGAAAAGTACATAAAGTGCAGTATTGCAATTAACAATGCAGAGTTATAAAGTGCAAATAAAGTTTTGAGAAAAAAAGGTTTTATAAAAAGATAAACCTCACATATTTCAGCCTTTAAATAATTTTTATAAAAAGAATGAGTTAAAGATAAATTACTCACATTTACAATGCACATTAGCTTATCTTTTATTATTAATAGTAAACTTCGGTCCGATTTCCCCGTGGCGTCTGTCTTTGCTAAGCAACCATGCACTGCGCGCTCCACAACGACAAAGAAGTTTTAGTAGCTAATAGATTTCCACCACTGAAAAACGCTTGCTGTAGCTCTGCTACAATATTTATTTACGGAGAAGAGGAAAACGCCCGTAGTGTTTGGGTGCACCCCCATCCTTCATGTTGACCAAGCTTTCAATGTTGTTACGGAAAGGGTGAAGCTGATGGTTGGTTCTTGTCACATGAACTGCGGTGCGTTTGCGGCAATCTGAAAAGTTGAGGCGTTTTCATCTCGCTGCGCCTGGAAAAAATGAGTGCGTCGCTTCTATTATGAGCGCGCTTGCCGCATTTGAAATAACGAACTAGAGTGCGCAAAAGACACGATATGTGAACGGCCCCTTGACGAGCTAAGTTAAACACGGGGATTTGAATGGGACTTATGTATCGATACTCGCGGCTTAAAAATTGATACTTTCTTGGGGAAAAAAATATCGATTTATATCGCAGAATCAATAAAATTGTCAGCCTTAAAGATTGGCTGACCCGTACACACTCACTCAATGGATGGACGATCTGACTGGAATAACGTTAACGCTACCTCCGGTTGAGTGGCCTGACTTCTTCACCTATCCGACAGAGAAACCGAGCGGAAAGAGAAACTGAGGGCATATAAATCTTTAGATGCCTAAAACTATGTGCCACGGTCATGTAAAGACTTGTGTGTACGATCCGCAGTTCTGCCGAGCCAGCGCCGAGAAGATGACAAAGAGTGACATTACGGTGCAATTTTAATGATGTGAATATTTTCTAGAAATATAAATTCCATATACAGCATATTCATTTTTCATCGATTCTTGCACCCAACAACACAACAAAAAGACATTTAATAATAATAATAATAATTTTAGCTCCTTATTATGTAGCCGAATCTGTGCTGGTTTGTATTGGCCGCCTCCAGTTGTCCGTTTGTTTTGCCTCCAGCTAGCGGCGTGACGTAACTGTGACGTCGGCGCAAAAGGGGTCTATAGGTTAAATTAAAACGGTGTTTACAAATTCAAGCACTAAATATAAAGGCAGTTAATAACAGCAGCAGTAAAATATTGTCTTTTAGTCACTGTACTCAGTGGTTTTCAGCGAATGCTTGTGCACTAATGCATCATTTTTCCTGTCCTTTTAATCAAGCCTGTTAGCTTGCAGCGTAAGTTTCCGTTTTCTTTTTATAGCATTTGTCTATTAAGTTTGAATTGTTTTTCAAACGCGATCTACTGCGGCTCTACGACGCTTGTTTTCAGTCTTTCTATATTTATTTGATCAATTTATCCTTATAATTATTAAATTTTAAATAAAAATTAAATGATATATTTTAGATGTTTTTAGTTTACATCTTCACATCATGTCTGTGTAAATTTGTTTTAACAAAAATTGTTAAAACATATGTTGGATATATATATATTTTTTTTTTTTTTTTTTTTTTTTAATTAATCATGGTTGTCAACTTGCCATCAGCAATTATGATTAAAAACAATGCAAATGTTGATATTAGTAAAACTCAATGTGTGGCTTTTGCACTTTTTAAAGTACACTTTTACACATAAATACCCTGATTTAGGGTTTTATTCAGTTACAATAAACAAAAAATCAAATGTAATTTATCCGATTAATCGAAAAAATAATCGTCCGATTAATCGATTATCAAAATAATCGTTAGTTGCAGCCCTAATTCATAACCTACAGCCGAGGGTTTAGAAACGCCTGGGGATTCGTGAGATTGTGATTATTAGACATGTCAATGCCATATTTAATTATGTATAATATTAAAAAAAGTTTAAATACTGACACTTTGCTCTATGTACAAAATGTACAACAACTATGATAAAATATTAAATTTGTAATAAATGTATCATAAAATATATTGGTCATCATAAATATAGAAAGACTGGAACTTTACAAAATCATAAAGGGATACTTCATTTAATAATGATAATAATAATAATTAATTTAATAATTCAATACTGGAAAATTATTTTAAAAAGATGAATTGCTAATTAATATTTTATAACTTCTTAATATATAGTGTATTTATCTTTTAATATTAATAATTTAAGTTTAATAATCTAATAATAATTTAATAGTTTATTATTATACAATTTTATATTTTTTTAATATTTTAATAATATAGTCAAATATGTAATAATTTAAGTCATATGAGTTCAGAAGACAAATACATTTATAAACAAGGCATGCAAAATAGTTTGGTAGTTGGAAAAACAACATGAACTATTATTTTTTAACATTTTCACATATTTGCATGTATTTTTAGTCCTGTAACTGGTCACTATTTTAACTGGATGAATATGAGAAAAAGAGAAGTTGTTTAAAATAGTCACTTTTTGAAATATCAAGTTCGCAAAACTGCCGTTTTATAGATTTGTCATAAGTGTTCTTGTAATATAAAACATCACTGTATAATGTTAGTGTTGTTTTCTCTCTCTCTCTCTCACACTCTCTCTCTCTCTCTCTCTCAGAGTGTCAGAGTTGGAGCAAGATAATAAAATGAGCGCTAGTAATTTAGGCATCGTGTTCGGGCCGACCCTGATGAGACCCAAACCCACCGGAGCCACGGTGTCGCTCTCATCTCTGGTGGATTACCCTCATCAGGCTCGCATCGTAGAGGCTCTGATCGTCTTCCAGCAGAGCATCTTCATCTCCAGCTCCTCTTCCTCAGCCTCCTCTCCAGCCGAGAGCCAGGTCTGCGCAGTCACATGTGATGTGATGAAGCACATGCGTTTATACTGTGGTTCTGATGCACTTATTCATATTCTCCTCCACACAGGACTGTGAGACTGGAACTCACGAAGAGACAAACAGAGCGGATCTGGAATGTGGTGAGAGAAACATATATCAGAAATAATAAATATTAAATATTGTTTATTTTTAACATTTAAAATCTGAATCTTAAAATGTTTTGTGCTTGGGTTTGCACACTAAGCGGATCTGGAATGTATTGGGAAATATATTAGAAATATTATGATTAAAATGTATAAATATTTAAATAAAAACTTTATCTTTATTATTTTAACTATATGTAATATTATAAAATGTTGCTTCAGATTTTGAATTAAGACAATCTATGACAGTTATAGATTGAGTAATATATATGTATATATATTTTAGAATAAATATTAAATAATATTAAAGTATTAATATTTTTAAAACAAATTAAGCGATTCTGTGAAATAAACACACACCACACAAATATATGCAAGTGTGTCTGTATATATTTAAGAATAAATATTTTTTAATAATATTAAAGTATTAATATTGAAAAAATGTTGCTTGGTTTTTTTTAATTAAGAGAATCTGAAATACACACACATACACATATATATACATAAATACATACACTCACCTAAAGGATTATTAGGAACACCTGTTCAATTTCTCATTAATGCAATTATCTAATCAACCAATCACATGGCAGTTGCTTCAATGCATTTAGGGGTGTGGTCCTGGTCAAGACAATCTCCTGAACTCCAAACTGAATGTCAGAATGGGAAAGAAAGGTGATTTAAGCAATTTTGAGCGTGGCATGGTTGTTGCTGCCAGACGGGCCGGTCTGAGTATTTCACAATCTGCTCAGTTACTGGGATTTTCACGCACAACCATTTCTAGGGTTTACAAAGAATGGTGTGAAAAGGGAAAAACATCCAGTTTGCGGCAGTCCTGTGGGCGAAAATGCCTTGTTGATGCTAGATGTCAGAGGAGAATGGGCCGACTGATTCAAGCTGATAGAAGAGCAACTTTGACTGAAATAACCCCTCGTTACAACCGAGGTATGTAGCAAAGCATTTGTGAAGCCACAACACGCACAACCTTGAGGCGGATGGGCTACAACAGCAGAAGACCCCACCGGGTACCACTCATCTCCACTACAAATAGGAAAAAGAGGCTACAATTTGCAAGAGCTCACCAAAATTGGACAGTTGAAGACTGGAAAAATGTTGCCTGGTCTGATGAGTCTCGATTTCTGTTGAGACATTCAGATTGTAGAGTCAGAATTTGGCGTAAACAGAATGAGAACATGGATCCATCATGCCTTGTTACCACTGTGCAGGCTGGTGGTGGTGGTGTAATGGTGTGGGGGATGTTTTGTTGGCACACTTTAGGCCCCTTAGTGCCAATTGGGCATCGTTTAAATGCCACGGCCTACCTGAGCATTGTTTCTGACCATGTCCATCCCTTTATGGCCACCATGTCCCCATCCTCTGATGGCTACTTCCAGCAGGATAATGCACCATGTCACAAAAATCATTTCAAACTGGTTTCTTGAACATGACAATGAGTTCACTGTACTAAAATGGCCCCCACAGTCACCAGATCTCAACCCAATAGAGCATCTTTGGGATGTGGTGGAACGGGAGCTTCGTGCCCTGGATGTGCATCCCACAAATCTCCATCAACTGCAAGATGCTATCCTATCAATATGGCCCAACATTTCTAAAGAATGCTTTCAGCACCTTATTGAATCAATGCCACGTAGAATTAAGGCAGTTCTGAAGGCGAAAGGGGGTCAAACATAGTTTTAGTATGGTGTTCCTAATAATCCTTTAGGTGAGTGTATATATATATATATATAAAGAAGTGGATTTAATATATTTTTTTTTTTATTAGAATTTAGTAGTAAAATGTTCTTGTTGTTTTAATGTCTTTTTATACTTTTATATACTTATGTTCATCATATTGCAGTTCAAATTGCAATATTTGTTGAAAAATTATCAATGTGATTTTTTTTTTTATGACTTGTGCCGTGTAACTGTTGAACGAGTGTACTGTTCCCTCCTCTTCAGGTCATTCGGTGGGTTCCTCTGGTTCTCAGGAGCGTTCGCTGGACTCGGACTCTGATGTGGAGGAGCAGGGCAGAGCAAGAGGACAGCGCCCTCCTCTGGTGAGTCAGGAGAGCGAGACCAGCACAGAAGAAGAGCAGACCAGTCCCAGAGCGAGCCTGGACCTGAGCGCACTCGTCCCGGAGACCATCCCGGAGCAGAACACCAGCACAGGGGAAACAGAGGAACACGACCCTGAGCAGGTCTCAGATCAGTAAGACTAGGGAGGCATTATGAGTTTAACCATTTCAACCGTACGGTTAGCCCATATGTATATGTTAATTCCCAAAGTCAAACAATAGTCATATTAAAGGGATAGTTCGTCCAAAAATTTTAATGAACTCATGATTTATTCACCCTGAAGCCACCCTAGGTGTATATGACACATACAATCAGAGTTATATAAAAAAATACCCTGCCTCTTCCAAGCCTTATAATGGTAGTGAATGGGTATTATTTCTGCCATAAGTCCATACAAGTGCATCTATCCATCATAAAAGTGCATCTATCCATCATAAAAGTCCATCTATCCATCATAAAAGTGCATCTATCCATCATAAAAGTGCATCTATCCATCATAAAAGTGCATCTATCCATCATAAAAGTGCATCTATCCATCATAAAAGTGCATCTATCCATCATAAAAGTGCATCTATCCATCATAAAAGTGCATCTATCCATCATAAAAGTGCATCTATCCATCATAAAGGCACATCCACCAATGATATGCGCTTTTATGATGGATAGATGCACTTTTATGGACTTCAAAAAAATAATTCCCATTCACTGCCATTATAAAGCTTGGAAGAGCCGGGACATTTTTAAATATAACTCTGTGTTCGTCTGAAAGAAGAGTGTCATATACACCTAGCATGACTTCAGGGTGAGTAAATCATGGGCTAATTTGCATTTTTGGGTGAATATCCCTTTAAGAGGGTTTTGACTGACAGGCAGACTGATATGACCTCTGACTGTAGAAGTGAGATCAGAGTAGTTTCAAATATTGGCTAATATGAACTGGATGTATACATGAGTGCACTAGTCTGCATAAACCATAAAAAAAAGGAAATCAATCATTTCTGTCCTTCAGAAACAAACATATATGCCATTATTATTTAATAACACAATTTCAAGGTGTGTAGATATTAAAAAGTGTCCATATATATTGTGACAGGAATATATAGGAACTTTTAACATTTGTATTTATTATAGTTTCATCTATGCACTGGATTTTTTTCTTTGTTTATTGACAGTAGAGCATAACATGTTACGGTTATGTTGAACTAACAGCCGCGCTGCTGGTCAGTGCTGGTTTTAATGCGCATGTAACATTTCTCTTTCAAACATATGCTTTATTTGTAATAGTGTGTATATTTCATTACTGATATGAGGATGTTTGTTTCATCTGAACATGTTAAACAAAGCCTCTCTAACCACATGACTGATACATGCATGATAAACCAGACATTTGTGACTGAAGTCGAAACCATTGTGTCATTCCGAAACTGTATATATTTCAAGGAAACATTTATATCCAATAAATTTACTTTATTTGCGATGAATAATTCAGTTTGTAAACTTAAATTGGGGTTTAACTACTTTTTTTTTGTGACATGGATGCGTTAAAATATTCACAAGACCATAATAAAACCATTGATTAAACAAAAGTTGATTTATTTTTTTATTTTTAATAACAAACATAATCCAAGATTCAAGTTTTGGGGAAATTAAATTAATTGTTGCCGTCCATCTCGGAAAAATTGCCCATTACAAACCGAAAGAACATGAGACGGCAATGAAAAGCCTTAAGAAAAATCATATGTTGATAATGTTTACTGTACGAGTCTGTATGTGATGTATCGTCCAGCCGTCTCGCTGGGCCGGATGATCTTCACCACCTGTCACACGCAGAACACGCCTTTCATGGAGATGCAGTCACGCCAAACATTATTCACACACCAGATATCATTTTTACTAGTAGGTTCAGGACACTATTAGGGCTGTCACTTTACTGTCGAAAATCGATTGCACAATCGATCGGACCAACCAACACAAGTTTCGAAAACGAAAATAGAGAAAATGTGTTTTAGGTGGACAGATCACTACAGTACACAGAACATGTAGGATGCTGGAAAATAACAATGTCTTTTCTGTTCACCAAATGCTTTTTAATATTCGCTATTACTTCAATGCAAGTGATCAAGCGCGCCGTTATTTGTTGCTCAGTGACGTGTGTGTTCAAGTGAGCCAGAAATGCGCAGATTCTGCGATACGCTGTATTTAATATATCATGAGGATCACAAGTTGCGTATTTGCGCTAAATCCGGGCAGATTTGGCTTACACGAACTTCCCCAGCAAAGTGAGTAAACACAGAAACACGCCAGATTGGCTTGTGATTGGACAGCGTTTCCCGCCAAAGTTCATTTTTACCCGCATTTGGCGAGTCGAGGGCGTTAATCTCAATCCCTGAATGTTGCGCTCCTGTTTGTCATTGAGCACGAAACCTCACAGCAATAAATCATCAGGAATATTGCTGACTTGTGCGCGTCTCAAGCGCCCTCTTTACGCTCGTCCTAATGCCTGTTAGTCGTCCGTGGATTTGCCTGTATTTGGTGTTGAAAATGGAAACGTCTTTAGACATGGAAAATCGATTCAATGAACACTTATGTCTCAAAAATCGAACAGGATTTTTTCACTAAAGTGACAGCCCTAGACACACAATAGTTAATTAATGTAAGTGAGGAGAGCAAAATAAAGTAAACTGTGACATATTATACCCAAATATTCTTCATACAGTGACTACCAGTAAAATGTATAAATATTTGGGACCAAAAATGATTCAGACACTTTGACCTGATGTTTTCGCAAGTGTTTTTTCTTTTCTTTTTGGTAACGCAACCTTTTTACACCACAGACTGAACAACATTAAGCATCTCTTGGTGATTCAGGTGGTCCTTAAAAAGTCTAAAATAAAGTTTTCCTAATAAAAGGCCTTAAAAAGTATTCAAACGTCTTAAATTTAGATTCGATGGGTCTTAAATATTTCTGGTCACATTCCCGATAAAATGTCTCCAGTCTGACAGACACAATGTCCGTCACATGACCGGTGAAGCATCGGATCGCGAGAATGATTCTGATGTTATTACATAAACAGCGATTGATAATGATAATGTATTTCTGGTAGCGCTGTGAAGGCTCGCCTGTCTCTGTGAGAGATTTTATAGTGAGAAATCAAAACAAATGAAGTAAAAATTCAGTTTTTAATGATCTAATATATAGTTAAGTAACATGACGGAGCTATTATGCTGAATATTCTCACGATTGCAAATGTTACATTGATTTTAGTTCAATAAACAAGTAGTTAAATTACTTAGGTTAAATATTATATACAGGTGAAACTGGAAAAATTCATTTATTTCAGTAATTCAACTTAAAAGGTGAAACTAATATATTATATAGACTCATTACATGCAAAGTGAGATATTTCAAGCCTTTATTAGTTATAATTGTGATGATTATGGCTTACAGATATGAAAACCTTTTAACAATATTCTAATTTTGAATTTGGGGTTTTCATAAGCTGTAAGCCATAATCATCACAATTATAACAAATAAAGGCTTGAAATATCTCACTTTGCATGTAATGAGTCTATATAATATATTAGTTTCACCTTTTAAGTTGAATTACTGAAATAAATGAACCTTTGCACGATATTCTAATTTTTCGCGTTTCACCTGTAATATAATGTGTATTTCCATCACAGGTTTGGCCTTAAATTTCATTCAAAGTGGCATTAAAAATGTCTTAAAAAGTCTTAAATTTAACTTGTTTATATCTGCAGACACCCTGTGATTGGTTGAGCTAAACTGGTATTATCTACTTGTGTAGTTAAATTTGTCAGCTGACAGATATTCAACAATTCATGCATGCGAGTCTAACAGAAGGACGGACAAAACCAGTGAAATATCAACTGATTTCATAACTCATATTGTATTAGCATTTTCTAAACTATAGCGAATAAACCGTGATAATGTGAGAAAAGGTGTCTGAATACATTTTGGTTTAACTGTAATACTTCAAATGATATAACACAAGTGAATGTAAAGAGCTCCAGATTGCAACTTGCACAGAAGTGATTTTGCGTCTCACCTGCCCTCGTTTCAGCCCGAAGTATCGCGCCACTGGATCTCCAGGCTGAATTCTGGGTAACTGGCTCTCCTTGAGTTTACTGATGACAGTCAAGAAAAGCGGTTCACAGGTGACGTCACAGAGAAGCCAAACACTAATCAATCTGTGTTTGGGAAACCTGTTAGATAACAGTAATTCTGGCAATCAGTGTATTAACACACTCGAGGTCTGGATACTATCTGGCCAGAAGCTCGGTCACTTCCTCTTTCGTCATCACGATGTGTTCAGGGACCAACTGCAAGACACAACCACGCATATTCAGAAATTAAAGATTTCCTGAATATTAATAAACTAAAGATTTCCTGAATTTTTTTAATGAAAGGATATTAAACATTTAAAAGAAATATGTACTTATATTTTTAAATAAATATGAATTTAAAATATTTTTTTAACATTTATATTAATATTTTAACATTTTTTTTACATTAGATTTATTATACTTTTGTAGTTGTTCATTTAACAGCAGATGGCAAGTTTTTCATATCATTTTAAATCACAATATTTGTTAAAATGACAAATCTCAATATGATTTTTTTATAAATAATATTTTAATATTCGTAATATTTATATGATCATTTTTCGTATACTATACACATTAAGATTTTAAATATTCATATTATAAAACATTTTGTGCAAATTGTTAATATAACAAATCTCGATATGATTTTTTAATATTCATAATATTTATACTATTAATGTTCTTAAATACCATATGCTTTAATATTTTAAATATTCATATTATGAAATATTTTTGTGCAATATTTGTTAACATCTCAATATAATTTTTTATTAAATATTTTGTATATTCATTATATTGAATATATTATCAATGTTCTTAAATACTATACGCATTAAGATTTTAAATATTCATATTATTAAATATTTTTGTGCAATATTTGTTAACATCTCAATATAATTTATTCAATATTTTTTATATTTATAATATTTATATTATTAATGTTCTTAAATACTATACGCATTAAGATTTTAAATATTCATATTATAAAATATTTTAATGCTTGGGTCAAAATTGATAGAATTAGAATTTAGTAGTTTTGTTGTTCTTTTAACAGCAGATAATCATATCACAGTTCAAATCGCAATATATAAATAAAAAAAATGTGAATTATGCTAGTCTTTTACTACATTTTGTCCCTGTTTCTTGCGTGTCGCGCGTCACAGCGGGAGGAAAGCGTCTCACCTCATGCTCTGTGATGTTTATTAGCAGCTCTTGCTGGAGGAACTGTTCCAGGATGTATTTCGGTGCCATGTCCACCAAAGACTGCAAACAATCATCATCATCATCATCATGCTTGCTGGGCATCCGAGGCCTCATTAATAACCGCTGCGTCACCTGTACACAAACTCTGAGCCATGCGTACAAACATTATGGAGACGGTGATCTGAGGGACTGACGCAGATGAAGGAAACCCACTTCAAATCTTCATTATGACTCATAATCATAAAAACAGTCATGTTCACAACAGTTTAAATAAATAAAAGAATGATTTAAATTACGATTTACATCTGATATACACATTTAGATTAAATATGCCACTCTCATTAATGGAGTTAAAGGTGCATTGCGCAACATTTCATGTTAAAAATACCCGTTTTTCTAACCCATAGATGCTTAAACAATTGCCTGATGGGCTGAATGAGCCCTTCTCTGATCCCTGCGATTGCCTCTATTATCCTGTGCAGTAAAACAAATAAGAGGGATTCGGGACGGACTTTGAGACTGGGCGTGACGTCATGCGCGCTCACGCTCACCTGGCTGTGTCTGGCAGGTTTGTGTATTCGCCGCCACTCTCCGTATCAGCGAAGACAACTCGAGCGACAAAACTTTAGTCAACTTTCGACAAAAGTAGAAGATGGATTAAGAGACCGGCTTGTAGTTCATTCCAAACCCCAACGCAAACTCCACGCAAGACAAAGAAGACTTTTGTCTAGTGCCGCCAAAAGGGCCAAATTAGAGTCAGACAGGCGTCGGAATAAGACGAGAGTCAACAGGCTTTCAACAAATGGAGGGATCTCCGGTCTGCTCTAGGGCTCAAACGGGATCCTCAGTTGGCTTTGTTCTTGATAAAACGGTTCATGAACGTGAACGTTTTCTACTACCCCCGTTTTCCCCTCACACATAAGTGTGTAATTTACTCAAATGCCTTTCCTTTCATATATTTAAAATGACTTGCAGATTTATAACTTTATTACCTCTGAAGACATTATGACTGTAAACAAAAGATTTGTGCGGCTGGTGATGCTCCTTTGGTTATGAACAGCTCGTGCAAGCGCGCGTGTGTGTGTGGTCCATGAGCGTGCACAACTCTGGTTGCAGTTTCGCTTGTCGCCAGAGGGGGCGTAGTTCTGCAAAAACCTCAGAGACTTGCGAAATGCACCTTTAAGCAGTAAAATGACATGAAATCATTACAGAGAAGTTGCAACATTTTTTATATTCTATTAAATAGAAATATTAGAAGTGGATGCACTGCTTTTGAACACTTTTCCTGTGGCATGCTGCGTTTTAATGTTTGCTGAGGACAGGATGTATTTTATACTATTTGATATATTTATTCAAAAACAGGGCAAGGATCGGCTACTAAATGATTTTTTAGCAATGTAATGTGACGCACATCCGTGTGATCTCATACTTTCCTAATGTCTTGTACCGTTAAACATGGCATCACGTGGAAGAATATGCATATGCAAATGAGGATATGCATAGTAAAACGAGGCGTTGTAAGCTCATATATAGGGCTGTCACTTTTGTGAAAAAATCCTGTTCGATTTTTGGAGATACCCCTCGCTGCAGACTGTAGCGCGGTGACGTCACGTATACACGTCACGTATGTACGTCACGTATGTGTTACCACGCATGTGCAAAGTAGACGCATGTGCGCACGCGCAAATTATACGCATTTGTGCACGCGCAGTTTATTACAATCACTTCCGGCGATGGATTCGATGCCAGTAAGCAGTAACTCAATAAGCATTATTTATGCTGTTTTAACAACTGTTCTTTTGTGTTAACGGCTTTTAATTGTAAGAGATTCCATAGAGCGCACCATAAATGTTTTAGATTTTACAAAATGTTATTATATGTTTTATGATCTCATATTATCAAAATGACTTCAGCGAGTCTTAAAATGATATGTAGTTTAAACAAATTAAGGCTTGAAAGATGTCTTCAAATAGAGCACAAAGACTTAAATTAATCAAGTAATGTAGTTGATTGTTGCATCCATTGCAAAAGAAATGTTGTTCCTCAGTATCAGATCGTACTGTAAAAGTTACATTCATGAATGTAGTGAGTGTACTGTAAGTTATGTTAAATACATTTGTGGTGAAATTAATTAAAAAGTAATGGAGTTGAACATTGTATTTTCAAATAAGATTCATTGTGATTCTCCTTAGTTGTTTGTTTTTTATCATTTAGACAGCGTCACTTTGTTTTGTTTTTTAACTAGTTTATGTTGTTCATAAACAAAGAAAAGTTTCTTAGATACTTTACAGACAAAGCCAATAACTTTGTTTAATATATATATATATATTCCTTGTATGACTCTGTACTATATTAATGCCTTTCTTCAAAATGATTCAATATTGTTTGTTCTGTATTTTATCTAAATTAGGTGTTGTGAACTGGAGTGCATTTTCCAGCAATACAAGCAAGAGTTCCGGGTGCCGTACTCGTTGACTCTGTGCTTGCACTGCAATATAGAAGCACTGCGCACCTGATGGCAGAAGGGGAGTCCTGCGTTGATTTTATTCTGATAAGGAGGTTGAGGGCTATTGCTCAGTTGATTGTTTTTTCAATGATGGAGGGAAATTTCAAGCTGAGTAGGTGTGTGTGTGTGTGTGTACAGATGTATGTGATTATCTGTATTTGTATACATTTCTTTTACACTATCTTTGTTTTGAAATAAAAGTTATGACTGTTATGAGTTTGTTTTTTTTGAGTTGGCATGCATAATATCGGATACAGAGATTGACAATGTACTGTATGTAGTTGGTTTAACTTCAAACTACTTTATAGGAATAAATGTTTTATGATAGCCTATAATGCACAAAAATAAACAATTATTAACAATTAAAGGGGAATGATTAAAATGAGAAATATATAAGGTGCCATCAGTGTTTACAGTAATTTTGTAATTTACAAAGTGAAGTGGAACAGAATGTGAAAATAAACTTTAAATAAAATACTACACAGATAATACACAATAATACATTCTGAAATTTCTTATAAGTTAAAACTATGGATGTGTGTTGTACTTCTTTTTGCTGCTTTCATTATTACTTTAGTTTTTTAATACATTAACATTTTTTTTTAATATTATGTCAAATTAACGCGGGGCGTCAAAACACTTGACGTAACGCGCATATGGCGCATGCGTGGTAACACAGTACGTACGTGACGTATTGTATATACGTGACGTCACCGCGCTACAGTCTGCAGCGAGGAGTACTTGGATTTTTGAGACATAACGCCGCCTTCACACTGGCAGTTGAAATCAGCTCCGATACGGCACCGAAACGACCGGAAGTCATTCATTTCCTATGGAGATTCGCAGACCGCATGCGAATGGGTCCGAAACGGGTCCGACAGAGTGCGGTGCGAAGAAAATCGCGTCCGTTGGTCATCCGGATGCGTTCAAAAAATTGAACTCTTGCGAAAAGCTACGGACGGTTCCTATCCGACAATTCCAGCGGAAGTTGAGCGTTGCTATGGTACTGATAAACAAACCTGATTTCTAAACTTTTCATACAATAAATAATGATTTTAGAACGATAAGTTGTCATGTCATTTTTTTTATTTTCATGACTTAACGTTATTAGGGCAGTTATACAATTGAAATGTAGGCTATAATTAAAATGGCTATAATTAAATATTGTAACATCTGTTTGAAAAAAAGTAACAACCTTATTTTTATTTGGTAAAATGTAATCTGACTTTTTGAGTTTTATTCAAATTAACCTTTGGTCATCCAGTATCATGCATTTTAGATCATGATAACCACAGATAAAACCATGCATAGCCTATAGCACCTCACTATCATGGCAAAATGTAACTGTATGGTTTCTATGGTATTTGTATGAAAAACAGTAGCCTAACAATACATTAAATACTGTAATTTTATTACATTAGTCCTTTAATACATTGTCTACATTAATAATATAATACAATTCAATATGTATATCCCACATTTCATGGTGGAAATAATATAATAGGCTATAACGTTACAGTAAATCCATGGTAAATGAAGGGAATTTGTAGACGGAAAAGTTTTCTGTATCGTTGCGCACAGTGACAGACATCGAACTATTGACATTATACCACTAAAATATCAAATTTTTTAGCCGACCTGACATCTCAACGTCCTGAGCGACTTTCCTCCACGCAGCAGCCTTCCTATTAATATCTCTGTAGCCCTCATCAGAGAGATCATACAGAATCGTACATTCTGACACGGACAAAATCAACCTTTCTAATCTCTCCGCCATTTTTGTTCTACCCGCTTCCGACGCTTTTCGCGGTGTAGTACGACGTCCGCTGGGGGCGTATTGCGAATTACGGAGCTGATTTCAACTGCCAGTGTGAAGGCGGCGTAAGTGTTCATTGAATCGATTTTCCATGTCTAAAGACGTTTCCATTTTCAACACCAAATACAGGCAAATCCACGGACAACTAACCCAGATAGCACAAGTCTATTTGATGTGATATTTACATCTGGAAGACGTATTTTAAAGAGTGTTTGCTCATCTGCAAGACGTCTATTGGACGTTTCCTGTCAGATGTCAAATAGACGTTTAGAAGATGTCTTTAAGATGTAATGATTTAGAATGCATGTTAAACTGACATCTTCTAAACGTCTATTTGACATCTGACAGGAAACGTCCAATAGACGTCTTGCAGATGAGCAAACACTCTTTAAAATACGTCTTCCAGATGTAAATATCACATCAAATAGACTTGTGCTATCTGGGAACAGGCATTAGGACGAGCGTAAAGAGGGCGCTTGAGACGCACAAGTCAGCAATATTCCTGATGATTTATTGGCGTGAAGTTTCGTGCTCAATGACAAACAGGAGCGCAACATTCAGGGATTGAGATTAACTCCCTCGACTCGCCAAATGCGGGTAAAAATGAACTTTGGCGGGAAACGCTGTCAAATCACAAGCCAATCTGGCGTGTTTCTGTGTTTACTCACTTTGCTGGGGAAGTTCGTGTAAGCCAAATCTGCCCGGATTTAGCGCAAATACGCAACTCGTGATCCTCATGATATATTAAATACAGCGTATCGCAGAATCTGCGCATTTCTGGCTCACTTGAACACACACGTCACTGAGCAACAAATAACGGCGCGCTTGTTCACTTGCATTGAAGTAATAGCGAATATTAAAAAGCATTTGGTGAACAGAAAAGACATTGTTATTTTCCAGCATCCTACATGTTCTGTGTGCTGTATTGATCTGTCCACCTAAAACACATTTTGGTGAAAAAAAACATTTAAAAAAAGGCCGTTAAAATCGATTTTCGTTTTCGAAACTTGTGTTGGTTGGTCCGATCGATTGTGCAGATCGTAAAGTGACAGCCCTACTCATATATGTTTATTTCGGGGAGGAGACGCACGAATCTTCTCCTGACTGGGATTTATAACGGGAGTGTTGCGCAGGTTCTGGCGTACGAACGGTTTTAGAAGTCTGAATATGTTTTGGCGTACACTATTTCTGGCTTTCGGGCGCACGTACACTTTTAGTGCGGATCCTACAGTTTTATAAACGAGAGCCCGGATCCACACAGGTGTGTTGGTGCGTACCTGTTTAGCAGATGGGGTCATGCCCGTCTGGACCACGATAATGGCCCGCGCGATGTTTTCCTCCTGCATCCGCTGGCAATACATCTTAATGGTCTTGATGCCCACTTTCATCTCCTCTGTGAGGATGACAGACACTGCGATGAGCTTATATGAAGCGCTCAGAGTCTCGTGCATCAGGGCCATATTCATTAAGTCTATTTATTAGTCTTAAGCGCTGAGAATTCATGAAATTTACTCCTGCTTTTTTAAACTTAAAGGGATAGTTCGCTCAAAAATGTAAACTCTGTCGGTAATTACTCTCCCTCATGTTGTTCAACCCCGTAAGACTTTCGTTCATCTTCGGAACACAAAATTAAGATATTTCTGATTAAATCTGAGAGCTGGATCACTCCTCCATAGGCTTCTAAGGGATCGAAACTTGCCGGCCCAGAAAAGTTATTAAAGACATCGTTAAAATAGTCCGAGTGACTACAGCGGCTCAACCTTAAGTTTATCAAGCGACGAGAATACTTTCTGTGCGCAAAAAAACAAACAAAAATAACGACTTATTCAACTATTCATTTCCTTCTCTGTGGGCCTCGAGTGAGTTCACGTAGTGTAACAGCGCAGCGAGCAGGAGCGTCGCGGGAGCAACAGTGAAGCGCGGGTTTCGGCGCCGAATCTATTTTTGCTGCGCTCAATTTAAGTGAAAGCACACTTTTGATGGACAAAATAAGTATGATTTCATCCAAAAAGTGCCCAAAATGCAAAGAATTTGCATGTCTGGTGTGTTTTAACAAGAACTGAAGTAGGCTAGGCTATGTCAGAAAGAAAATGAACACTCAAAAATATTTATAGAAAATTTACCCATTTAAACTTGTTTTTATTATTATTTAATTGTTTCCCTGCACATGCTCCACTTGCCCTGTTTAGCTAGGCTGGACATGTGTCAGATGAGAGAAGAACTGCTTGAGAAATATAACTTGCCATTGATATACAACAAGTGATTGCAAAAGGCCTGTGTGTGTGTGTGTGTGTGTGTGTGTGTGTGTGTGTGTGTGTGTGTGTGTGTGAGAGAGAGAGATAAATATCTTTATACTGCAAGGCTATATTTATTGAATTTTTATTTGTTATTTATATATTATTTCATTGCCATTACCTGTTTTCATACAGAAGTTTAGTTTGCTAAATATATATAAAAAAAACATGTATTGGATATTGGATGTGAAAAGGAAACTGGTTCTTCCATAACACTGCACTTTAGATGTGTGAGAATTTTCCACACTAGGAGTCATTTATATAGTTCTATTTTATAGCGATTATCTGTTCAAAAAATGTTCTATGCAAAATGTTCTATTAAAGAGAAGATAGAAAATAAATATTTGTGTGTGCTGTAAAGTGATTTGAAAAAATAAAATCGGAATCGGCTAAAATCGGTATCGGCAGGTCAAACTCAAGGAAAAATCGGAATCGGGATCGGCCTAGAAAATTGTAATCGGTGCATCTCTAATAGTGAGTCTACGTGTGACGTGCAACACAGAAGCGCTGCGCTGTTACACTACGTGAACTCACTCGAGGCCCACAGAGAAGGAAATGAATAGTTGAATAAAGCCGTTATTTTTGTTTGTTTTTTGCGCACAGAAGGTATTCTCCTCGCTGGTGCATGCGCAAAATTACAGCTCTCTGTTATTTTGGGTAAAAATGCTTTCATTTCTTGGAAATTCCGCTGCTATTTTGTTTTTAAAGAAGAAAATGCCAACAACATGGTTGTACAGTGCAAACTGTGCCTTCCAGCAATGAAAACACTTTCTTTATCGAAGGACTCGACATCCAACCTAAAGAAGCATTTGCATTCTCTATCTTCCTGTTGAAGAAACATTTCCATTTTATTTTTTCTTGTACATGACAAGTTCAAAATAAAACAAAATAATCTGTAACACCATACTGTAGCCACTAGATGTCTGTATAGTCCTTTACATAAATGTTTATTCAGGGCTGTGAAATTCTAAATAAATTTTAAATAATATCTGTCCTTGAAGTAATCCAAAAGTAATCAGTTACATTACTTTCATATTGTGGTACTTGGATTACGTTACTGAATATTTTTTTTATGAAGTAATATGTAACGCAATACATTTTTAAAGTGACCCTCCCAAGCCTGTATATGACCCAGCACCCAAAATACTATCAACACACTCCAACGCAGCCTCCATTCTTCGTGAAAGATGGATAAAAAAGCGCACAGGAAACAAAAACCTTGAAAAAATAATAAACGACCCCGCCAAATCACAGAGATGCCGATTCGCACGGGACTAATATTATCACAGGACCTCGGTGTTCGGCGAAATATGGTAGGTCGTTTGAGGGGGGGATTTTTACTTTACAAATTACAGACATGGCCGATTCGCACGGGATTAAGATCACAGACAACCTCCACAATTATTACAAATGACTAGAGGTCACCAGGTCATACTAATCCCGTGCGAATAGGGCTTAGACTGACACTTAAGATTTAGTTCTTCACTTAAATTATGACTGAGATGTTTGATAACTCACTTTTAAGCAGTTTTGAGCCAACAATTTTTTCTGTCAAGTCAATTCTTAGCAGCGTTCTTGTGAGTCGTTCTCGGAGGCTTGATAAATATGGGCTCTGATCTCACCTGGGAAGAAAACAAACATCTGGTCGGTGGGATCGTCATTGTGAGCGACCAGAACCGTGAGATCGGTCCGTCTGGGTCGACCCTCGCTGGGACGGTCCCCGAACTGAGCCTTAAACTCGTCCAAGGTCTGGTCCAGCTCATCCTGGGTCACCAGAAACCCCCGATCATGGCAGAGCTGCAACACAAGAGGACCGGCATAGGACGTTTGCACGTTTTCTGCGATAGAAATGCATTGGTAACACTTTACTATAAGTTTCATTAGTTAACATTAGTTGATGTATGATGAACTAACCATGAGCGATACACAAATTAATGGGGATATTCAAATTAATTAACCAATCATACCATTGATCAGCTCTACCAAACTTGGATGTCTTTTTTTTTCCAGTAATAAACAAACATTGTTAAGTTGTTTTGATTGATACTGTGAAGCAGCTTTGATACAATCTGTATTGTGAAGCGCTATATAAATATATTTGACTTGACTTGACACTGTATTTGTTAATCTTTGTTAATAAAAATACAGCTGTGCATTGTTTGTTCATGTTAGTTCACAGAAACCAACTAATAACAAATACAACCTTTGATTTTATTAACGTATCGGTAAATGTTGAAATCAATATTAACTGAGATTAATAAATGTTGTAGAAGTGTTGTTCATGTTAACTAAGGTTGTTAACTAATGAACCTTATTGTAAAGTGTTACCAATGCAGCTTATGCACCCGTTAAGTTTAAAAGGCAGCTTTATATTTTCATGTATAAAATATTGTTTGGAAAATATATAGTTTCCATCGTTACAATATTAAATTTCTTCTTCTATTCACTATAGTACTCTACTGTTATGCATTTAGGTCAATTTTGCATTTTTAATATTTTACCATAATCATTTATTTAGTCAAAGTCCCCATTTGTGGTGAAAATCCAGCTTTTAATGTTGTTTATGTGTCTATGTGGTGTTTTTAATACGCTTTAAGACACACCATGTGTAAGTTCATAAGTCGACAGCATTGCTGAGTATTTTCTGCTTAAAGGGGTCATATAATGCCATTTTTTTAACATGCTAATATGATTCTTTAGGGTCTAAATTAAAAGTTTGTAATATAGTTTAATTATAAATTCTCATTAGTATTGTAAGAAAACACTTATTTTACCTGGTCAAAAACAGCTCTGTTTTCAGCACGCCGTTTCAGTGCATATGCCTTTAAATGATAATGAGCTTTGCTGACTCCGCCTCTCTGTTCTGTGCGTACACCGTTTGAACACAATAACACAATAACCATAACGCGTTGTTCAGTATAAACGTGGGATTATGAATTATATTGAGAACGTCATACATAGAAAACATAACGTAATGTCCCCTGAGTGTAAACCTTAGACGCATTCATTGTGAAGCGTGCAGCTAGCGATTTGCAAAGATTAATATAATAAATATTAATATAAAGTTTAATAAAACGTTACACTCACTTCAGTTCTTCTGGAGGTTCAGCAGGAACACGGATATCTGGTACCGATCCTTTATTCATGAGCAGCTTCTTAGCAAAACCAGCTTTATACTGATCCTCGTTTATAAAGCAGTCTGGTGTGTGAAATGATTCGCGCAAACATGAGAGCATTGACGTTCCTCATGGGGAATATTCCCTTCGAAAACAAACTCAGCCACTGCGTCTTCAGCGGTTGGATTTAGGAACATTAAAATGACTGTGTTCGTTATTACACCCAAGAACAGAACACCACAATCGCTTAGACGCCATTCTGCTCATAGACAGAGCTCCAGCATATCAACAATGACCGCGCCGGTCCGTGCGGACTATGATTGACAGCTCGCTCACGAGGACGGGTCTGTGTTGAAACGCTGCTGTCATTCAACAATCGTGGGAGGGGCGTCCGATTTAGTGACGTCACAAAATCGAACGGCTCAATTTGAGGCAGGGGGAAACATATAAGGAGATTAAAAAAAAAAAACACTGGATGGATTTTTATCACATTATGATGGTTGTGTACAGGCACTGCCAACACACATTTCAGTACAATCCACTTGTAAAAGTGCATGTACCATTATATGACCCCTTTAAAACTGCAGTGAACCAAAGACAGTCTCAAAAACACGGTTTGAAATCGCTGGTGTTTCTGACGTCACAAACGACCTTGTAACCAATCAGATCAACGTGTGATCGTCAACCAGTGGATCTCTGAGCTGAGTGAGTGAGTGGAGGCGGGGCTCATTTGCATATTCATAGAACCACGCATACTAAATGAGGCAAGGGTGTCGAGTTACATTCAAGATATTTTAAGAATTGAAGAATATTTTTAAAGGGAAAAAACATTTAAATGTGTCATTTTGGCGATCAAAGATGATTTTTAAGGGATAAAATTGACTACAGGGGGACTTTAAAAGAAAATAATTTATTTATACATTTCTAATATTTATTTTTACGGTTTTCCCTCTATAGCCTACTAATAATATATACTATATTAAAATATTCTCTTACATTAAATTTTAAGCATTTACCTTTTTGTATGTTAGTTTTCTTACTATAGTCAATGCCTGGTACTGAATCTCATTCCATTTCATTTCTAAATGTCTTACCATTAAACTGAATAATTATTTTAGTCTATATGATATTTTACCTTAGAAAAATTCAGGTTGCAGTCATATTAAATGATCCCAATCACCCTGAATTCGCCTTATATTTACTATATCACTCTGTGTACATGCCACTACTTATCTGTTGATGGCGTGTTTAATGTAAACAACTACTAAAAGAGTTATAAACAGACGCAGCTCAGTCTACATTCACACCTGCATTATGGTCTTACGAATTTTCCATAATCGATAAGCCTCCTCATCATCGTCCATTACCGCGTGTGTTCCTGATCAAACAATCCCAAGACACTCCGCTTTCAAACCACGCGCGCCTCCCTTTAATCAGTCACGTGAAGAAACCTGCGTCTGTTTACCGTTTGTGGAGGAGGCGAAGGACCCCTGGGATGGTGTCTCATTTATTGCCAGGCACAAAATTGTGCTAAACCTGAAAAGTAACCCTGCCCTGGGTTTCTCTCTCTCATTCCTTCTTCTTTTCTGTAATGTACACTATTGCAGCTGTTCCAACTGTCATAGTGTAATTATATATTTGTGTTGCCATGTTGTTCAATAAGGAGATTAAAAAAAAAAACAACGGCAAAAATGGAAGTTCAAAGACAATTTTCTATAAAATTGTTTTCTACAAAAATCTATCAAAAAACAAAAAAAATCAAGACCAACCGGAGTAGCCTGTCTAACTGCTGTACAGAGATAGATAGAGACGGTTGGTCTGGGAAAGCCCCATCGTGTGATGTGAATTTAGCCCGTGGGGGAAAACTCTTGCCTTGGCGCTCATTAGAGGTGTGCGATACCGCTAGATTTGGTATCGATCCGATTCCAAGTAAATACAGGGCCAGTATCGCCGATACCGATACTTTTTAATAATTAAGGTGGATGCGTCTTCAACCTAAATCTAAATGAATTTTCATGACTTTTAACTTGTTTTTGTGATTTGCATTTTGAGTTATTAATCAGTTAAAATCAGTACTACAAAACTACAACTTTTTGTTACTTCTGTTTTATTTAAATAAACAAAGTTTCAAAACTATTACTTCACAAATATAAAAAATGTAAAAACAAATTCTCTTTTCAAGTAGCATGTTAAAAAAAATTCTCCTCTTTAGTGCACTCCTTTTCAGGATTTTTTTCTTAAATAAACAAAGTCACAAAGTTTTACTTCACAACAAATATTATAAAAAATGTAAAACAAATCATCTTTGTAAGATATAATGAGAATACAATGACGTTTCTCCTCTTTAGTGCACTTCTTTTCAGGATTTTTTTCTTAAACAAAGTCACAAAGATTTACTTCACAACAAATATTATAAAAAAATGTAAAACAAATTCTCTTTGTAAGATATAATGAGAATAAAATAACATTTCTCCTAGACTAGAAATGCTGACTGCTGGTGGTAGCGGTAGGGGTGGGGTTAGTCCTGAGTAGCGCGCTAGTGGTGAGTCACGTGACGGTACAACACAGGAGAGGGGGAGGAGGATTACTCTTGGTCTTTGGGCACTCTTGGGAGGAGGATTACAGAGAGCTTGCTCTGCTCTGTGACTGCAGCAGCATTTTGACAAACACGGTCAGGTCGCAAAACGAGAGAAACTGGAACTTAAGTATCGATATTTTCACGTTGGTACCAACGTTGGTATCGATATTAGCCCACCTCTAGCGCTCATTGAAATACACGCGACAATCATGCAGAACTGTTGTGTCGTTTTCTGTACTGCCAATATAAACAAAAATTATACATTGAAGTTCTACAACCAACAAACCCGTTGGTAAAAAAAGGTGTGAGCCTCCAGGGATTTGTCATTTTTGAGATTACTGTGTGAGTAGATCCCTGTGTGATATAGTAGTGGGCAGTGGGACAGATTTGTCTACTTCCTTTACGAAAAATAACTATAGTAATCCTATAAGATTTGTATTATAATGCTTAGTAATTCCTATAAGATTTGTATTATATTACTTCTGTGATGTTCTGTAATACTAGTACTTCTATAGTTTGTCCCAAAATACTATTCCTATAGGATTACTATATTTTATCCTAAAATACTACAAGATTCCAGTGGTTGTTTTTCATAAGGGATGTCTCATTCACATTAGTGTTATCAGCTGAAGATTGGCTTGATAGGCCAATCGCTGTAGCCGAACTGTCAGCTCAGTCCCTCGGCAACTTCATAGTTCATACTACTGACTGATCACGTTTTACAAACGCATTATAGTTTGGAGTGAAGCATACGTACAATTGGTAAGTGACAAAGTTTTATGGACTTATAGTGTGCAACGATTGAGTTAATGGCTAATGTTACCGATAAGTTAGCTACCGCGATGTCTTACCTGGAGATTCAACCAAATAACAGAATATATCTGGAAACGACACCGGTTGGGTCATTGGCCCAGTTTTTAATTAAATAAGGGCAATCATTATCCTATTGGAGTTCATTTTGCAATGTATTACTACAGGGCTAGCCTGACTACGTCAGACTTCCTACTTCCGCTAATTTCATTTCGCTCCTATAGTCAGTCTGAGATAGCAGCCTATCTTTCTGTTCCCTTTCAAGGCGGTAACTTCGACATTACGTCATACTGACGTATATGGGAACTCCTCCCTTCTCCATTTTCACTGAAATCTTATAGGATAACGCCAGCTGGAGACAGCTGGCCAATTGACGCAAAACATGCAAATGCTGACCGGTCCGCGGGCAGTATAAATAGCATGGACGCGACAATTACGTCAGAATCTCTTTCTTCACGCTAGAAGTCTTATCTGAAGTCATCGTGGAAGTTGCAATAGAGGTTACTCACCACGTTTCCTCCCCGCATCCGATGGCTGCTACATGCCAGATATGTGCGGTATTGACTCGCTCTACCCAAACAAGGATCTACCGAGGCCGCACTCACGGACGACAGGCATGTGCCGGTCTACCAGTGCGCGCCCTCATAAACCCGGGCATCAGCTGGGATGAGGCCCACTGCCGCCAGCGGCCGCTGGTGGGCCCTCTCACGCCCAAAGAAGAGTTGAATAGCCCGGTATCTAAAAACAACCAGGCTACTTCAAGAAAGATTCCGTCTTCACGACGTCCTATGGTAAGTCATGCGAAAGACGCATCCAGAGAGACGAGGCAAGGCCATGGCTCTGTGTCTAAAGGCGCGAAAGTGGGCATTTCCCCCTGTGTCTCAGTGGCGAAACCCAAAGCCGTCGCACGGGAGACCCGTGTTCGATCCCAGCTCTCGCAGCATATAAAATTTAGTCTCGCCGCGGCCAGACTTTACACCGAAACTTTTGATCTCTATACGGTCCAGCCTTCCTCGATGTCTCTCTTCGTCGGCACCTCGTCCCGCCTAATTCGGCTACAGCCGCCAAAACGGTTCGAACCCGAACGAACCGGATCTTCACCGTTGGCAGAGGGCGGGACCGGTAATGTGGCGACACAGGCCACGGAGAGCGCCGCGCCAGGACGCCCCGCTCTGGTAATGGAGGTGCACAGCTACAGCTTATGTCGTCAGGCTGCCCTGTATCCTTCAGTGCAACTGGCCATTCCGATTTAACCACGTATCCACAGTTGTTGTCGCTACGCCACTGACGCTGTGTTTATGTTCACACTGCTCACTGATATGTGCTATAATTTGTGCCGTTATATATTGTTATATCATTATATATTGCCCTGTATCCCTCAGTGCAACTGGCCATTCTATTAACGACGTATTCACAGTTGTTGTCGCTACGCCACTGACGCTGTGTTTATGTACACACTGCACACTGATATGTGCTATGATTTAACTGTTATGCCCATATATGTTGCCCTGTATCCCTCAGTGCAACTGGCCATTCTGATTTAACCACGTATCCACAGTTGTTGTCGCTATGCCACTGACGCTGTGTTTATGTACACACTGCACACTGATTTGTGCTATGATTTAACTGTTATGCCCTTATATGTTGCCCTGTATCCCTCAGTGCAACTGGCCATTCTGATTTAACCACGTATTCACAGTTGTTGTCGCTATGCCACTGACGCTGTGTTTATGTACACACTGCACACTGATTTGTGCTATGATTTAACTGTTATGCCCTTATATATTGCCCTGTATCCCTCAGTGCAACTGGCCATTCTGATTTAACCACGTATTCACAGTTGTTGTCACTATGCCACTGACGCTGTGTTTATGTACACACTGCACACTGATTTGTGCTATGATTTAACTGTTATGCCCTTATATATTGCCCTGTATCCCTCAGTGCAACTGGCCATTCTATTAACGACGTATTCACAGTTGTTGTCGCTACGCCACTGACGCTGTGTTTATGTACACACTGCACACTGATTTGTGCTATGATTTAACTGTTATGCCCTTATATATTGCCCTGTATCCCTCAGTGCAACTGGCCATTCTATTAACGACGTATTCACAGTGTTGTCGCTACGCCACTGACGCTGTGTTTATGTTCACACTGCACACTGATATGTGCTAAGATTCGCGCCGTTATATGCTGCCCTGTTTCTTCAGTGCAAATGGCTATTCTGATTACCACGTATTCACAGTTGTTGTACGATGAAATGACGCTGTGTTTACGTGCACTCTACAAACCGTTATGTGTTCATGGTTCATGCCGCTAAAAATTGCCCTGTATCCTTCAGTGCAACTGGCTATTCTGATTCACAGTTGTGCGATGCCACTGACGCTGTGTTTATGTACACTGATATGTGTGTGTGTTATGCTTATGCCACGATATTGCCCTGTACCCTTCAGTGCAACTGGCTATTCTGATTACTACGTATTCACAGTTGTTGCGATGCAACGGACGCTGTGTTACGTACACACTACGCACTGTTATGTGTATGATTTATGCCATTATTTTTTGCCCTGTTCCTGTATCCTTCAGTGCAAATGGCTATTCTGATAACTGCGTATTCACAGTGTGGCGCGATGCAACTGACACTGTGTTACGTACATACAACTCACTGTGTAATGGTTTATGCCATTATATATTGCCCTGTGTCCTTCAGTGCAAATGGCTATTCTGATTACTACGCAGTGCATATTCACAGTTGTCGTGTGATGCAACTGACGCCGTGTCTATGTACACTCTACACACTGAATGTGTTATGATTTATGCCGTTATACATTGCCCTGTATCCTTCAGTGCAAATGGCTATTCTGATTGAGTACACAGTTGTTGTGCGTTGCAACTGACGCTGTGTACACGCTACGCACTGATGTGCTATGTTTACGCCGCTAAATATTGCCCTGTATCATCAGTGCAACCGGCTATTCTGACTTACTATGTATTCACAGTCGATGTCGCGATGCCTCTGACGCTGTGTTTTTGTACATACTAATGTGACTATGCTATCGCGTTGCCCTGTATCCTTCAGTGCACCTAGCTATCCTATCTAACTGTGCATAGTCACACTTTGTCGCTACGGCGACTTGCGGCATCTGTGTCCACACTGAAGCGTTATGCAGTTATGTTGCTAACGTAACTGACCATTATGTGAACTGTGCATATTCATGCAGTTTCGGTCGCTTCGTCGACTTGCACCGCATTATACACTCAGATGTTTGAAATGTGCACACTGATGGGTATTGCTGTTATGTTGCCCTCTATCCTTCAGTGCAACATCCAGCTATCCTATCTAACTGCATATTCTGTTCTGTCGCTATGGCGACTACACGGCACGTAAAAGGACGTGTTTTTGCTTTTTTGTTGCCCTGTTTCCTTCAGTGCAAAACTAGCTATCCTAATCTAACCGTGCATATTCGCAGTTCTGGATGTATGTACATAAACGGATGTGTTATGCTGTAATGCTGCCCTGTTTCCTTCAGTGCTGCTAGCCATCCTAATCTAACTATGCATCTTAGTTTCTGTCTCTACACAGTTTCTGTTGCTACAGCGTCTTACGCTGCGTTATGTACATGCAAGGATGCGCTATTCCTTACTTACTTGTGTTATGCTGCCATGTTGCCCTGTATCTTCAGTGCAACTAGCTATCCCAGTCAAACTGTGCATATTCACAGTCTCCGTCGATACGGCGACATGCGCTGCATTTATTTACAAATGGATGTGTTCATGCAGCCCCGTATCCTTCAGTGCCTAAATACTGAGCTAACTGCGTGTATTAAGTTGGGGCTACAGCGACCTATGCTGTACGTGCATGTGCTGCGCTGTTATATTGCCCCGTTCCCATCAGGGCAACTGGTTTTTCTGTGCTAACTCATATATTCACAGTTGTAGCTACAGTTACGACTGTGTTTGTGTGCTTACTGAGGTGCTATGCTATTATGGGGCTATTTTCTAACTGCGTATATTCACAGTTGTTGTCGCTACGGCCACTGGCACTGTGTTTATGTACATTCAGTTATGTGTTGATGTGCACTTCTGTACATTGGCTATAGAACATCGGCTATGTTCTACAAGGTGGCCCCCAGCCCCAAGCTGTGGAACCTACTTGTGTGTCCGCTGCTGGGTCCTTAGTTGAGCAAGACACTTCACACTGACAAGTGCTGAGACGGAGCTCTCCCTGAGATGGCCTTACCACCGGCTCTCGCCCCAGCGAAGCACTTGGAGACTTACGCTCATTCTAGTGAATAGTGTCGCATTGTCTCGGACCTGATGACTGCAGCGTCACTCTCAGTCCGATACCAAGCTACGTTCCGAAGTCGCTTACACCGTTCAGAGCACAGGTTGATCCCTGACCGCCTTATCTGCTGAGTTCAGCCTCGCATGATGCCGATGCTCAGAGTGATGTTGGTCCTGTAAGGGATTTGTGGATGTACGTGGATCACTAGGCAGCAGTCTTCCAGCTGGTTGTGTGCTTGGTGGATGGTACTAGGGACGTGATGTTTTATACAGAGACTTCTCTCTGAATTCGACGCTTTAAATGGTTGCTTAATGCCTACGGGATTTAGGGATGCTGGCTGTCTTCTCAGAACACATTCGCCATGGTTCCAAGTTTGATGCACCACCTTAGCGTCGTGGGTTCGGTGAGTTTTATCTATGTACTCATGAAACTGTTACCACCAGCTGTGCAGTAGTCTGTATTGCAGAGTTACCATTGCTGCTAACTCTGTGTTATGACTATAAGGTTACATAGCTGTTTCCACATTACGCAGTAGTTTCCAATGTACTGTTAACTGCGTGTGGCTTAAGGTTATGCAGCTGTCACCGCTATGCCGTCGACACTGTGTTAGCTCTTGTGCTCGAGTGCTTATGGTGTTGTGCTGCCCTGTCCAGTGCAGCCTTCGCCTCATTGCAGTGGATGCGCAACTTGGTAAGCCGGAGCAGACGTTGGTCTAGTTCGCCTATCAGTTTGAGTGCTCCTAGCGGCGCTGCTGGCTTAGAACTGTGTTTCCTGTGGGAGTGTAGCTTGACCCCGTTCAGGGCTTATCTTCACTGCGCTCACGGCGGGATTCTATACAGTTCCCATATACGTCAGTATGACGTAATGTCGAAGTTACCGCCTTGAAAGGGAACGTCTCCGGTTACTATCGTAACCTCGGTTCCCTGAGAGGCGGGAACGAGACATTACGTCAACCGCCGTGCTCGCCGTTTGATCAGCTGTGCTAGCGTTCAGTCTTGATTCTGACGTAATTGTCGCGTCCATGCTATTTATACTGCCCGCGGACCGGTCAGCATTTGCATGTTTTGCGTCAATTGGCCAGCTGTCTCCAGCTGGCGTTATCCTATAAGATTTCAGTGAAAATGGAGAAGGGAGGAGTTCCCATATACGTCAGTATGACGTAATGTCTCGTTCCCGCCTCTCAGGGAACCGAGGTTACGATAGTAACCGGAGACGTTTTCCACCGGCCTGAAAACAGCCGGCCAATCAACGAACAGAGGGCGGGCTGAAAGCCGTGACGTAGTCGGTAAGCGCCGTGTTTAAGATTAGGTCAGGGAAATCGAAAACGACCGCTGATATGGAGACGCGGATGCAATTCGCTCTGTTGTGGAGAATATTCCCGGCATTAGCAAACTGAAGCCCGAACACGAAGAGTGTGTATTAAACATTTTGAATGGAGGTGATGTTGTGGCCCTACTCCCTTTGGGAAAAGTTTAATTTATCAACTATTACCGATCGTCAGCGAGAAACTGGGGAGCCTTTTGACAGGTCAGTGTCTCTTTTCTTTTCCAGGTCTTAAATACCGTAAAACTTCAAATAATAGCCCGGGCTTTTATTTGCCCAAATCGTCGAACTGCACCGGCTTGTACTTGAGATAGGCGTCTAACTTATATGAGACAGGCCTTTATAGTTGAGATGTTGTTCATTGAGATGTTGTTCCTAGAGTCTATAATCTCTAAAAATCTCCAAATGCTCCACGTGAAACCGCGGTCTTCCGACCTCTTACTATCTTGTCGATTGATTTTTATGAATATGCGCGAGGGAGAGAGAGCAAGACAGCGCTCGTGTTGTTTGTAGACGTGGGAGTGCGCGCGCGCGGCCGGGGCGCTCTCTCTCTCTCTCTCTCTCTCGCTCTCTCTCTCTCGCTCTCTCTCAGCAGTCATTCTATACATCACTCACAGATCAAAAAAGTCGTTTACAGCCATGTTCACTCGGGTATTTCGCTCGCATCATCAAGTGTTTACAGTGGAAGTTCGATCATAGATTTGAGTTCGATGCATGATGTCTGTGGTTCGATGCGGCTGTGTCGGCGCATAACATACGTCATAAACAAACTTATCTGATTGGCTTACGGGTAACCAATGATTTTAAACTTCAGTACGCGCCCCCTAGCGAGAGAGAAAACACTTCTCTATTATGCTATCCCAGACTCTGTGTACGAAGCAAAGTGAAGTAGCAGAGTCTGGTATTACCAGGCTACTACAGGGCTGCCAACTCACGCAATTGAGTCAATTCTCACGCTCTCACACACACCCCCGATTTCTCACGCTAAAGTGTCGAGCCGGTCGGTAAAATACCGGAAAAATGAGTTTATCTATAGATCCACCAGTTGAGCCACTCGTGATCGAATAGTTTTACCGCAAATTAGTTAAAATATCCTCTAATCTAGAGCGAGCGTGCATGCGAGACAGCTGTTGAGACGACGCGGACGCAAAGCCAGGACTGGAGCCAAAGCACGTTCCTCTCTGCACTCTAAGCGCATAGACTGTAAAAACCGTTCTGTTATCACTCCGCTTACATCCACTACGGGTTTTCCAGTCTCACTCACAGGAAAAACTGATCCGTGTTCAATCAATTTTAAAATGTAATCTTATGTTTTATTTTTATATATATATATATATATATATATATATATATATATATATATATATATATATATATATATATATATCACAATCGTCTTTCCCCCACGCCGATCACGCCCCCCAACTATGACTAGTTGCCGACTGTATGGCCGTGTGTCTACCAAAGCGTTTTTCCACGCGCCTGGCGTATGTTTTCAATTGTTTTCAATGGGAGCGCCGCGTTTTAGAACGCCATGAGCGTAACGAGGCGCTGAGCTGTTTTTTTCACGCTGAAGCGCCGAGCGCCCGGCGTTTTTACAGGTCGCCAAGAGTTGAAAAATTTTCAACTTTGGATAAAACACAGCGCTCATCACTGTCACTTTTTACCCAGGCGTCCAATCACAGTGGAGAAGGGGCGGGGCTAATTCCACACCGACCAACTGTCACAACATTCTTTCTGTACAACGACATCCACCAGCAGAGCTAGCCGAACTAAATGGATGAAAAATATTTTTTTAGTATGAAACAAATTATCTGCGAAATCAGTTACAAGTAAACTGGGTAACACTTTAGAATACGGTTCCTTCGTTAATGAATAACTACACAAGAATCAATGAATAACTACACAAGAACCAATGAGTAACACAATATTAACAATCTAGTAACTATTATTAACTAACAAGAAACTGTGATTAACGATCTAGTAAGCGATAGCGCACAGATAAAAGTGGTAGTTCACTATTAACTAATCAATAACTACTTTTTTTATGCTTCCCAGAGAACTACTGAAGAAAGTTTATTAACAGTAACTACTATTAACTAAAAAGAAACTCTGATTAACGAATTAGTAAGTAATAGTGCACAGATGAAAGTGGTAGGCCTAGGCTACTTCATAATTCTATGAGAATTACTAATTATTTGGATCCGTATTCTAAAGTGAAGATCATGGGAACTAACTAGTAATGATTTAAGTGTTACTACATGAGTCATGATTTGTGCAACCAAACACAAAAGTCGTTTCAAGCGTTTGAGATTTTTGGTGAACTTTAGTATACTTTTAGAAAATTTCTTTAGAAGTATGTAGTAACACTTGAGTCATTACTAGTTGGTTCCCATGATCTTCACAATACGGATCCAAATAATTAGTAATTTCCATAGAAGTATGTAGTAACACTTGAGTCATTTAGTTTGTTCCCATGATTCTTACAGTAGTGAAAAGCCAATAAAGTGTAGAATCTTCTCACTCACAAGAAATGCACACACACACACACACACACACACATATATATATATATATATATATATATATATATATATATATATATATTATATATATATATATATATATATATATATATATATTATATATATATATATATATATATATATATATATATATATATATATATGAGCTAGGAGACATACATAAAAAAATTTTTGGGGGGAGGTAGGTTAAATAATAAAATAACTGTATCTGGTATTTGGGTGGCTGAAGACTCAATATGTTCCAGTACTCACCATGACAACTGCATTTAAAAATCCATTTCTTTAATCAGTTGATAAATAGACAGCATAGGCCAATTATTAACAGCTTTCCCAAATCGTCTGCTATGCTATTACAAATTGATAATGTAAACAACCCTGTGTATTGTTTACAGTAGCAGTTAAAATGTTAATGTAGTGCTAGTCATTTGTCCTGCATTGGTTATTGATTAGTTTTGCATGAATTATGAAAATGTTCAGTAGTTCTCTGGGAAGCATTAAAAAAAATAGTAGTTATTGATTAGTTAATAGTGAAGTACCACTTTCATCTGTGCGCTATTACTATAATTCGTTAATCAGAGTTTCTTTTTAGTTCATAGTAGTTACTAGATTGTTAATAAACTTTTTCAGTAGTTCTCTGGGAAGCATTAAAAAAATAGTAGTTATTGATTAGTTAATAGTGAACTACCATTTTCATCTGTGCGCTATTACTTACTAGTTCGTTAATCAGAGTTTCTTGTTAATAATAGTTACTAGATTGTTAATATTGTGTTACTCATTGGTTCTTGTGTAGTTATTCATTAACGAAGGAACCGTATTATAAAGTGTTATCGTAAACTGTGCTGCGGATATTCTGTATCATAGCAACGAAACGTCTCAAAGGAAAAACGGCCTATGTATAAGATCAAGATCAGTTACATTCTTTTTTTTAAATATATTTTTAAAACTTATTACGACATATTTGTTTTGTATTTGTTTCATTGCAATTCCAACGTAAATAATAATATGTAACAATGATTAAATTAAACCGTATTGATCATATGACTTTAAATCAGTGGCATAAGCACCGTCTCTGATTGGCTGAAACCGACAGAAGAGGCGTGTCCTTCCAGTAACTGGGCGGAGTCTCGTGTCTCAGCGCTAGTAGTATGTGGTTATTTCAGAGAGCGCTGTTGATCGGCGCACTGGGCAGCAAGAGCTTGACAAGAGCCATGGTAAGACATTATACTCTCTCTTTACTTGCTGTTTTAATCTGTTTGAGACGCTTTTGTGTGTTTTTGAAAACTAGATTATGTAGTCGTTGTAAGAAGGTCATAGTCCGGTGTGTTTATTCGTGCGCACCTGCGTGTCTCCGCTAATTCACTCCGGTGGAGCAACATTAGCCCGTTAGCTTTAATGATGTCAACATGGTCTCTGGGGTTTGTTTATGATTTAAAATGAAATCATATCGGTTCTCCTAGTGTATATTTTTTTAGGAAACGTCTCGTTAAAGTCCAGTGTGTGGCAAACGCAGGTTTTAGGCCTGGTTTGGGTTTAGGGTTGCAGATTTCTGCATTTAATCACGTGGTGATAATGTTATTATTTAGCTTTTATTATTATATGCTATTTGGTGATAATGTTAATCATTTTTAACCAATTATATAATTATTATTATCATCAAGAGTATTTAATGATAATTTTATTGATTGGGTTTTATTAAGCCTCATTGCATGTTTCATAAATTCATCCTCAGGCTCAATCTCACCGTTTGCCACTCCCTAATATGTAGTAAAATCAAAGTTTGAGTTCTCTTAAAACACGAATACTTTGAATAAAAAGTTTTTTTTTAATGCTTTTTTTTTTTTTTACTTTTTATTCAAATTCTTTTTTAAAAAAAAATAAATTAATACATTTAATCAGCAAGGATGTGTTAAATTTGAAAGTTATAAAAAAGTTATATTGAATAAACGCTGTTCTTTTTTTTTTTTACTTTTAATTCATCAAAGAATCCTTATAATATGATACTGAAAATTCAGCTTTAATCACAGAAATAAATTATATATTAAAATAGAAAACCATTATTTTAAATTGCAATAATATTTCACAATATTACTTTTTATTTTTTTTATATCAATAAATGCAGGCTTGATGAACAGTTTGGACATTAAAAATTTGTATTTTTAATGTTTTGACTTCTTTCAAAACATTAAAAATACAAATTTTTCCAAACTTTTGACCGGCACTGTATGTATTCAGCCACACACAATCACATCATCGGTTTAATCCTGAAAATATGATTGTCACATTAAGGCCTAAAAGCTTCATACTAATAAATAAACCCACACAACATTTTTTTCATGCATAATTGCTACTCTTACACACACAAACATGTGCTCTGGACTGTCATATAAAGGCAGATCGTCTCTTGAATGGGAGTGTAATGGATTACTCTTAAATGTGTTTAGCTTCGTCTGTCTCCACCTGAGAGATGTTTCTCGCTGAATCCCCTGAGACCGCTGTGTTTTCACTACACACTCGCACAGGTGGAAAATCTGCTCTAGATATTGTCAGAATCTAATTTTAATGCCAGACTTTGTACTAAAACACTAATATATATACACTACCAGTCAAAAGTTTGGGATCGGTAAAATTTTTTATGTTTTTAAAAGAAGTCTTTGTTCACCAAGGCTGCATTTATTTGATTAAAAATACAACAACAACAAAAAAAAACGGGAATATTGGTAAATATTAGGATCATTTTTAAATAAGTTTTCTCTTTTAATATATTAGTATTACATTTGATCATATATTCACATCGAAAACCGCAATTTTTTAATTTTTAATCAAATAAATGCAGTCTTGGTGAGCAGAAGAGACCTCTTTTAAAAACATTAAAAATCTTACCGATCGCAAACTTTTGACTGGTAGTGTAGTTTCGTGTGTGTGTGTGTGAGAGAGATAAAAATCTCACTCAACACTTCATAACCCGTTATTGCATAATTGCACTATTGCATAATTGCACTATTGCGCTATTGCATAATTTTGTGTGTGTTAAAATCTCACTCAACAGTATCAGAGGGTGTTTCATAAGATAAGTTATTGCGCTATTGCATTATTGCACATGATTGTGTCAGTATCTGTCTGAAGGCATTCATAGACGTTTGCCACGGCCCGTGACCTTTGACCTCTCTCTATTGCAGTGTGCCCAATCCAATGACTGGCAGGCGGCCAAATCCATATACGATTTCTCAGCGAAAGACATCGATGGAGAGGAAGTGTCTCTGGAGAAATACAGGTGAACACAACTCCTTTGGTTTGCTAAATCTCACATCTTTATTACTAATGGTCACATTTATTTAAATTTTTAGGGTAAGTGATTTGAATAAAGCCCTAATGCAGGCAGGGAGCGCACAAGGTGCTTAAAGTGCTTGAATTTGACTTTTTGATATTTAAATCCGGGAAACCTCTTAAAAACAGCCATATTTATGAAGAGATCCTGGAAAAGTGCTTTACTTATTTAAAATACAATGTATATGAAATTAGTTTTTTTTTATTATTATTTTTTTATTTTTTTATTTTTATTTTTTTAAGAACCAAACAAAAAACTATCTTTTCACAAAAGTTAACACTGCAGCCCGTCTGATAAACCCCTATCAGACCGTTTCTGGATATGAATACGTTATAATATTTTTATATTGAACAATAATAGCCATTGTAAACTTTGTATTTAATATATATATTGTTAAATATGTTGTAAGTTCTATTTTGGATTCCTCACTTAAGGACTTATTTAGTAAGATTATGCCTGCTTTTTTATCATCTTAAAAAAAATCTTGTATAATATGACTTGCTGTTTTTGTTTGTTTGGTCTTTATTGTATTTATATGATATTTGTGTTTTTGTAATTGAATTTTTCCCATGAAAATAGCCTTGGATGCTGACATGGCATTAAATAAAACAATCTGAATCTATTTCGGATACCTCTTGTAATTTGAGTAAAACAAATGCACTGAGTAAAACAGTTGAGAGGGATTGAATGTGACGACCAAATACACAAATGCTCTAAACGCCAGTCCAAATGCACAACACTAGCATCATGATGGAGAGTTTTGCAGCGCTTTGCTTCAGTTGTGAAGCTCAGTCGCTCTCCTCACCTACACTAGACTCTTAGTGCGCATTCTTCATTGTGCATCCGCTTATTTTTAGTCTTATGCTGAGCGTAATCTTGCGTTGGAAACTGGGTCACAGTGTGTTTGTCTGTTTTCAGGGGTTACGTGTGTATCATCACTAACGTAGCCTCCAAGTGAGGAAAGACTCCTGTAAACTACACTCAGTTTGCGGAGATGCACGCCACGTACACTGAGCAAGGTTTACGCATCATGGGCTTTCCCTGCAACCAGTTTGGAAAGCAGGTATGTACATTCCCAGTGTGCACTGCTTTATATACTGAGTTTTGCATGCTATGAATACAGTATGCTGAACGAAAGGTATGCTATTGAAATAGTGGCATGCATTATGTTTAATCCAGTCACTTTTTCATTAGATTTCTGTGTGAAAGAGTCAATATTGAAATCTTTCATATTAATTCAGGTTATGCCGTGGTGTGGGTGAATCAAAGTATCCGGTTACAATTTATTATATCAAAACAAACATCTGGTTAGCCGTTATACTACGCCTACCTGTGTTTTTTAATTTTAGGTTAAAAAACGAAAGTGTAACGCCCGTGGCTAGACAAGCCGAACTCACATGGAAAAAAATACGTGAACTTTCTGGCTCGTGAGTTAGCTAAACTGAAGGGTTCTCCGAGCTGAGCGCACTATAAATATCTCCGCTTGCTAAATAAACCGTCAGGCGTAACCAGGGAAACCAAGTTATTGTTTGTAAAAACTTTAATTTCGATTGTAAAACTAATTAAAATATAAACTAATGTGTTATTTGGCAAGTGACCGTGGTGTAACTTTAGTTTTTTGAGCATTAAATGCAAGTGTTGACGTGTAACTGACCGTCAGACTCGTCACTGTAAGTGGGTCACGCCAGTGGAGCTGTAAGTGGATTATGTTTTGCTGTAGGGCGAGATTTAATCTTACGACTAGAGATGCAAATTGAAGCCTTCATCTGAATTCACACTCTATAATCAATATGTTCTGATATATCTGCTCCGTCACACGCATCTGTGCTGAAAGGACAGTGGACATCTGGGGGATTCCCACTGAAAACTAGGTCAAGAAATGTCATTTGGTTACGAAATGAATATGCAAAACATTGTGTGCTATTATAGTCATTAAGTGAATGGTCATTCATCAATTATTATGATGTAAGCGCTTTCGTATCCGTTTTTTTCCGTGTTCGTCGTTCAGTGGCTTTGAATTGTCAAAACGTCTCTCAAAATGCTTGCTACGGATGATACTCCCTCATTTCCCAGACATTTTGATGTCTGGTGGGAAATACATAAAGCAAATTTGCCTGTGAACGCTTTATATAAATACTATACAGGTCTAACTCCATGTGATCACTTATATCATTGTTATAAATGCTGTATATATCATCATATCGTCCAGGCCTAAATCGTGTGTAGTTTTTCGTCAGTGTTTATTTAAAAAACATCCAATTATGCAGAATATACGATGGTAAATATTGAATTGATGAGTTGTCAATACAATATATAGGGAATGATTTTACCCCTAAATTCAGCATATTGAGACTAAATGAAACTGCAAATCCAGCTTTCTCTGTCTGGATCCAGATGTTTCTGTGATTCATTTGCTTCTCTGATCTGTAGCTCTCAGCAGTCTGGAAAAATAAACCTCAGATTTCTTGTCAAATCTAGTTTTACCGTCAATCTTAAAGATCTTCCCCCTTTTAGATGCGTTTAGGCAATGCAAGGCAAGGCAAGGCAAGTTTATTTATATAGCACATTTCATACACAATGGTAATTCAAAGTGCTTTACATAGAAGAAATAAAAATTAAAAATAAAAATAAATAATAATTAAAACAGTTTAGAATAAAGAAATTAAAATAATCAAAACAAGGACACTGTTTAGTGTGTTTTTCACGCTGAAAATAAATGCTGCTACTCCGTATTTTTGCCACTCAGTGTGTATGTGACCGGAGTTAACACACACAACCTCTATATTTACCCAGTATGCACCATTATCTTGATTGTGACAGACTCGTGCTCTTCTGTTCTGTGTTCTGCTTTCCACGCATCAGATGAATATTTTTTGGTTGTGATCTTTAAATGTCTTCATGTCTTAAAATATCTTGAATGTAACTCGACACCCTCGCCTCATTTAGTATGTGCGGTTCTATGAATATGCAAATGAGCCCCGCCTCCACTCACTCACTCAGCTGAGAGATCCACTGGTTGACGATCACACGTTGATCTGATTGGTTGCAAGGTCGTTTGTGACGTCAGAAACACCAGCGATTTCAAACCGTGTTTTTGAGACTGTCTTTGGTTCACTGCAGTTTTAAGCAGAAAATACTCAGCAATGCTGTCGACTTATGAACTTAAACATGGTTTGACACATCAGATGTGTTGTGTGCTCTTCTAGGAGCCCGGGACAGAAGCGGAGATCAAGGAGTTCGCTAAAGGCTACAACGCAGAGTTCGATCTCTTCAGTAAGATCGAGGTGAACGGAGACGGCGCTCATCCTCTCTGGAAATGGATGAAAGAGCAGCCTAAAGGCAGGGGATATCTGGGAAAGTAAGTTTTTTTTGGTTTCACATTTTTGCAGTGGTGCAGTGTGATTTTTTTAGCGACATCTAGTGGTGTGGTTGCGAATTGACCGTTTGCAAACACCCCCCCCCCCCCCCCCCCCAGTTACTGAAACTCGTTCAAAACTCATTGAAATTCATTTCTCGCGAGAGAAGCAGCGCAAATCACTTATTAAATAAAAGTATTAAAATATTAAGAATTTAAACAAATTTACACAGCAAGAAAAAAATAGCTGTCAATGATAGAGGACAACTAAAAGAAAAAGTCTCGCTACTGTACATAAGTGCAAGTAAAAGTTAGTTTATACCGTTGATAAAGGTATAGAGAGAATTGAACATTTAAGCTCACGTGTAGTCCTTTTATAGCTTCATCTATTGACTCTAAAGCGAAAAACTCTATATTTATTCATTTAAACTCTGCTTAATAATAATAATTGATGAACTAAAATTGTACATGTGTGATCGATTAAGGGTATAATAATTACATAAATAGCCAGCTAAACCGGCTTCATGGTTACCTTTGATTTGAAACGGTCTCAGCTTTCAAATTTGGTATTGTTTTTTTTTTTTTAAAGAAATTAAAGTCCCTTTAAAGGCAATTCTAAAAAAAAAAATCTAAACCCATTATAAATGTTAGAAATGTATTGCTAAAACATATTACAAAGACTGTGAACTGTGAAGTACTGAATTGTGGAGTTAGACCGTTAAACAGTTTTTCACCATTGCTATTTTCCGGATTTTTTGGGCGGCGCTAAAACGGGGCTCGATGACGCACTGGAACAGAGATCCGCACTCCCGCGGGTCGCGACACAAAACAGTGCGACGCGGGACAAATTTTGAAAGGTCATTGGGGGAGCGGGCGGGATGATGAGGTGCACTTGCGGCTGCGGGCGGGAGGGATGATACGCTGCACTCCCGCAAATTAAATATGAGTGTAAAGTAAAATATATAAATGAGGGAGATTCTGATTGGCAGCAATAAAAACGTTTTAAGCAGCCTAAACTTGTGAATGTTGTCGGGTAGGGCGGGGCCTAATCTCACGCACACTTGTTTAGAGACAATTCCTTCCCGCTGCTCCGTGTTCGAATTCGAAGCTAGTTCAAGTTCAAAATAGACAGCATGGACGAGGAACAGAGCGCCTCTAGTGCTTCAGATATAGGCCTAAGCGCTTCAGATGTAAGTACTTCTCGTTTTGTGATCACATTTTAAATGTTTAAATGGTATGGTTGAACATATGCAGGCTTACCAATAAATATGTTACCAAGTATTGGTCAGGAATTTTGTGCGCACGCATTTTTTTCCCCAAGACCTTTCGTCAGACAGAAAGTGCGGGCGGGAGCGGGACATTATATCACAGATGCGGGCGGGAGCGGGACTAAAAATGACAAATCTTTGCGGGAGCGGGCGGAGCGGGTCTGAAAATTGTGTGCCGCGCAGGTCTCTACACTGGAGCCCCTGAGCTCGTGGACACGCCCCTACTTGATGACACACTGGAGCCCCTGAGCTCGTGGACACGCCCCTACTTGATGACACACTGGAGCCCCTGAGCTCGTGGACACGCCCCTACTTGATGACGCACTGAAGCCCCTGAGCTCGTGGACACGCCCCTACTTAATGATGCACTGGAGCCCCTGAGCTCGTGGACACGCCCCTACTTGATGACGCACAGGAGCCCCTGAGCTCGTGGACACGCTCAGGGGCCACGAGCTCCCCTGAGCTCGCCCCTACTTGATGACGCACTGGAGCCCCTGAGCTCGTGGACACGCCCCTACTTGATGACGCACTGAGGCCACTGAGCTACTGGACACGCCCCTACTTGATGACGCACAGGAGCCCCTGAGCTCGTGGACACGCTCAGGGGCCACGAGCTCCCCTGAGCTCGCCCCTACTTGATGATGCACTGGAGCCCCTGAGCTTGTGGACACGCCCCTACTTGATGACGCACTGAGGCCACTGAGCTACTGGACACGCCCCTACTTGATGACGCACAGGAGCCCCTGAGCTCGTGGACACGCTCAGGGGCCACGAGCTCCCCTGAGCTCGCCCCTACTTGATGATGCACTGGAGCCCCTGAGCTTGTGGACACGCCCCTACTTGATGACGCACTGAGGCCACTGAGCTACTGGACACGCCCCTACTTGATGACACACTGGAGCCCCTGAGCTCGTGGACACGCCCCTACTTGATGACGCACTGAGGCCACTGAGCTCGTGGACACGCCCCTACTTGATGACGCACTGAGGCCACTGAGCTCGTGGACACGCCCCTACTTGATGACGCACAGGAGCCCCTGAGCTCGTGGACACGCCCCTACTTGATGATGCACTGGAGCCCCTGAGCCCGTGGACACGCCCCTACTTGATGATGCACTGGAGCCCCTGAGCTCGTGGACACGCCCCTACTTGATGACGCACTGAGGCCACTGAGCTCGTGGACACGCCCCTACTTGATGACGCACAGGAGCCCCTGAGCTCGTGGACACGCTCAGGGGCCACGAGCTCCCCTGAGCTCGCCCCTACTTGATGACGCACTGGAGCCCCTGAGCTCGTGGACACGCCCCTACTTGATGATGCACTGGAGCCCCTGAGCTTGTGGACACGCCCCTACTTGATGACGCACTGAGGCCACTGAGCTACTGGACACGCCCCTACTTGATGACACACTGGAGCCCCTGAGCTCGTGGACACGCCCCTACTTGATGACGCACTGAGGCCACTGAGCTCGTGGACACGCCCCTACTTGATGACGCACTGAGGCCACTGAGCTCGTGGACACGCCCCTACTTGATGACGCACTGAGGCCACTGAGCTCGTGGACACGCCCCTACTTGATGACACACTGGAGCCCCTGAGCTCGTGGACACGCCCCTACTTGATGACACACTGGAGCCCCTGAGCTCGTGGACACGCCCCTACTTGATGACGCACTGAGGCCACTGAGCTCGTGGACACGCCCCTACTTGATGACGCACTGAGGCTGGCCACTCTCCTAACAATAGAGCACATTCGCATCAGTTCTCTGCCTAATCGCGAGTTACTGTCAGTAGTACTATTAGTTACTACAGCCTACTGTTTGCTAGCTAGCTATGCCTTCGACACGGAAATGCGTAGGCTACTACCTGGATCCGATCATGTACTAAACAGATCGGTGTCTTTATTTACATTTCCTAAAAACGATCACATCAAGAAGAGGTGGATTAATTTTGTGAAGAGCCAACCTTGATGGAGAGCTGAGGATCACCGCCAACAACACCCGCCTCTGTAGTGATCATTTTACACGGGATAGTTTTATAAACTTTCGTCGGAGACAACTGGGATTCACTGATAATCCGCTGTTACTGGTGAATGGGCTGAACCGACTATCTCCCGCCTCGGCCCTTCATCTCCCCGTCCCGAAAGCAGTATCAGCTAATATCACAGTCGGCAGCTTTCCCGTGAGTGGGCGTGGCTTCAGCGCAGCCAGCGGACACGCCCCCAGCGTTTGAGAGCAGAGAATAATGCTCATTTTTTCAAGATTTTGATAGCTTATTTGATGTACTTACCGGCTTTTTTTATCATTCAAATTTGGCTGGGTGGCTAATAACACATTTTTCTGTGGTGTGACAAACTCAGAACACATACTTAATTTTGACTTTACAGGGACTTTAACTATAAATACCGTTTTGTGGCTCTTTAATGTGTCGTGACAGATTGTCTCAGTAAAAGCTGCGCGTGAACCGATCATCTGTTTCTTCTAGTTCATTTCTAGCATCAAATAAACATGAATGAACATCAGAAGGAATGTTGTTTTAAAAGATGTCAGTACACTCAGTTTTCCAAGTTCAAATCCTCCAACGTTAATCTACTAACTCTCCTGACTGCTTTGTCAGACAAAAATGGTGGATTATGATTGGTCAGATTGCCTGTCAATCAAACTCCCTGCGCATGGTCAAATTACAGCCAACAGAAGTTCCGGTGGCCGACAGGAAGTGATGTCGTCGTCTGAGACGGCAGAGAGTAGCCAGTTCAGCAATGTGATTTCTTTACAAAGATAAATTAAGTAAATGTTTACTTAATTATTCAATAAAACGATGTTATTGTGAATGTTATTGTTACTTGTTCATCATTGTGTCAGTGTTTTATTCGCTGACCTTAGCTCGCTTCTTTACACGAAGAACAACATAGTGACCGAACGCATTTGTCCGTTTAGGGCCACCGTAGAAACATGTCAGTGTAAGACGACCCGCGGTGCGTGTGTAGAGAGAAACGGCTCATTTTAAAGTAATAAAAACATAACGGGTTATTAAGTAAGCTCTTTATACACCACTGAAAACATGGTTATGTATATGATATTGCATTTCTGTCAACAGAATATTAAACTATACACCTTTAATACATTGATCATTTGACATTTAAATACTATTTTTGTTTCCACAGTAGCATCAAATGGAATTTCACTAAGGTAACGCTATTGTATGATGATAATAGATGATGTTATTCTCTGATTCACTGCGATATTGTGAGCTCAACAACACTGATGTTTTTACCGTAGTTCCTCATCAACAGAGAAGGTCAGGTTGTGCAGAGATACGGGCCGATGGACGATCCCGACGTAAGTCAACTGTACACTTCCCACTTTTTCTGAAATAAGGATGCATATTAAAGGACAACTCCGGCGCAAAATGAACCTTTGGTCTAATAACACATTGGTACCGAGTCGACCGTTCTCTGGGATCTGTTTTCATGATAATCGAATGTAAAGATTTTTATCTCTAAAATCTGTTTAGCTTATAACGCTAGTATATAGGGCATCGAATAAGTACAAAGAAATCTCTACTTAATACCACTAACAAGGCTCAAAATAGCCCCACACGAACACAGTAACATAATGAGGGTCCCTACATGCAAACCGAAGCATTGAGAACTGTGTAACTGTACAGACCGTTTAATAAGAAGACACTTTATAAAGACAGTCCACTTCAGGAGCCATCTTTGGAAAACAGTCTCGACCAGTCGAACCACGAACGCGAGCTGGTCGCTCACAATTACGTTTATGAAATCTAATTACATGGAAACGCATGAATTATATCGGTATATTAAAATATATGGGTGATTAACTACAATTGAAAAAAGGTCCCAAAGGTTAATTTTGCGCCGGAGTTGTGCTTTTGAGTAACTCCAGTAACACTTTACAATAAAGTTTCATTTTTTTTAACTACAATAGCATGAACTAGCTTGCTCTCTAACTGATCTTAGATAATGTTAAACTCAACTCAGTACAGTTTTATCAACTGACATTAACAAAGGTTATTAAATGCTGTAAGGTTTATGTTGGGTTGTTGATTAATTTACTAAAGTTAAAGTCCCCCTGTGGTGAAAATCCAGCTTTTAATGTTGTTTATATGTCTATGTGGTGTTTTTAATACGCTTTACGACAAACCATGTGTAAATTCATAAGTGTGGGTGAGTGGAGGCGGGGCTCATTTGCATATTCATAGAACCACATATACTAAATGAGGCAAGGGTGTCGAGTTACATTCAAGCTATTTTAAGACATTTCAGGGGGAAAAAATGTTGAAATATGTCATTTTGGTGATCAAAGATGAGATAAAATGATTGGCAACAGGGCGACTTTAACAAATGAGACCTTATTGCAAAGTGTTCCCAGTAATTCTTTAAGTAAGTTGAGTTTGATTAAATGATAATAACCTCAGATGTTTTACGTTTCCCATCAGGTTATTAAAAAGGATCTATCCAAATACCTTTAGGCATCTGGATCAAACCCGATCTCTGTCGTGTGTGTGTGTGTGTGTGTGGCACTCGTCTCCGCTCTGGCCTCGGACTGGACGTTAGCAGGGTGAAGCCCAGATCTGTGACGGCCGTTCCTCAAGCCTGTGTTCAGGAGGGGACGGCCTGATGTCCTCCGGCGTGCAAATCCACTGGGATCGACCCGATGATGTCCAGATGCGCTCCAGAGACGAGATCAATGCTGGAAATCTCACGCATGCTCCTAAAGAATGTTTCCATGATATTAAACAGTAGCGTCACAACGTCCTCTCTGGCTAGTTCTTTCACACAGCATGTGTTTACTAGACCGTGTGTTTATAGAGAGTTATCACACACTCTCAGAAGAAAAGGTACAAAAAGCTGTCACTGGGGCGGTACCTTTTTTGTTCCTTTTAGGTACTAATATGTATACTTTATACTTTACACAGTGTCGTGTTAGCGGCCCCTAAGTTAATAACTAATGATCTTTGCAGCGGAAGTGAATCAATCAAAACTAACTTTATCTGGACAATAACTTTATTCTAGAGCTGTTGTAAAGCCCAAACAATCTCTGTCACTTTAATTTCCTATTATCACTGTAAAGCTGCTTTGAAACAATCTATTTTGTTAAAAGCTCTATATAAATTAAGCTGACTTGACTTTAGGTACTAATAGGTACATTTAAGGTTTCAATATGCGCTCTTTAGGTACAAAAGTGCACCGTTTGAAAAGGAAACGCCCCAGTGACCGCTTTTGTACCTTTTTTTTTTTTTTTTTTTTTTTGAGAGTATGCTGATTAAAATGTATTGTGTGTGTGTGTGTATATATATATATATATATATATATTAGCGCTGTTGGTCTGATGAAGTGGTCAAAACTCTGGGCTCTCATTTAGGCAATAAAACTGTAGGATCCGCACTAAAATTGTATTTGTGCCCAAAAGCCAAAAATGCTATATATGCCAAAAATATTCACACTCCCGTTATAAATCCCAGCGGAAGATTGTGCGTCTCCTCCCCGAAATAACCATATATGAGCTTACAACGCCTCGTTTTACTGTGCATATCCTCATCTGCATATGCATATTCATCCACGTGATGCCATGTTTAATAGTATACAACAAGACATTAGGAAAATATGAGATCACACGGATGTGCGTCACATTACATTGCTAAAAATCATTTAGTAGCCGTTCCTTGCCTTGTTTTTGAAAAATATATATTTTACTATATATGTATAAATAATAAATATATTGCATGGCTTAGAGTTTGCATACAGGTGTGCAAATATTCCTGTCAAGTTTGTTTTTATGAATTATCTTAACTTATCTTAATGAGCTTTTGTATGCCTCTCTCAGGGCCGGTGTTGTGCGACGCAACCGTTATAAATGAGGCCTCAGAGCTGGGAACCAGTATTTTTTTTTTTTTTTTTTTTTTTTTAACGTTATTCCCATGAGTTAAAAAATTCTGAATTCAGAAATATGTGCAGGATTTCTATTGGAGCGCTTGAGAATCTGTCCAATAAGAATCGTGTTGGATTGCCTGGATGCCTGCTTATTTTTTTATTCTTAGGGATATTGTGTAATCTTCAGCTGAAATCTGATTGTATTGTCTTGGAATAGTGGCACAGTTTAATGAATCCACTATTTAAAAAGTCAATAGAATAGAAGTTCCAATAGGAATCCTGCACTGATTCCTGTAAGGAAAACTCGGTTGCTTCAGGACAGTGTCTGATATTAGCCTTCTTTTATTAGGGGCAATATTTTCACACATGTTTTATCTTTATGAGAGTATTTTGTCCTCAGACCAAATAAAAGCACAGGCGTCCATCTAGGTCACTTGTTTCAATTAAACCCCAAATGCCAAACACCTGACAAGTCAAACTGAGATTTTATTAATATTTCATTAATTTGACAACACATTATCATGTTCATGGGTCTCTGATGTTGGTCAGTAGTCAAGATGACTTGCAGGTAAACTAATAAAATACAGTGTCAGCTGATATAAACATCTGGACCAGCGGGTGAGAAGTGTCCCGACAGTCAGCTGATATAAACATCTGGACCAGCGGGTGAGAAGTGTCCTGACAGTCAGCTGATATAAACATCTGGACCAGCGGGTGAGAAGTGTCAGGACTGTCGGGACACTTCTCACCCGCTGGTCCAGATGTTTATATCAGCTGACTGTCAGGACACTTCTCACCCGCTGGTCCAGATGTTTATATCAGCTGACTGTCAGGACACTTCTCACCCGCTGGTCCAGATGTTTATATCAGCCGACTGTCGGGACACTTCTCACCCGCTGGTCCAGATGTTTATATCAGCCGACTGTCGGGACACTTCTCACCCGCTGGTCCAGATGTTTATATCAGCTGACTGTCAGGACACTTCTCACCCGCTGGTCCAGATGTTGTTCTGCAGGTGTAGTGCAGTTTGAGTGTTATGCAATAGATGGCGCTGTTCACTCTCTAATCTTTTTTGATCATTAGGTTTTTCTCAATTTTGAATTCCAAGTAGAACTTTTAAATTTCCCTTAAAATAATATTAGATTTATAATTACATTAAATGGCTTTAATGCCATTTTATGTTTATGCCATATAATGGTTTAATGTTTATTCAAATCCATCCATGCCTGACGTCTTTTTGAAAGACTTATTTATTTTTGTTGCAAGAAAAGAAATGGCACTGCACTGAATACATTAACATGAAAGGAAATGGGAGAGAAAAAAAATAAAACAGCGATACTAGGAAAACATGTTTTTTTTGTTTGTTTTTTATACAAAAAAAATGAGAAGAAGAAAAAACATGACAAAACCTACAATAGTAATACAAGAAACGATAAGCAAATAAAGGAAATATAAGCATGTAAGGACAAAAAAATGCGACTAAATTTAAAGGGTGATTTTAAAGAGAGCACGACAAGACAATGTTTCCCTTGCTTTGGCCTTCTCAGAAAGCGTTTGAAGATATTGGTGAAATTCGTTGAGAAAAACTTATATGAATAATGGCTTATGATTAGAAAATGTACATGTATGAACATGAAACTTTGCTCGATACTATCTGAATTGGGAAAACGTCGCAGAGCTGCCGCCGGGCCCGGTGACGTCACCGCGGGCGCTCGAGCGCATCGGACTCTCACGAGCGCGCGCGCGTTGCGGTGCGGCAGCTGCCAGGAGCGCGCGCAGACTCGCGGACGCAGATCATGTTTTATTATCTTCTTCATCTGATTGTTGTAATCACCGTGTGACCGGGATCTGATGGAGGGACTGGGAGCCGCGGCCGGGGGCTGTTCCGCGGGGCCGGAGGACACGGACTCGGTGCTCGGCGCGGGATCCGGGATTGATGCTGCAGATCTCGGTATGCGCAGGATCTTTTACATTCATGCTTTTACATTCATGCTTGCATTTCACTAAAGGCTCGCGTTAATGCGTGGAAGCTGCGCTACCATAAAATGTAAATTATTACATGGGCTTATATGAAGTCATTTTGGAAGTGGCTGACAGTACCATAGGCTATAAATAATATGGTAATCGAACAGTGCCATTTTCATTTGGTACAATCACTAAACTAGTACCTTAATTTTAAGTGCCATATTGGTTAGATTATTAATTTTCTGTTTATTTTCATGTAAATTGCACTGCTGTCATAATATGCCAAATACATGGTTTATGAATATGACAATATCGGTACACTGCTGTAATAATATACCAAATACATGGATTATGAATATGACAATATCGGTACACTGCTGTAATATACCAAATAGCACATGGTTTGGTTTATGAATATGACTATCAGTACCCTATACATTAAAAATACCAAATGTTCTTTACGATCTTTGAAGTAGTAGGCCTACCTTATAAAGTACATGAATATCAGAATCAAAATGAGATTTATTGCCAAATATGTTTACATACACAAGGAATTTGGCATTGTGAAGTTTATAGTAAATAGAGAAAATAAAATAGAATTCTATTTTAAAAATGTGTGTAAAAGAAAATAGAATAAAATAACATTTAAAAATTTAAATAGAATATATATATATTAAAATGAAAATAAATAAATAGAATTGATGTGTATATATATATATCTATATCTATATACAGTGTATACATAAATTCTATTTAAAAAAATTCCATTATATATATATATATATATATTTATATATATTATAAATAAAAAAAAAGAAGAAATTCTGGATGCACTTGGTCGAAAACCACAAATAAATAATAAATTAATGACCAATTCATGTTTTAAACTTATTTAATAATCAACAATCAAATAGCTAAAACCGACTTGTACAAACATTTAATGTCAGTTTATGACAGATTTATTCAAACATGCATTAAATAATAAAGACATCATCACTAACAGGTTGAATAAAAAATATAATGAATATGTAATACAGTACATATCTTTTATCAAAATGCTCTTCTCTAGAGTTATGTTTTTCATCTAAATAAGTTAATAAGGACATTGAATAGAGTTAAATGTAACGTTAAGTGACAGTGTTTCACCCACAAGCGCTTTCATTGACGTCTTTCCCCGGAGAGATTGTTTTATAGACGACAAGAAATGTTGTTTGTATTGATGCGTTCGGATGCGGTGTTTGTTTATCTGCAGGGAATGTGTGTGTGTGTGTGTGTTAATGTCATGTGACGTTCGGTTTGTCCTTCAAATGAAAACACAAAGTCAATCTGAATAATAATTGTCAGAGAGTTTCCTCCGTCCCAGCTAGCCTTGTGTTGACAGCTGTTGAGAACGCACCGCGGACAGGGTGTCTCCTTCAGGTCCTGTACTCCTGATTTTAGGCTGTTAATCCTGTTTTTAGCCGGTTTTCCACACTCAGCATTCCTGTTCATCCCTGTGTGTCCGATCATCACATCCGCTTCCCTTTAAACTGCTGGGTAACTGTAGAGTTGACCCGACGCTCAAATAGAGACTTGATGGAGATCTCAGTTATGTTTCATTCATTGTCTCAGATGTTTCTTCTATTCATCTACCTACTGTTGTTTTGTTTGTTATCATTGTCCATTGCCATTATTGTTGCTTGTTCATTGTAAAGCGTCCTTGAGCCCTGGAAAGGCACTATATAAATAAAACTTATCATTATTATTATTATTAAACTCCACTGGAGAAAGAAAAGTGAAATGAATATGGAGAGTAAACTCAGATCATTCAGCTGAGAAATATTGAGCTCATGTTGAGACTTCATTGCAGACTCTTTTGGCAAATCTGAGACATTGTTGTGATTTCTTCTGAACACATCTGAGAAAATTATCAAAAAAATGATCAAAATGATCAAAAAAATGAGTGCTGGGCAATGATTAATCGCGTCCAAAATAAAAGTTTGTGTTTACATAATATATGTGTGTGTACTATACATATGCATATGTATATTCAATAAATATTTGCATGTATATATTGTATATATTTATACATAACTTATATTATAAATATAAATGTTTTATATATAAATAAATAAAAAACAACATATACATGCATAAGTGTGTATTTATATATACAAAATAATTATACACAGTACACACACATATATTATGTAAACACACACTTTTATTTTGGACGTGATTAATCGAGATTACTCATTGCCCAGCACTAAAAAAATAAAATTAATAAAAATTAATTTGTGATTGTTTTTTCTTTCCGAAGACTTGAAAGATACCGAATCTCAATATAAACTTAAACATTTCTCATCAGATTTTTAATCACAACCAAATGATCTGGGCTTTAGGAGAAACTTCCTGAAGTTCACACTTAAATGAAACACAACATAAAAACTCCTGATAGTGCAACATCTAAAATGATGGTAATCAAAACTCAATAGAAGACACATGTAAGATAACTGGGATTTTTAGATGTCATGAGAAACATCTGAGGAGACTTTAGCAATAGTTTCCATTTGCTCTCCATTTAATCTCATTGCTCTTAAAGGGACGGTACCCCCAAAAATGACAATTCTGTCCTCATTTACTCACACCAAGTCGTTCTTTTATTTACGGCTTCCCCTTTGACTTCCATTGTAAATATGCTATGGAAGTCAATGGGGTCCAACAACTGTTCACTCACTGACATTCTTCAAAACATCTTCTTTTGTGTTCAACAGAAGAGAGAAACTCATACAGAATTAAATGATGACAGAATTTTCATTTTTGGGTGCACCGGCCCTTTAAGAAGAACTGAGCTATTTCCATTTGCAGTGTTTCCACCCTGACCAGTGTTTGTTTACAGTAAAGAGAGATGAAATATGTGATCTGATGCGTCACGCTCGCGGCCGCTGCTCTGTTGCATGTTTTCACGTGTTGTGTGTGTGTGTGTGTGTAACTGCAAGGTTTGTGAATCGCACGTGTTAAACCTGCTCTCAGATCAGTCCAGCTTATCTTGAGGAATAAATCCAGTCGCATTTGAACAAATAAATGCAGCATTGAAGCATATCAGGGAATCACAGGAAGGAAACCGGCGATTTCAGATGCATTATGGGAGGACGGACATCAACCATGTTGTTCTCCTGTTCTTATAGTTTCCTGGTGAGATGTTGCGCTGGATGTTGTCAGTCGTATTGTAGATTAGTAGTTTTGCTGGTGAACCAAATTGAACAAAACTGTCTGTCTTACAATATGAAAGTTTATAAAAATGTCCCAAGCATTTTTGAACATTGCAATGAACTACATTTTCTTGTTCTTATGTAAGTTACCGCTATTATAAATAGACTCGTATCCCTCTGGTGTTGTTTGGTCATTTTTGAGCGAAAAATTTTACTTTTTTTTTTTTACTTCATTAGAATGATACGAAACTTGGTAAAGGTTTTGACACTTGCTATGTGAACAAACATGATTCAAAAAGGTTAAATGGCCATGAGAAAAATAGTCACACTTGTATTGTGTTCATGGTCTAAAATGAGCGCATTGGAAATGAATGCGAGATGGATTTCCTCTAGTGGAAGCGTTTGGTACTGCAGCCGAACAACATATTACTGAAAACTCGTTTTTTGAGAAATTTCGATTTCGATTTCTTGCTTTGATTTTTTTTTTTTTTAAATGTAAAATGTGTTTTTGAAAATATATAATTCATATAAAAATGTGGAATTTTTCATAACAATTAATGTAAAATTATATATCTTTTTTCAAGTCACATTTTTTTTTCACTTCAGCAATAATCTGCCAAGTATCGTCTTTAAAAAAGAGAACAAACTTCATTCTGTGCTCCAAAGCATTCAAGATTTACCACAATGAAAGATGGAAATTCTATATGCTCAAAAAGTTAAAATACTGCATAAACATAATTTAGTTCCATAAAATCCCCTAAAATACAAAATATGAAATTAAAACATTATCGAACGAAAATAAAGTACATTCATTTCATTGAAATTCTGTCAGACCGACACACGAACAGTACCACACTCTAAAAAATGCTGGGTTGTTTCAACCCAATTTGGGGTCAGATATGGAGAAACCCAAACTTTGGATTAAAAATGCAATTTCAAAAATTAACCCAATGGCTGGGTTTGTCCATGTTTGACCCAAAATTGGGTTTAAACAACCCAGCATTTTTGGGGTTCAAAATAAAGGCTCTTTATTGGCATCTTTGGTTCCATGAAGAACCTTTAACTTCTTCATATAGTCGAAAAAGGTTCTTTATAGTGGAAAAAGGTTCTTTAGATTCTAAAAATGTTCTTATGAAAAAGGTTATTTTAAGAACGGTTCACTTTAAGGTTCTCTGGGATCCGAAGATGGTTCTTCTAAACTCTTAAAAATAAAGCTTCCATGCAAAGTGTTTTTCCTCAGCAATGCCATCATTGTATCATCTAAAGAACCGTCTTCCACTATAAAGAACCATTAATGGAAACATTGCATGAATGTTAAAGGTCCTCCCTGGAACCGAAGATGCCAATAAAGCATGAGTGATTATTTGATTCTTTGCCCTGTGACGCAGCGATGTGAAGTACGAGAGGCTTGTTGTGTTCGGTTTGTTGAGACTCAATAGGTAACCTGATCTGTGTTATTCTCCAGTGTGAGCGACGTCTCTCACACACAGACGTGCTCGTACCTGAACAATAGATTTGCATACACACACGTGTCGCGGCACGACACGGTTAGGAAACAGAGTGTGTTTGTGGTTCAGTATTCACTAGTCTGTATCGTGATGTAATGAAGTGTACAGCTCTACTCTTGAATTATTCATTCAGAACTTGCAGAATTCCGTGACATTCCGTATTAAACTGAAAATTCCATTTTTATGACTGGATTCCGTGATGCGTACAATTTCTCTTGGTACTGTCAAAAATGTTCAGTGAAAGTTTAAATAAAATTATTGTACAATATTTTAGTTCGATAATGTTTTTTATTTAATATTTTGTATTTTTAGGGGATTCTATGGTACTAAATAATTTTTATGCAGTGGTTTATTCATCCATTTAATCACTTTTTGAGCACAGACCTGAAAATGAAATGTCTCTGAAGTGAAAAACGTTTTAAAAAGTTTACATTTATTGCAAATAATGAATTGAGCTCTCCTTCAGTTCTTTTTGTGCTCGAGAATGCCCATATTGTTGAATTTCCTCGTAAACATCAGTCATGCCTTAAGTGAACATAAACCGTTACCAGTATATCAGTATATTGGATCAGTGCATTCACTCTTAAAGTGACAGCAGCCTAATTTTCCTTCTGACGTCTGTCATTAATGATAATTAAACAACGAAAGACAAAGAAAAATCACTCACTGATCTTGGCTGAATAACTTTATTAGCTTTAATAATGATGAATCTTTATTTAATGTATACAGTGAAGACTATGTATAGTGTGTTTTTACATTTGATTACTGATTATCAAATTGCATTTTCACTGGTATCTAAAATTTAGCTGTGCTGTCATGAATTTTCCTACAGTGTCCAGAGAAGCTCCCATAGGAATTTGTTTCCCGTATTAAATCGAAAATACAATTTCCCTTGGTACTGTCAAAAACGTTTAATGAAAATTTTAATTAAATTATTGTACAATGTTTTAGTTCGATAATGTTTTTTATTCAATATTTTGTATTTTTTAGGGGATTCTATGGTACTAAATTATTTTAATGCAGTGGTTTATTCATCCATTTATTCACTTTTTGAGCACAGACCGGTTAGTAGAGTAAGTTGAAATGTAGTTGCAAACTTACTTATAGTCAGTAATGTCTGTTGTGGAGCGTCACAATAAAGAGTTAGCAGATATTAAGTTACGTATACTCTAATGACTGCTTGTTGACATGTATAGTTGCAAAGTTACTTATAATTAGTAGAATGTCTAAAGTGGAGCGTCTAAATAAATATCAATATTTTGAGTGATTACACAGGTCATGTGAGACGTCTCTGACTGTGTGTGATCTGAACATGAGCTGTGTGATTAGTTGCGAGCGGATCACGTGTCAGTGGAGTGTTATTGAAACACACACGACCAGACGGAGACTAACAAACATCTAATGCACACTCACTTCAAATATAACAACATTACTCCGGACTTCAGTGTCACATGATCCTTCACAAATCATTCTGATATGATGATTTGCTGATCAAGAAACAGTTCTGATGATTATCAATAATGAAATGATCCTTTGATGAATAGAAAGTTCATTTATGTGAAATCTTTAGTAACATTATAAATGTCACTTTTGATCAATTTAATGCATCCTTGCTGAATAAAAGCATTAATGTCTTTAAAAATAACATGCCGTGACCCCAAAACTTATACATTTTTATGTACAGTTATTACATATTTGATCAAATGAAACAACATGTAAACAGTCATTTTCATAAAGAGTTTCCCCCGTCTTGTTTCCAGTGTAGCTTTAAGATATCAGATGGATTCTGACTTTATGACATGAGATAAGTGCAGTAAATCACTCATATTGCACTCAGGAGGAGTTATAGTTATGTTATGAAATATGAATGCAGTGTGATTGACGTGCTCGAGCTCCTGTGGGACTGAAGGGATGAAACCAACGCAGTTGTCTTTGAGTTCTGTCATGTAGTGTGTGACACATCATCAGTGAGAGTGTGTGTGTGTGTGTGTGTGTGTGTGTGTGTCGACGCCACAGGCTGCTGTCTTTACATAAGGCTTATGTAACTAAACTGAGTGAAGAAGAGACTCTTCCAGCTGTTGAGATCAGATAAGGTGATTATGAACAACACACTCTAAAAAAAATGTTGGGTTGTTTCAACCCAAATTGGGGTCAAATATGGAAAAACCCAAATGTTGGGTTAAAAATGTAATAAAAAATTTACAGTTGGGTTAAAATTTTAAATTACAATTTTAACCCAACATTTGGTTTGTCCATATTTGACCCAAATTTGGGTTAAAAAACCCCAGCATTGTTTAGAGTGCAGCTTCATCTTCACTGCACACACACACACACACAACACAAGACGTCGTTCAGAACCAGAGATTCATTTCTCATGAGTTTTCGTTTTGAGTGAAGCAAAGACAGTCTCAAAGACACGGTTTGAAATCGCTGGTGTTTCTGACGTCACAAACGACCTTGTAACCAATCAGATCAACGTGTGATCGTCAACCAGTGGATCTCTGAGCTGAGTGAGTGAGTGGAGGCGGGGCTCATTTGCATATTCATAGGCTGCGTATACTAAATGAGGCAAGGGTGTCGAGTTACATTCAAGATATTTTAAGGCATGAAGAATTTTCTTTCAAGGAAAAAACTTTTAAATATGTCATTTTGGTGATCAAAGATGAGTTTTAAGGGATGAAATTATTGACTACATGGAGACTTTAAGAGAAATAAAAATATGCACATATCTGAGCAAAGTTTTTATTTTATTTATTTCTATGAAACTCTAGAGGAGACGCGTCTGAGAAGCAGGAGACTTTGGCAAATGTCTTCCTTTGCTTTGCGTTTAATTTGTTTGCTTGAAGAAACAGTTAAAGGAGTAGTTCACTTTTAAGAAAACTTTTGCTGATAGTTTACTCACCCCCATGTCATCCAAGATGTCCATGTCATTCTTTCTTCAGTCGAAAAGAAATGAAGGTTTTTGATGAAAACATTCCAGGATTTTTCTCCATATAATGAACTTCAATGGGAACCAAACGTTTCAAGGTCCAAAAGACAGTTTCAGTGCAAACTGCAAACTGTTCAAAGGGCTTTAAACGATTTCAGACGATGAATAAGGGTCTTATCAAGCGAAACGATCGGTCATTTAAAAAAAATTAACAAAGTTTAAGTTTTATAAGCTCAAATGGTCGCCTTGCTCTGTTCTGTGATGCGCGTTCGTGACTCTCCTGTTCGAACTCGTTTATCAAAATGAACGAATCTTTTCCCGAGTCAACTCGTTCATTTCGTTCGTTGAATGAACCAAATGACACGAAAAAAGATTCATTAATTTTGATAAACGAGTTCATGCGTGAGAATTGCGATCTCCTTCAACTACTTCAGTTCAGTTCTCGCGCGTCGTGGAAATCTCTTGAAGTCTCGTTTCAGGCCTACAAGGAAGAAAAGGAATAGTCGAATAAAGTCGTTATTTTTGTTTTATTTCCGCACAAAAAGTATTCTCGTCGCTTGATAAACTTATAGTTGAGCCACCGTTGTGACATGGAATATTTAAACATTTTCTTCATTGACTTTCTGGGCCGTCAAGTTTCTCTCCCTTAGGCAGCCTATGTAGCAGTGATCCAGCTCTCAAATTTAATCAAAAATATCTTCATTTGTGTTCCGAAGACGAACGAAGGCCTTACGGGGTTGGTACAGCATGGGGGTGAGTAATTAATTTTTGGGTGAACTAACCCTTTAAATAAAAAATTACTGTTCATGCTGCAAGTTGAGTTGCAAACATTCTCCTTGGATGATGCATCTCTGTGATCTCTTTGTTCGGTTCGATCAGCCTCTCGTCACACACACACACACACGCAGGGCCGAAGCGTGACGCGTGTGTCTGAGGTTGTAAACACTAGAGCAGGAGCCCAAGGCCAGAGCTTTATTTAGCATTTCCTCAGCCGTAATCCGCTGAGTTTCGCTGCAGATCAGCGTCTCTACCAGTCCAACTCTCTGACATGAGAACAGAAACACAAGCCGTGATACGGACACTTCACGGACACATCTGATGTAGTTATAATGTTCTCATCTCACCCTGACAGAAGAAGGTTTAGCTGCTTTTCCTCAGAGATTCAGTTAAGTCAAAAACAAAAATTAAATGTACACAAAAATATCTTCCTTATGTAAAGAAACTCTTGAACTTAAATAAAAATGTTACAAAATGTATGCAATGTAAAAGTGTAAACGTAGAACAGTCAAGGGAAACTTTGAGGTAGATCAACATCTGTAACAATACAAACCTCTAAAACTGCTGTCAATGCTGTGCAACCGAACACGAGAGCAACGCCAGATCTTATTGGCTGTTTGCTTGTCAATGGTTGCAATGAATGCATATAGAAACAACACAATAAATAAAAAGGGAAAAGAAAGGAAAATAAAACACTATATACAAAAAGGGTCCAAGTGGATCGAATCTTGTATTGTGCTTCCTTACGGGCGCATTTGAATGAAAATATCGAGCGCTATATCGAACATTTTATATATCGTTGCCGTCGATAAATACCGCTATAAGTTAGTTTATCTCAAAGCCGTATTCACCCACTCAAACTCGGGGTTCGTGTCCCTGATACCTGGCTTTGGAGAAGCACTGAGCAGCAGGGCCTGAAATTAACACCCGACCACCTGCCAAATGCGGGTGAATTTTGCTATTGGCGGGTAATACTGTCAATCTACCAGGCCAGCTGAAACAAACAACCAACAAAAAGATGAGGATGAGTCAAAGAAAAGTAAAAGAAGACATTTTAATACAAAGTGGTCAATTGGCGACAACGGCAAGGTTCGTGAGCGGCTGATTTATGACAGCGACTGTTGTTTCGTAACGTTCATGCGATCAGAAAGAAGATGAGGCCCTTTTCTGACTACGTTTGGATGTGCGAGTATTAAACTGTTGGTGAGATGGGATGAGATAATGTAAAGCTGACGTAGGCTCCAGAACAATGACAGTTGCACAGATGTGTGCGTGTGCGTGTGCAACTGCAGTACCTACATGTTGGGAGTTGGGAACCGGTGAGAAAATGTCCGGTACCCGGTAACTTTAGCAGTAATAATATTAATTTAGTTCTGCTTAACGGTTCCTGAACGCTGTAACTAAAAGCTGTCAGGACCTAGCTGTCTACGTGACTAAATCAGCCATCAACACAGCCGCGGGTGATTTGTTTACATACGAGCTGCGGTTGGTCTATAGATCTGTTGTGCGTGTGTGTGTCAAAATCAATGAATACAAATATATTTTTTAAATGTATATTCTAAGAGTTATTATTACTTATATTGATTTCGTTAATAACTTGACAGCACTCAAATGTGTACAAGTTAAAGAACAATATTGTGAAATTCCCGGTTTTCACCTTTAGGCTATGAGGCAAAAAAAAAAAAAAAAAGGCTGGTAAAAAGTCTCTGTGGCAGGTGAATTTTGATATCCACCTGCCACAGTGGCTGGTGGCGAAAAAATATTAACTTCAGGCCCTGCTGAGCAGTTTTAAACTCCAGCTTTAGGGTTGATGAGGATTAATCTGTCGACTCGACACCAGTGAAGCGAGTGAGCAGGAGATCTGAGGTAAAGCTGGACTGGCGAGTGTGTGATGATGGACGTTCACTGCTATAGATGCAGTTATATGGCAATAGTGAAAATAATGCATAAAGTGAAAATGTGTTGTTGCTGTTGATATAGGAGTGCTTTTCCCTCATCTAGATTACGCATGATGAACCTGGACGTATTTTATCAAACTTTCATAGGTTTCATAAGGTGTGTGTGTGTGTATGTGTGTGTGTTTATTGTCCTGACCCTAATCCCATCAAAGCCCAATACAGTCTGATGGTGACGAGATTATCACCGGTGGAACTTTCCAGTGTGGTTACTTTCCCACTTCCAAAAATCTATCTATCTATCTATCTATCTATCTATCTATCTATCTATCTATCTATCTATCTATCTATCTATCTATCTATCTATCTATCTATCTATCTATCTATCTTTCTAAACTATCTATCTATCTATCTATCTATCTATCTATCTATCTATCTATCTATCTATCTATCTTTCTAAACTATCTATCTATCTATCTTTCTATATATTATCTATCTATCTATCTATCTATCTATCTGTCTGTCTGTCTGTCTGTCTATCTATCCTTCTATCTTTCTAAACTATCTATCTATCTATCTATCTATCTATCTATCTATCCTTCTATCTTTCTAAACTATCTATCTATCTATCTATCTATCTATCTATCTATCTATCTATCTATCTATCTATCTATCTATCTATCTATCTTTCTATATATTATCTATCTATCTATCTATCTATCTATCTATCTATCTGTCTGTCTGTCTGTCTGTCTGTCTGTCTGTCTATCTGTCCTTCTATCTTTCTAAACTAACTATCTATCTATCTATCTATCTATGTACTATCTGTCTGTCTGTCTATCTATCTGTCCTTCTATCTTTCTAAACTATCTATCTATCTATCTATCTATCTATCTATCTATCCTTCTATCTTTCTAAACTATCTATCTATCTATCTATCTATCTATCTATCTATCTATCTATCTGTATGTCTGTCTGTCTGTCTGTCTGTCTGTCTATCTATCTATCTATCTGTCCTTCTATCTTTCTAAACTATCTATCTATCTATCTATCTATCTATCTATCTATCTATCTATCTATCTATCTATCTATCTATCTATCTATCCTTCTATCTTTCTAAACTATCTATCTATCTATCTATCTATCTATCTATCTATCTATCTATCTATCTATCTATCTATCTATCTATCTATCTATCTACATAATTCATTAAATGTCCTTGTGTGTATAAAGTCAGAGATAGTGAGTGTTAGAGACGCTGTTTCCGGTCGTGTTTTCGGTCTGTCCGCTGCTCGTGCCCTCGCCCTTGGCACAGGCTGTTCCCGGTGTGATCCTCGGTGGGCGTAATCTCTGCTCTCTCATTGGCCGCCGGCCCAGGTGACCAGAGATCCTCAGGGCATCAGATTAGTCCTCCTGTCAATCCAATTGAGCGTTCTCCTCTCAGGACTGATCCCACTCCAAATAGAAACCAGCCACGCAAACCGCATCCGTAGGGATTCCTATGACATCTGAGGTGTGTGTTTCTGACTTTTATTCTTTCATACGGGATATTTCAGTGTGTAAAGTCTATCAGAAACTGTTTTTGAGTTGCCATGAATCTTCAGTTTTGGGTTTTTGGTCTTTCGAGGCTGTTCCTCAAGTGCATTTATGATGTGTGTTGCATTGATATGAGTTTTCAAACATGTTTTAAAACAAAGATGTTTTTGTACAAACCTTTTCTTTTATCAAAATCAATTCATCGTAATGAAACAGTAGCACTCTTTCTCTACTTGATCAGTATTTTTGTTTTTCTGAAGAAAATTAAATATATATGTATATATTATACACACACATATATATCATATTTTCTAGCATGTATTTTTTGGCAACTAAAATGCAAATTTATCGTAAGGAAACAGTAGCATTAAACTGCCAACAATCAGATTATTAATAGGTATTCTTGTTGATGAGGAGGACTGGCAGGATAAAAAAAAATTCCACGCACATTTTACCAATTTCAAACCATATCAATCTTAATAACTACTATTAATTATGTATTTAATCATTTATAAGTGATATATAATTGTTAAGGAAGCCTGGAAGTGAAAAAAAAAACGCCTTATATTCAGGTGTGCATAATTATTAAGCAGATTTTCTTTTACAGGAAAAGTAAAAAATTATTAAATGCTACATATACAGATATGAAAACCTTTTCACAATATTCTAATTTTGAATTTGGGGTTTTCATAAGCTGTAAGCCATAATCATCACAATTATAACAAATAAAGGCTTGAGATATCTCACTTTGCATGTAATGAGTCTATATAATATAGTACCGTAGTTTCACCTTTTAAGTTGAATTACTGATATAAATGAACTTTTGCACGATATTCAAATTTTTCGAGTTTCACCTGTAGATACTAATACTAGAAATGGCAAAATTAAGGTGTGACCAATGGACAGCAAAACGCTTTAGCAGAGTCATACAAAAACAGGCCAAAAAATAAATAAATTAGAAATGGTGAAGGATTATGTGAGTCTCTCACAGCAACTTTCACAGACTTCATTTGCTCCATTTGCTCTCTCTCCTAATCTCATTATTGTCTAAAAGAAACAAATAAGACATTTTCTTTAAAGGAAACAGAGAAGACAAGTCACACTTCCAGTAAACACTTCCTTTTCACCGTTAAATGTGTGTAAGGGTGCTACTGCCTTGTTTTTTTTCTCAGTTTGAGGATATTTTTATACACACTTCTCGGAGATGAATGCACTGACGGACATTCGCTCGGTTCATTATCTCCTCCGTGTCGCCTCGAGCCTCTCATCAGTTATTGTAAGTTCACAAAGCAT
>CM060592.1:51596598-51629098 GCA_030578255.1 Tiaroga cobitis | reverse complement strand
ATATGGTTACCACCACCATGGTAAATTTCTTAAAAATGATGTTTGGTAACAGAATAGGAGCGTTTGGTCTTCGTTTTGCAGTGTGTGTGTGTGTGTGAGGCAGAAGTGATTGTCTCAGCATGTTTCTGTGTATTTATGTCTGACGACATGTGTTTCCTCGGCTCTTATTATCTGCTTCTCAAGCACATGCGCATCCACGAGACCGTCAACAACACACACACACACACACACACACACTTAAAGCCTCCACGAGAGACCGTCAACAATACACACACACACTTAAAACCTCCATGAGAGAGCGTCAACAATACTGCATCTGCTATCAACACACACACACACACACACACACACTTAAAGTTTTACAGAGGATATTCTTGATCTCACAAAATCTGTCCAGAACATGTCCAGATCACATTTAACCCCCAAATCAAAAGAAACAAAATAGATCATATATTTAGCATGAAGACAATAACGTTTTTTTTTGTTTTTTTACATTTTTTTAGATTATTTGCATTTTCATGACAATTAAATACATTTTCCCTGGAAACAAAAACGATTTGCCATTTAAATAGTGAGTATTTGTGCATCATTTTAGTAGTTTTTTGTACTGATTTTAATCCAAATATTAATTGCATTAGTGGAGAGAATCAACACTGGAGGGAAAAATGTGTTTAAATGTCATTAAAATAATGTCACACTGCAAAAAAAAATATGGTAACACTTTACTTGAAGCCTTTATTATAAAGGTATTTTTAATGCATTGATGATGCCTTATAATGCACCGTATTATGCATTGTTTGATCTCATGAATATACATTGTTACACCTTCAGTAAGTAGAATGCATTAAAATACATGACAACCAATGTCAGATGTAACAAGACTATAATGCATTTTAACTTAAAAGTTGTAATGCATTATAATGTACATTGTGAATACCTTTATAATGCATTATACATAAAGGCTTTAAGTGAAGTGCTAATGGTCCTAAAATAAGCTTGATTTTCCTTATGAAAAATATAATTGTCTTTAGATTTTGCACTAAAAGCATGAGCTGGACACGTGTTGCCGAGATTCAGCCATGTTCCAGAGTGAAGTGAAGATTAAACCCACTTGTGTTTTTTCTCAGCTCTGCATTGGTGTAATTCCCAGCTATGAAACACATCCCGCTGGTCTCGGGTGTAACGCACGTCAGCTCTCACTGGCGTTCTGTTATCTTGCCTTAATTCTGCGAGGAATGATTGACAGGTTGGCTTGTCAGTAGCTCCGCCCCCTCTCCTTGAGTGCAGTGACAGAAACGTGTGTGAGAAGCGCAGTGTGAAATAACTGCCAGGCATCAGAGAGCCGCAGACTCACGCCGGTTGTCCTTGGACTGTTATTCACACATTAACAGTGTGTGTTCAGAATACTCTTTTTGCAGTGTGTTTGTTGCAGTTATGCACAGTATGCATATTTTCTGTGACCTATTACAGTTCCCAAAATGTGCAGTTTACAACAGACTACACTGAGTGGGTCATGGATCCCACAATGCAATGCACTTGACTTGACCTTGCACTTCTAGTGAGACGACTGAACCGGAAGAAACGTAAAGCACGGTTTGAAACATCTTTTTCTTGATTCATTATTTAATTAGAAAATTGCATATGAAATGTGAAATGAGCATATTTATTTCTGAGATCATAACTGATGAATCAACTACCAGCTAACAGGGAACGTTCTCTGATGTGAACACACACCTGACAGGTGCAAGCTAGACGCATCATCAGTGATGTCACCAGGGATGATGTCAGCACAGAACACGTATGCATCATCAATGGAACCTTTTTTTCTGATGTTTTTTAAATGTTACTGGTTTTAGAATGTTCGGAGAACATTCAAACGTAACATTCCCATAATCTTTGAAGAATGATCAAATGGAATGTTCGTCTAGCCAAGAAAAAACATTTTTGAAACGTGATGTTTTGAACGCCCAGAGAACATTCAAATGTAACATTACAATAATATTTGAACGTTGAAATGGAATGTTTCTGTAATGTTTGCATAACCAAGAATTTGTTTGTTTTTTAAAACGTTTAGAATACTGGATGTTTGGAATTTTCAATGAACATTGGTCAAAATGTTTCCATAGCTTAATGGCAAAATGTTCTGAGGATATATTTTTCTTAGCCTAATGAGGTTGTGTGACAACATTGTAGTTTTTAAAACAGAGCGTTCTGAACATTTTCTCAGACTTTTATGTAGTTTAAATGAATTTTTATTGTTTTATTACCAAAGACGTCTACCTGCATTTAATTACATTTATGACCTATATGGGATTCTTGTCATTAATATCTTTCTCTTGCTGTCGTTTCAGACGCTGCTCTTAAGAAGACACACTTAACCGAGGTGAAGCATCGTTCATCATCCATATATCATCATAAAACTACAATTTTACTGCATGCAATTTTGAGAAGAGTTAAAGGCTTAAGTATTTCATTTTAGACGGATATGTTATTGATCTGAGGTTTCAGAACTGAATGAGATGTAATGTTGGTTTGCAGCTCAGATGATCTCAGGATCAGATCAGTGTGTGTCTCCTCAGATGATCAGTGTGTGTCTCCTCAGATGATCAGTGTGTGTCTCCTCAGATGATCAGTGTGTGTCTCCTCAGATGATCAGTGTGTGTCTCCTCAGATGATCTCAGGATCAGATCAGTGTGTGTCTCCTCAGATGATCAGTGTGTGTCTCCTCAGATGCCGTCGTCCTCGTGTCAGCCCGTCTCTGGCCTCGAGAAGAAGATCGGCCACAGGCGAGTCGATGCGTCCGGCGAGACTACGTACAAGAAGGTGCGTCTCAGTCTCATTCCTTCTTCACAGTTTCTCTCATCTTTTCCTTCAGGCTGCTGATATACATACAGTTGCGTCCAAAAGTGTCTGCATTGGAAATCTATTTTCTTCCTGGTAACGCTTTGTCATTGCCTTTTTCGTGTCACATATTTTACTAATCATCATTAATGAAAGCTTAAGCACTGTTTTGTAATTGGACATTGCGTTATACATGGAAACGGTGCTTTAAACCTTTTAGCGCCTCAGTGTTTGGTATATTAACTTCAGTAATGCATTTACTAATACATTATTCAAATCAAAAGTTAAAGTGTCTGTTAATATTATTTAATGGAGTTAAAGGAGAACTCCGGCGCAAAATGAACCTTTGGTCTAATAAAACATTGGTACCTAGTCAACCGTTCTCTGAGATTTGTTTTCATGATAATCGAATGTAAAGAGTTTTATCTCTAAAATCGGTTTAGCTTATAACGCTAGTATATAGGGCATCGAATAAGTACAAAGAAATCGCTAGTTAATACCACTAACAAGGCTCAAAATAGCCCCACACGAACACAGTAACATAATGAGGGTCCCTACATGCAAAACGAAGCATTGAGAACTTTGTAAGTGTACAGACCGTTTAATAAGAAGATATTTTATAAAGACAGTCCACTTCGTGTATACAGACAGGAGCCATCTTTGGAAAACAGTCTCGACTAGTCAAACCACGAACGCCATTCATACAGTTCAGAAGTTCACTGAACTTCATACAGTTCAGCTCACTTAGCACGTCGTTCGTGGTTTGACTAGTCGAGACTGTTTTCCAAAGATGGCTCCTGTCCGTATATACGAAGTGGACTGTCTTTATAAAATATCTTCTTATTAAACGGTTTGTACACCTACAAAGTTCTCAATGCTTCGTTTTGCATGTAGGGACCCTCATTATGTTACTGTGTTCGTGTGGGGCTATTTTGAGCCTTGTTAGTGGTATTAACTAGCGATTTCTTTTTACTTATTAAATGCCCCCCTTACTAGCGTTATACGTGTGGCTTACTTGGTAACATGCTCCGGCACGGGACAGCACTGCTGCTGGAAAAATTTTTAGGGGAAACACTGTATTATATAAACAAAATTTAATGTTGCGATTAATGGATTTGACAGAACTATTTTTTATATATTTTTAAAAATATATATAACAAACATTCTGTGCTTATATTTGTAGTTTACTATTTGATCATTTGTATCCTTCTTACATTTACATTTATGCATTTGGCAGACACTTTTATCCAAAGCGACTTACATTGCATTTCAAGGTACACTTTCACATTCTTATCAGTTCTTGCTGTCCCTGGGAATCGAACCCATGACCTTGGCGTTGCAAGCGCCAGCGCTCTACTGTTTGAGCTCCAGGAAAGCTTGCTCTTGTATCGTTCCTCCTGATATCCAGTGATTGTGTGTGACGTTTAACTGGTGTCAGAGAGTCTGAGTGTCGTGTGTCTTCAGACGACCTCGTCTGCCCTGAAAGGAGCCATTCAGCTGGGCATCGGATACACCGTGGGGAACCTGAGCTCCAAACCCGAGCGGGACGTCCTCATGCAAGACTTCTACGTGGTGGAGAGCATCTTCTTCCCCAGGTCTGTCTGAGCCGGGCCAGGGCTTTACACTTTTTCGAATTGCTTACTCACAATCTCTGAAACTATGGCTCAATATGGCTCCAAAACACACACACACACACACACACAACATGCAAAACATCAGACATCTCTTGCAAAACCAAACAATTCTTCCAAAAATTGTGTTTTTGCGTAGTAACTCTACACACAAACATCAAATGATTAGCCACAAACTACACACAGACACGGACTTGAAAAATGTATACAGTATATATACATTGAATATGCATACAAGCCTAATTTATTTCTAAAGCATTTTGTGTGTGTGTGTGTGTGGATGTATGTATATATGTATATTTATTAGTGATGGGCAACAGTTAATCGTGATTAATCGCATCCAAAATAAAGGTTTGTGTTTGTATAATATATGTGTGTGTACTCACACATGCATGTATATATTTATATAGAAAATATTTATATATAATATAAATTATGTATAAATATATACAGTATATACATGCAAAAATGTCTTAAATATGTGTGTATTTATATATACAAAATAATTATACACAGTACACACACATTTATTTTGGATGCGATTAATCGCGATTAACTGTTGTATATATGTATATATACACAAAAATACTTTATATACATGTATGTAAATATATATACAAATAAACATATATTTACACTATAAACAGAAATTCAAAGTGGTAAAAACTATTTATTGTTTTGATTTCTAAGTGATCAGTTTAAGTGTTTTCACACATGATCATTGGGTGTAGGTCATCGGGAAGTGATTGTGGCATTTAAATGGCAGCGTTTCTCAAATGAAACAAAAGAGCTGTTAGTTTTGAGTGATGTGTCTAATGTAGAGAACTGTGTTTAGTTCATTTACAATAGCAAACTGAGTGTAAAGCTTGTGTTTTGCAGACTTGGTCTGAAGATTCGGTACATGAGTGAATGGTTTCTCTGAGTGAGCCTCAAGTAACACTTTTAGTGTGTAAGCGATTGTGTAAACACTGTAAACTTTGAATTTTTGTCTTTTTTCCATTCAAAATATCTAAAAATTCTTAAATTAAGATGCTTTTGCTAGATGAGTAACATGCAATAAGATATTATGTCTTGTTTTCTGGGGAAATAAATCAAAATTAAGTGAGTTTTTGCTTAAAACAAGCAAAATTATCGGTCCCACTTTATATTAAGTATGTACTTACATCGAAAAATAAGTACAATGTACTTATTGTGTTCATGTTGTATTGTAAAACACTTTTGCTGCTATTAATATGTGATATGTAATTACATAAATTAATTACAGCTGTAATTACAAGCTGGTATTTTTAAAATATAAGTACAATGTAAAAACATGTATGTACACAAAAACTCCATTGTATCAAATTATTAATTCCAATGTAAGTACATAAAGCCACTTAATCTGTTTAGTGTCACGCCCCCTTTATTTTTAATATACATGAAAATGCACATTTCGAACTTAAATGGTTGTAATTCAAGAATGCTTTGGAATATAGACGTAAGTTTGGTCTTGTTTTAAAGACGACATTCGGCAGATTTTTGAAGAAGTGAAATAAATTAAGAAAGTCAAACAGAAAAAAGTTATAGAAGTTTGTGTTTATGGAAATGTACAATGTAAAAAAAATAATTATTCATATTTTATATAAAATATATATTTTCAAAACCTGGGCTACTCTAAAACGGCAGAAAAATCAAAGCCAAAAATCTGAACAAGTTGTGTTTCAAATTTTAGGTTGATATCTAAAAAAATGAGCTTTCAGTGAGAGTGTGTGTGTCTGCAGTACCGAACGCTTCCACTAGGGCACAACCAGACTCCATTACAGCCCATATAAGGGCGCCTCCATTTCCACATGTGTTTTGACTGATCTGAACCATTATTTCCACAATTTTCATACAATTTATGAAGTAGAGATCCTATTCAGAAGTAGTATGGGAAGTTTGGCAGATTTTGATATGAATTCAACCTCTAAGAAACACATACAAAGAACACGCATGTGCGTCATAGCTCGCTGCCACATCACAAATGGTGAATTTATTATTTTTTTCTTTATATTTAAAACATTTTCAGACCTTTTTTTCTAAAATAATTGAATGGATGCTATCTTTTGAACTCTTGGCATGAAAAAAAAACCTGAGGGTTCTACCATTTTTTCATGATTTTTCATGTTCATTGCTATTTCAAAATAAAGGTCTGAACACACCTTAGGAGTATGAAAATATTCTTGTTGCAAATTGATAAATTACGGCTCCTGTGTAATTTATTTTGAAAATCAGTCACCAAATATGGAAACTAGAGATTGAAAGCTTTCAAATGATATATAGTCTGTCAATATTTCTTAAGGTTTTTACTTAGATATTATTGTTTTAAAAATATAATGGCAAACGTCCCACCTGTGGGGGGGTGACTGTGACAGTTGATAGTGTAGGTAGAAATTTCCCCAAAAACTTTTTTCCAAATTTGTTTATGCCGTCTTTATATATCAATGCATAATTAAAATCTAAGTACTCTGGAAAAGAAATGATATAAATCGAGTGTCTGTAGTGCTCTCAGGGCCGTAATAAACACAGCTCATTATTCCATTCACTCTCTGACTCACTCCCACCCCCTCCCTTCTCGGCTCCTTCCAAAGCCACGCCCCCAAAACACATGAACGCGCGCTGCCGACCGCTCGCTCAGCTGGAGGACGCGTTTACCAGCGCCGAGCGGAGAGGAGCGCCGTGCATGTAGTGACATCATGTCAGAATCACAAGTAATAAAATAACTAACTTTATCATTATGAATATAAACAACTAACATGGCTGTTAGTACTCGCTATCAAGCTCGCATATCGATACTGGTAAAGTTTAAAATATATTGAGTTTGATTCGGTAACGAGCTAGTAAAATTAGGCAAAGCTATAAATAGCTTCATTGATTCACGTTTTCCGTTATCATCACTTACACTGATGTAGGTGAATTTCGCGTAAGATTCATAACATATACGGTGTTTTGCATGTAAGAGGTTCTACGATGAAAGCACCGTTGGCTCTGATGAGGACTACACCCCGGAGACTTTTTGGTCATAGCCTTTTTGAATACTGTCTTCCTTTTTTTAACTTGTTTGCCTTCGCTGACTGCAGGTACTGAGAATTGTGACTGTTCTTTCTCTGCCGTAATTGTTATTACTAGCTTGAGCTTCCGTGCCTCTTCAAACGGGTTCGCGCATGTGTGCAGCTCTGTTGCAGCAGGGGGTGGAGCCATGGTAGCGAGGGAGATTGACAGTCGCCCCAGCCAATCACTTCATTCGTCCTGGATGGAATAATGAGCTGTGTTTATTACAGCCCTGAGAGCACTACAGACACTCGATTTATATCATTTCTTTTCCAGAGTACTTAGATTTTAATTATGCATTGATATATAAAGACGGTAAACAAAGTTGTTGTTTTTTTTTTGTGGAAATTTCTACCTACCCTGCCTTTAATATTTATTTATTTATTTATTTTACTGGGACCATACAGTCAAACATAGTCACAATACAAAGCCTGATGCGCAGCATATAGAGTTTGTAGCTAATGCTAATTGTCAACTCCAAAAGCAACTCCAAAAATATAAAGTGGGACCAAATTTATCTACCAATGGGGTAAGAAAAATAATCTTGTTTCTGTTTGAATTAAGACCCCATTGCTAGATAATTTAGTTTTTTTTTAAGCAAAAATAGTATAACCAGTGCTTTTGTTAACAGTGACATGTGATCCTAAGTCATACTGAGCATGAATGAAATGATGCGGATGTCATGTGATGTCCTTCGTGTGTGTGTTTTCTCGCAGTGAAGGCAGTAATCTGACGCCAGCGCATCACTATCCAGACTTCAGGTTTAAAACATACGCTCCTGTGGCGTTCCGCTACTTCAGAGAGCTCTTCGGCATCCGGCCCGATGACTATCTGGTGAGACGCATCACACACACTCATCAAAACACCCTTCGACACGTTCAGGGGTGTGTTTCCCGAAAGCATCGTTCCAACTAGGGCCGTCACCAGAACATATAGAATGAGGGGGCATTTCATTTTCATGGGGGGGGGGGCACACTTTTTATGATCTACAAAACAGACAGTCACAAAAACAGTAACATCCCCTATTTAGTCTAATATAACTAAAATAGACCAAATTCTATATTTAAACCACCAAAACACAGGGTGAACCAACACCATGAAGATATGCGCTTCCCCTTTAAAAACAGGCTATATGCAGGATTTGGCATGGCAGAAAACTCGCAAAGAGCGCTCATTTTATTATCATTAAAAAGCGGTTATACAACTTCATCGCGATCTCACAATGCCCCATTAGGCTATCAGTAAAGCTGATACACAATAATGTCTTATATACATAGCCTGCTTATTATAACGAGAGGATTTGCGCGCGCATAGATCTAATCCACTCACCGCTCAAAACACCGGTTTCGCCATTCTTTTATTACGGAGAAAACTGATCCTACACCAGTATGGACAGCTTTTCCCTCTAAAAGCAATCAAGTATATGGAAGCTTGTTTTCGCCACGGAATAAAAAAAGAACGAAGATATTGCAACTTTTTATCTCCCAATTCTCACATGGATTTCTCACAATTCCGAGTTTATCTCACAATTCTGACTTTATGACACGCAAACGCGACTGTACATCACGCAACTCTGACTTTATAACTTGCCGTTTTGATTTTATGTCATGCGATTCTGAGAAAAATTTCCTTTATTTTATATATGTGGAAACAGTAGGCTGTTTTTAGCAGGTAAATGAATATGAAAATTCGACGACACACGCTCAGACTAATTTCCAATTCATATTTCTGAAGACAATGTGTTATTTAAAATGACAGAGATTAGTGCACCTGTGTGCTAAATGCTGCTGATGACATTTCGTTATGGAATAAGTGAATGCGTTTTTTTGCTCTCAATAGTAAGTTTGCTGAATGACCTTAGGGGGGCACGTTGTGTCATCTGGTGTCCCCTAATGCCCCCCTTGGCGACGGGCCTGGTTACAACGAACATTCGCAAACAGCATCGCAGAGTTGTGTGTGTGAGCGACAGCTCTCGATCTGCGGTTAAAGCAGAGTTTCTAGATTGCATGTCATGTGGACTCAATAATCCTGATCTTGAGCAAAATAAGCAATCTGACATTCAGTGCAACCTGTGTCTTTTATTTACAATACATACAGATGTCCTTTACGTCTTTGAGTTTGTCAAGAGATTTAAAGCACAGTTTCTGAAGAGTGCGCATGTGCGAACGAGCTCTAGTGTGTAAGAACGAGTCTATGATTGAATCTGAAAATGAAGCGAAATAACTGAGAAAAATGAGAAATATTCCTCAAATTCCATATCTGTAATTTATAGCAAAACATCTAGCATTAATTCGATCTCAAACAGTTTGCAAAAATGGTGCATATAAGTAATAAAATCTTTAAAAAAAACAAGTCTTACTGACCCCAAACTTTTAAACACTAGTGTATGTTTGAATAAAATATAATAATTCATAATTTTCACTTTAAAAAATAAGTAATACGCAATTTTGATCCATTTTTCTTTCATTTATGATTTTTCAAATGCTCAACTTTTTTGCTTTGAATCACATGCTGTAATGTTCATATTGGAGCTGTATGGTTTGGATCTTAACTCTATATTGAAGAATCACTGAGGGTGAAAAGTTCATATAGGGCAGAGCTGAGGGTCATGGGAAGGTTAATGCGTAATTATGATATGAGAGTCTGGAGCTTAAATGAAACTTAAACATATTAGCTGTGTGAAAGCACATGGCCACTTTATAAGCCCACATACACACACAGACACACTCACACTTACACATGCACACACATGTCTAGTTTGCTATCTTTGTGGGGACTCTCCATAGACATAATGATTTCTATACTTTACAAACTGTATATTCTCTCCTCTTACACTAACACGACCCCTAAACCTACTCATCACACACACACACACACACACACACACACACACACACACACACACACACACACGAACAAACACACACAAACACACACACACACACACACACACTAACCCGACCCCTAAACCTACTCATCACACACACACACACACACACACACACACACACGAACAAACACACACAAACACACACACACACACACACACACACTAACCCGACCCCTAAACCTACTCATCACACACACACACACACACACACACACACTAACACGACCCCTAAACCTACTCATCACACACACACACACACACACACACACGAACAACAAACACACACAAACACACACACACACACACTAACCCGACCCCTAAACCTACTCATCACACACACACACACACACACACACTAATCCGACCCCTAAACCTACTCATCACACACACACACACGAACAAACACACACACACACACACACACACACACACACTCACTCGACCCCTAAACCTACTCATCACTCACACACACACACACACATAACAGACACACAGAGACACACACACACACACACACACACACACACACACGAACACTAACCCATCCCCTAAACCTACTCATCACACACACACACACACACACACACACACACACACGCAACCTGAGACAGATGGTGATTAGCACACTAATACTTTCCTTTCTAAGCACTTAAAAGAATAGATATCCACTGTGTGTGTGTGTGTGTGTGTGTGTGTGTTCTTGTATATATGGTTTATGAGGACACAAATGTGTATTATGACATGGGCATTACAACGTAATAAACATGGACACACTTCCTGTATCTTCGTAAACCAAACGGTTAAAAACACATTCTGAACAGTGTGTTTTGTTGTTGTTGTTGTTAATTTCCAAAAATGCAGAAAGTTTTCTGTGATGGGCAGGTTTAGAGGTAGGGTAAATAACATAACTTATAAACAATAATATAATGTCTAAACTTGTAGGACTTCCGCAGAACTTTTACATGCTACAAAAATGGATGTTAATATCAAGCTCCAAAAAACAATTACGTTATATCAAGTGCTTTATAACCATTAATCAGAATAAATGCAGTATCCTCTGACGTCCCGTTGTGTTTCTCTCTGTTTGTGCTTCTGTTTCTGCAGTATTCTCTCTGTAATGAACCCTTAATCGAGCTCTCGAACCCGGGTGCCAGCGGCTCTATTTTCTACGTCACTCGAGACGATGAATTCATCCTCAAAACCGTCATGCACAAAGAGGCGGAGTTCCTGCAGAAGCTGCTCCCAGGATACTATATGGTGAGGCTTTAGCACGGTATCCATCCTAAATAGTGGACAATATAAAACAGCATGACTACATTTCCCGGATTAGATCATATTTCTGGTACAGTATGCATCTTAACAGTAGCGCTTTAGACTAATATTGTGCACAACTCTTTTCAAATAGTTTAAAAATGTTATGACTGTGATCAATAAGAGTAAGTGAAGTAATGATGAAGTTTTAGGTAATGAATTTGTGCATGAAAACACAAAGAGTATGTATGAGTTTGTGGTCGGGATGCAGTTTTAATGACAGTTATGTGTATAAATATATATTTTTTTTAAGTACTTAAAAAAGTGCAGTTTTCAAATGCCTCATTTTCAGTACAATGTGACAAACATAGACAGCACAAATCTGAATTAAAGGATAAGTTTGCTGATTTTTTTTATCAGGTTTTGTATTGTAATTAGTATATGTAAATACACAATTATCTACTCTTTTTTTTAACCCAGATATCTCTGTTTATTTGTCAGCAAAAGTCCGTTAGATGACTCAAAATGCATAATTTTGCATTATTTGACGATTGAAAAACATTAGCAAATGATAACAAATTTAATTAAACTTCAGGGGAGGTAATCCATAAATATTTCAAGTAATTTAGATCATTTTAAGGTACTTTTCTTTTTCACTTGTTTTAGGGATTGAAACAAAATTTCCGAGGTCATTTTAAATGCCACAAATATGTGCTGAATTTTTGCTCAAAATGAGCCTAAAATGCAAATAACGAGCAAATGTAAAATCACATTTGATTAACATTTGGGTAACACTATTAACTAGTAACCTTCTATCAGTTTTACAATATTTATTTTTTGTTTTATTTTTGTGATGTGTTTTTAAAAAGCCATTATTTTGTTAAAATACTGTTTGATCAATTTTGCTATTTGCAGTGGTTACCATTTACTATTAGGGTCAGATTGACTTACAAACATCATCATAATAATAATTAATAATATGGAACCCACAACATTTAAAAACAAAAACATACAAAAATATATTGTCTCCATTTTTGACTTATACATAAGAACAAGTGAGATTTTTGACCACTGAACTAGCACACTTCTCTGATTTACATTACAGAGACCTGGTTACCCAAGTTTTTGGCAAAATTATTTTGTTTTGTTTTACATTTCTATTGCAAACCAGCTAACAGGGAATGTTCTGGCAAGATATTCTCAAAGTTATGAACAAACATTCTTCCAGTAACGTAAATATAATGTTGTTCAAAGTTGTCTGGTCTTTAATAATGTTCTCAAAACGTCAGCACAAAAACACATACATCCTTCATGAAACGTTTTTCCCCCCCCCCCCACTGTTTTAGTTGGACGATCTTTTAACATTTTTAAATGTTACTAGTTTCGGAATGTTCAGAGAACATTCAAAAGTAACATTCTAATAATACTTACAACATGATCAAATGGAATGTTCCAATTTTTGAAACTTCAAAGAACATTCAGAAGTGACTTTTTAGCAACACTTTATTTTACAGTGTCCTTGTTACATATGTTACATGTACTTACCATAGTAACAACAGTAAATTATGCATAATTACATGCAACTAACCCTCAACCAAACCCTAATCCTACCCTAACCCTATAGTAATACATGTAGTTGCTTAATATCACCCAGTACTTAAATAAATAAATAATTACACTGTAACAATGACACTTTAAAATAAAGTGTAACCAACTTTTCCATAACTAAATGGAAACGTTAGCAAAACTTTCTCATGTGAATTCCCGCATTAAGTGGCGCTCCACTGTGTTTTCTCATGCATGTCTATATTTAAGAAAAATGTGTTATTTATATATAATATAAATTATCTATAGATACAGTATATACATGCATTAAATATATACATGCATGTGTGTGTATTTATACATACAATATAATTATACACAGTACACACACACACATATTATGTAAACACAAGCTTATATTTTGGATGCGATTAATCATTGCACAGCACTAGTTTTTTTATTTGTCTGCAAAACTTTTACTAAAAGCTCAACTTGGTGAATTCCCGCATAAGTGGCGCTCATCTGTGTTTTCCCTCTCTCTCTCTCTCTCTCTCTCTCTCTCTCTCTCTCTCTCTCTCTCTCTCTCTCTCTCTCTCTCTCTCTCTCTCTCTCTCTCTCTCTCTCTCTCTCTCTCCCCCTCTCCTCTCTCTCTCTCTCCTCTCTCTCTCTCTCTCTCTCTCTCTCTCTCTCTCTCTCTCTCTCTCTCAGAACCTGAACCAGAATCCTCGCACCCTTCTTCCCAAGTTCTTCGGTTTGTATTGCGTTCAGTCCGGCGGGAAGAACATCCGTATCGTGGTGATGAATAACGTCCTGCCCCGCGCCATCCGCATGCACCTCAAGTTCGACCTGAAGGGCTCCACCTGCAAGCGCAGAGCGTCCAAGAAGGAGCGTGAGAAGTCCAGGCCCACGTTCAAAGGACCTGGACTTCATGCAGGACGTTCAAGACGGACTCCTGTTAGATGTGGACACGTACAACGCCCTGGTCAAAACACTCCAGAGAGACTGTCTGGTGAGTGTGTCTTTGTGGATGCGCTCCGTTTAGTGCGGGACAGTTTTATAATGAAGGTCTGATGTGCAGTCTTGGGGAAAGTTACAGGTGAAACTCGAAAAATTCGAATATCATGCAAAACTTCATTTATTTCAGTAATTCAACTTAAAAGGTGAAACTAATATATTATATAGACTCATTACATGCAAAGTGAGATATTTCAAGCCTTTATTTGTTATAATTGTGATGATTATGGCTTACAGCTTATGAAATCCCCAAATACAAAATTAGAATATTGTGAAAAGGTTTTCATATCTGTAAGCCATAATCATCACAATTATAACAAATAAAGGCTTGAAATATCTCACTTTGCATGTAATGAGTCTATATAATATATTAGTTTCACCTTTTAAGTTGAATTACTGAAATAAATGAACTTTTGCACGATAATCTAATTTTTCGAGTTTCACCTGTACTTTGAAAAGTAATGGATTACAATAGTGCGTTAAGGCCCTTACACACTGAGTCCGAAATTTGCGTCCGAAATTCTCGTTAAAAAATAAATACGACCTCACGTTTACACACTGCCTCCGAAACTCTCGTCTATCATAAAAAAAATCGGATCGGGTTCGATTTTCTGCGTTTTTTCGCTTCCGTAGCAAGCAGTTTGAGAGGTATTTTATCATCTCAGAGCCACCGAATCACGAATACGACACGAATAATGCGTTACTTTACTAGTTACTTGAAAAGTAATCTGATTACGTACCTCGAGTTACCTGTACTGAGTTTCCCCCAACACTGCCTATGTGTGTGTGCAGGTGTTGGAGAGTTTTAAGATCATGGACTACAGCTTGTTGTTGGGGTTCATAACCTGGACCAGGCGGAGCGAGAGCATCAGATGGAGGGATCTCAGAGCAGCGACGAGAAGAGGCCGGCCGCTCAGAGAGCGCTTTACTCCACCGCCATGGAGTCCATCCAGGGAGGAGCCGCGTGCGGAGACTCGCTCGACACCGAAGACACGTATGTGTTGTGTTTCAGGAAAGGAACGGGACACAGAACTCACGGTTCAATACGTACCTCTGTTTTGGGTCGTGGTTCGATACGAGTTTCGGTAAAAAAGGCAAAAAGCAACAAATCACCAATGCTAGGATTCTCTAAAGCACCAGGGGGACCCGAGTAGCCTGGTAATAGTTTGTAGGCTTACATAGTTTTGTTTATGGCCTCCAGAAGTCTAGGACCGGCACTGATTACAGAAATATTGTCACCGTTTAATGAAGTTTTGGGCGAATGAAACGCCAGTCCTTTTTCTCTGTTCTCTCTAGTCATGTAGCACCAATTTCACAAGTGTTTTTCCATTGCTACTGCACAGACAACCATGCTTTATTAAAGGGGTGGTAAAATGGCATTTTCACAAGATGTACAATACATCTCTGATGTCCCCAGAGTGTGTGTGTGAAGTTTTAGCACAAAATACCCCACAGATATTTTTATATAGCATTAAAAGTTGTCACTTTTTCAGGGTTTGCAAAAACGCACTGTTTTGTTTCTGGCCCTTTAAATGCAAATGAGCTGCAGCTCCTGACACAGTGGGCGGAGCTTCAAGAGTGTGTGTGTTAGCTGCTGCTTTCCTCACACAGAAACACACTAAAATGACAGAAACTGTTCTGCCTTTAATGTTAAAACGGAGTCAGACAAAGATGGAGAGACTAAGAAGAAGTGACAACATGTAGAATGCAACAGGACATCTCTGAATGGTTAGTTGATGAATTTATATTGCTGATGTGGAGTTAACTATCTTCAATTAGCATATTCTGTCAGGATAATCTGTAAATCGCTCGTATAGGAACTGTTGTGAGATGCACACAGAGTGACTTTCTATTCCACGTGAAAAGACGGATGCTAAAGTTTGAGCTGACTCACAAATGTACTCTTATACAACAACTTTTCCTCTGCTTGACATGGGCTGCGTGTTCCCGGGGGGCGGGGTTTATGTAAATTTTACAGTTGGTGATGTCACTAACCCGGGAGGAAGCTCGTGTAGTTCTACCAGCCGTTTGTTGTAGTCCTTTTCTTTAAAAGCAAATATCTCCCTTTGCTTTGAACTTTGAGCGTCGTAACTTTGCAGATGTTGTTTATGCTCAAACAGCAACACTACACACTAACTAAAGTTAGAAAAGTGAAATCATAATCAACCACCCCTTTAAAAACCCATCTTGCCAGGTGTATATATTCCCCTTTTAGGATGATTTGAATTCTGTTTTAGAGCTGTTTAATTTCAGATCACTAGTTGGATTTGATAAAACCACACATACTGATATACTGCGTGTTCTCTCTCTCTCTCTCTCTCTCTCTCTCTCTCTCTCTCTCTCTCTCTCTCTCTCTCTCTCTCTCTCTCTCTCTCTCTCTCTCTCTCTCTCTCTCTCTCTCTCTCTCTCTCTCTCTCTCTCCCCTCTCTCTCTCTCTCTCTCTCTCTCCTCCCCTCTCTCTCTCTCTCTCTCTCTCTCTCTCTCTCTCTAGAATGGGTGGGATCCCTGCAGTCAGTGGTAAAGGAGAGAGACTCCTGCTCTTCATAGGCATCATAGACATCCTGCAGTCCTACAGGTGACACACTAACACACGAACAATATTCTACAATGCATTTTTTCTAGTGCTGTGCAACGATTAATCGCATCCAAAATAAAAGTTTGTGTTAACATAATATATGTGTGTGTGCTGTGTATAATTATTTTATATAAATACACACACATGCATGTATATATTTAAGACATATTTGCATGTATGTATATATATTTATACATAATTTATATTATATATAAATATAAATATTTTAAATGTAAATGACAAATTTATCTTAAATATATACATGCATATGTGTGTATTTATATACACACACATATATTATGTAAACACAAAGTTTTATTTTGGATGCGATTATTCGTCTTTCTTCTCTCTAAAGCAGAGTATCTAAGATCCAAGAGACAATTTTAAACAATTTGCGTACTATCCGTCCTAAATATTATGCATGATTGCAATATAAAAGAGTATGACAACGTTTCCTGGATGATATAATATTTCTGGTGGATTTTCAAAGTATCGTCTTAACGTGAGTTTTTGGCTAAAAAAAAAGTTTTTTTTAATGTTTTGTATGTTATGAATGTGATGAGAAGCTGTTTAAGATAATGCATGCAAACACAAACAGTTTGTTGGAGTCTGTGGTCAAGACAGATTTTATGGGATAGTTATATGTTATATAAAAGCCAGATTTACTTAAATGCAGTTTTTTAAATGTGCTCTGTTCTGTAAACTTTAAGCAGTGTAAACTCTAAATCCTGATTTTCATGTCACATGAACCATGACACACACACCCCCAATAAAAATACTTAATTTGAATGCCCACATTTCATAGAATAAAGCAAAGCTGTGGAGATTTGAATATATGCTCATCTTTTTAATCTTTTTAGTGCGTGTTATTTTCAGGAGGGATTTAAGTGTTTGCCATACAGGCATCAAACCCGCTTAAGATTTAGATTTAACTCTTTAAATTGAATGTATTTTTAATATATTTTAAAGTTTATATTATATATCATATTTAAGAGCTAGATGTAAGATTTAGATTTAATAGTTATATATAAATTGATATATAAAAATTATTATAAAAAACAATAAATTATTTATTTATTTTTTAGCTAATTAGGCCCTTTTTTAATTTGTGTTTTATGATGTAGTTAGTAGTTAAATATAAATGTATTTAAAAAAATACCTGCCTACCTTTTAAGACTCTGAATTAAGTAAATCTGGCCATTTGTTAATTGTATTTATTTATTTATTGGCAAAATTGTGACAATATTTTAAATTGTGTGTTATACAACATATGTTGCTTGTGCCTTGTAGTTGTTATTGAAAATTAATATTTAAAATAATTAGGCGTTTTACATTTTAAGATGCTTAATTAGGTATATCTAGCCATTTATTTATTTAGTTATTGCCATAATTATTAATAACAATTTTTAATATTTGTTTTTAAGTTTTTATTATTTTTTATTTTATGCTTTTTAAATTGCATATGGTGTTTTGGGGTTAAACATTTTCTCCTGCTGCTCTTTGGTTCTGCTCATCTGCCTCCATTAGTGTGTGTGTGTGTGTGTGTGTGTGCTCTTTTGCTGAGTCATGTTAGTGGACATCATAAAGACCATCTGTAATGAAGCGCTCAGCTTTATAATCTCCACTAGCGTTGGGTTGTTGTATGTGCTCTTATGTAAGATTTCTGGAAGACTGCATTAAGTCACAATAAAATAAACCCAAAGCTTTCCATCAGGATGGCCATCAGTCTGTGCTTCTGTGAATCTGTGCGCTGATGTGTGTGTCTCGTTCCTGCAGACTCATAAAGAAGCTGGAACACACGTGGAAGGCTCTGGTCCATGATGGGGTGAGAAAAAAAACACACTCACAACATCATTATTCAGCATTATACAGTTTTTTTGGATTGCTAAACGACAGTAGGCACAACTGGAGCTACATGTGCAAAACTCTACACACTTATCCCATGACTTTAACCACAACCTGCACAACACTGTGGATTTACAGCACTTTGTTCAAATGCTAACACACTGCTGTCAAAACTGTGAACCACACATTCAAAACAGAATAGATTTCAGCCTTGTGCCTTTCACACACTGCTGACTGCACTCTCACTCACACACACACTCTCACACACTCACACACACTGCTGACTGCACTCTCACTCTCACACACACACACACTCTCACACACTCACACACACTGCTGACTGCACTCTCACTCACACACACTCTCACACACTCACACACTCACACACACTGCTGACTGCAATCTCACTCACACACACTCTCACACACTCACACACACTGCTGACTGCACTCTCACTCACACACACACTCTCACACACTCACACACACTGCTGACTGCACTCTCACTCTCACACACACACTCTCACACACTCACACACACTGCTGACTGCACTCTCACTCACACACACTCTCACACACTCACACACACTGCTGACTGCAATCTCACTCACACACACTCTCACACACTCACACACACTGCTGATTGCACTCTCACTCACACACACTCTCACACACTCACACACACTGCTGACTGCAATCTCACTCACACACACTCTCACACGCTCACACACACTGCTGACTGCACTCTCACTCACACACACACTCTCACACACTCACACACACTGCTGACTGCACTCTCACTCTCACTCACACACACTCTCACACACTCACACACACTGCTGACTGCAATCTCAGCTGAAAGGCTGGAAACATGTGGCCTGATGCTAAAGCCCCTCATTTCGCCTTTGGCTAAGCCACACCCTAGAATGTAGATTGACCAATCACAGCGCAGCCAAGAACGAGCTCCCACAGTAAGAGGTGCGACACTTTTTCACAGCGCTCCACTGACTTTAACACAGGCGTCTCATATTTTTGGTCTCGGCCGGCTATTACCGTCGTAGTTTTATCAAAAATATGGTTAAACGTTGTGCCTGGGTTATTTGTAACACAGATACGCGTTTCCCTGAGAGGTTGGAGGGGGGTGTGCGTTTTTTCCCTTCCCAAAACCAAAGTCAAATCCTGACAAGTGTCGTCTAGCACACACTGCTAATAAATACAAAATAAATAAACAAATATAAAATAAATGCTGACGTAAGATGCTGCTGACGTGTGTCTGGTGCGCCCGAGCTTCGTTTACAGTCTGAGGGAGACGCACGCTGGAAACAAAACAATCTTCACAAACATGTCTAAGGATTTCCACACAGAGGAAGACTTGCATTTTTTTGACCAGCCATATTTATTTGAACCCGAACACACGGACGCACCAGACACACGTCAGCAGCGTCTTACGTCAGCGGCGTCACTGAACGCGGATCCACAACAGAACCGGAAGACAATACAATGCTGAATAAAGGCGGAGTTTTTGTTATTTTTGGACCAAAATGTATTTTCGATGCTTCAACACACTCTAACTAACCCACTGATGTCACATGGACTACTTTGATGATGTCTTTATTTCCTTTCTGGACAAGGACAGTATACCGTACATACATGTTCAATGGAGGGACAGAAAGCTCTCGGACTAAATCTAAAATATCTTAAACTGTGTCCCGAAGATGAACGGAGGTCTGACGGGCTTGGGACGCCATGAGGGAGAGTCATTAATGACATCATTTTCATTTTTGGGTGAACTAACCCTTCAATATTGAAACCCACTTTGCCTGATCAGTACATCTGTGTCTCACAGGACACTGTTTCCGTCCACCGGCCCAACTTCTACGCCGACCGCTTTTTCAGGTTCATGAGCAGCAGTGTGTTCAAGAAAAGCACTTGTGAGTACTGGTGCTGACTGATAGAGTTACTGTAAAGTTCACCGAGCTAATTCAATTTAAATAAGCAGACACTTAATATGGCGTGTAATGTAACAGCAGCTGTGTGTGTGTGTGTGTGTGCCTGTGTTTTTTCCAGCGCTGAAAGCTTCTCCTGCTAAGAAGGGTCGTGTGGCCCTGAACGTGCCCAAGTTCAGCGGCCCCGGGTCCGCCTGGTCGGCCAGTCAGTTCCCCTCAGAGCGAGACCAGAACATCTACGACCTGAGAGGAGCGCGCAGCTTCCCCGTGCTGGAAAACGATGGTACCGTTCATGCTTTTGTTCTTTCCCTGTTTATGTGTTTAGATTAGGGTCCAATTCTCACTATTAACTACGGCTTTTGTCTCAATAACCCCTAATTGCTGCTTATTAATAGTTAGTAAGGTTGTTGTTAAGTTTTGGTATTGGGTAGGATTTAGAGATGTAGAATATGATCATCCAGAATAAAGCATTAATATGTGCTTTATAAGTACTAATAAACACCCAATATCCTAGTAATATGCATGATAATAAACAAACAGCTTCCCCGTTCTGGAAACACTTTAGATTAGGGTCCAATTCTCATTATTAACTATGGCTTTTGTCTCAATAAACTCCTAATTACTCCTTATTAATAGTTAGTAAGGTAGTTGTGTAACACTTTATTTTGCAGTGTCCTTGTTACATATGTTACATGTACTTACCATAGTAATAAGAGTAAATTATGCATAATTACATGCAACTAACCCTCAACCAAACCCTAATCCTACCCTAACCCTATAGTAAGTACATGTAGTTAATTAATATCACTCAGTGCTTAAATATATAATTACACTGTAACACTGACACCTTTAAATATAGTGTAACCGAGAGTTGTTAAGTTTAGGTATTGGGAAGGATTAAGGGATGTAGAATATGGTCATGCAGAATAAGGCATTAATATGTGCTTTATAAAGACTAATAAACACCCAATATCCTCACTATACTTATATGCATGCTAATAAACATAAATAAATAATAATAAAAAAATTCTGAAACATGCTTGCGACTTATATTACAATCATTTCATTATTTAATTTAAAACAAAAATTATTCATTTAAAACAAATACAACGACAGCATTTAACATGAATGAAAAGGAGCAGAAAGAAGTAAAAACTTTTAATGTCTGCCCCCTATCAACACAAAATCATTTACAGTTCCAGTTCATTTGAGCTGTCTCATGCAGCCGTCTCTTTTCCTAAGACATCAAAACACAAAATTACATCAATAAAGTTGATCTGCTACTCCGCAGCAGGGGCGGTTTCTTCATTAGGGCGATTGGGCGACGCACCACCAAAGTGTGAATGAAAGGGACTTTTTTAATTACTTTCACAATCTCATTCAAACTCAGAGTTACGCTAGCCGTCACTGTCTGGATATAGTCCAATCAGCGTCATGTCACGTTCTGTGGAGTACCGCCTCTTTTTGGGCGATTTCACTCTGACTGAGAATCGCCCAGTGTTCCCATAGACTTACATTCAAAGATGTTTATTTTCCGAACTGGAGGCACTGCAATGCATTCTCTATGGGTTCCGGGAGGGCTCGCACTAACGTGCTTACGTCATCATACGTATCCTTAACTTGTGCAGCGATTGGTGGGAACAAACATACACTATTAAAAATCTTTAAGATTAAGTGACAAATAATATTTGAAAACAATTTTGAATTTGAACAACAAGAAAAAATGAAACACTACTTTAATATCTTTATCAAATGTGATTAAAAAAAGAAAAAAAAAAGAGAACGAGAGAGAGAGAGACTGTTGGGACCATAGATATCCATAATAAAGGCTAGATGTCTTTCGGCAGAGTCTCTATCGTCATCACCGGCGGCCATCTTGTCACAGGCAAGCTTTCTGGCGGGCTTTGTGGTACTGATGTATGGTGAGAACACAAATACTCTTATCTTGCTGAAATCTTGATGGATTTTCAAACGGTTTGGTTTCTTACAAACGTTATTAACGTGGCTGGATAATTCTGGTTGATTATTTATTTATACACTTATTTTTCATAAGTGTGCAGTGTCATAACTACATCTCTGACGTTTATAACAAACCAAACCGTTTGAAAATCGGTAGAAAATTGAGCAAGTTATGGTTATTTAAAAGTACATGCACCATTAACACAATGCTATGAGTGAGCGAGCTGCCTGTGACAAGATGGCCGCCATTTGCTGACGTCGACCTCCATTGGCCAGCAGCGTGGACGAGACATCTAGCCTTTATTATGGATATCTATGGTTGGGACATCTCGCGAGTGGAGGCCAGTTGAACTTGAACAACGTCATGGCGAACGCAGTGTATTAAGCGAGTAATGTGATGTAAGCAGTGTAATAATAGTGAGTATAGAGTATATACAATCAAGACTGTTCCACAAACTGACTCCTTTGATTGTTACACATTTTTCTGTGTTGTTTGTGTCAGGTCTGCAGTCTTGCACTCCTCCGTCGTTCGAGGAAGCGACCACAGCGTCAGTGGCCACAACTCTGTCCTCAAACGCCTCCATATCTATCCCAGAACGCTCCCCGTCGGACACCACAGAACACACACGCTACAGGTACACACCTCTCCAACAATCACGGGATTTAAAGTCATCACATGAGAACAAGAAACAACTAACACTGAAGCTTTATCTACAACGTTCAAATGCAGTATAATTCGCCTTTGGCTAAGCCACACCCTAGAATGTAGATTGACCAATCACAGCCCAGCCAAGAACGAGCTCCCACAGTTCAGAGGTCCGACACTTTTTCACAGCCTCCGTCTCGATTAGTAGGATATGCGCTGGTTCATTTTTTGACTGTGACCGGTATGCTTTTGCCTCTGTTTGGATGCCTTGTTGTTCCTTGCGTTTCACCTGTATGTCGTGAATATAGCATTCGGACGTATATTGCAGCCGCTTTTGCCTACTTCTATCGGACACTTTATTTGCTGCTTTATAAAAGTTTGATAAAATTACAGCAGGAAGAGCTGTCACAGCATAAGCCATGTTGATACCAGAGCCCAGATGACGTTTGTTTGTCGGACGTAGCAACAGTAACTAAGGGGGGCGGGGCTTAGCCGAAGGCGAATTAGAGTTGTGCAACTATTAATCACATCCAAAATCCAAAAAAGTTTGTGTTTACATAATATACAGTCAAACCAAAAATTATTCAGACACCAGATTTAATTTTTATTAGTGGGTGCCGGACACTATAATTAATTTATGAGGATAGCAAGATGTCTGAATACATTTGGTTTGACTGTATGTGTGTGTACTGTGTCTAATTATTTTGTGTATATATAAATACACACACATGCATGTATATATTTAGTAAAAATGTGTTTCGCTCAAAATATTTATATTTATATATAATATAAATATATACAGCAGATATTTCTTAAATATATACATGCATGTGTGTGTATTTATATATATACAATATAATTATACACAGTACACACACATATTATGTAAACACAAACTTCTATTTTGGATGTGATTAACCGTTGCACGGCCCTAATTATTATATTTGCAGGTTTCTTGTTACATCCAATATTGGTTGTTTGTCATGTTTTTTAAATGCATTATACTTTCTAAAGGTGTGACAATGTACAGATAAGTATTATAATGTATCAGAACTGTGGTTACAATTATTCATGAGATCATACAATGCATTATAAGGTGCATAATTAATGCATTAAAGTAAAGTGTTCTCACAACAACAAGCCTGCGTTGTTCTGAATATGAATGTTCATTGTCTCGACAGAAGACACACACTGTCTCTGAAAGATGGCGAGGGAAGGTGAGCTTCATTTGCATTGCTGTATGTGTGTGTTTAGTGGACGTCTGGTTAAATCTGTGTGTTCCCGCAGGACTCATGAAGTGGTGGACGTGCACGAGGAAGAGCAGCAGATCATCACTGTGCAGGTGGAGGTGAAGAGAGAGAGAGAAGAGGAGGAGGAGGAGCCTGACGTCTCTCTGACACAGTATGTGCAAACATGACCTCATTACTCCACTAAACAGGGCAGAGCAGCGTGAGAGGAAAGTTCTGCGGCTGATCTGCTGACAGTGAGCAAAGTTAAAAACATACCCATAAGAAAATCATGTTTTGCAGTGTGGACGTGATTCATCTATATATATATGATATGTTCTTGATATTTTCAGTTCTTTGATTCAGAGAGGTTCGATACCCATGAAATTCATGAACCGAAAGGTTTTCTGGCTTGAGTTTGTGTGCGTGTGCGTGCATGCGTGAGTGTATGTGTGAGTGAGTGTTTGTGTGCGTGAGGGAGTGAGTGAGTGAGTGTGTGTGAGTGAGTGAGTCTTTGTGTGCGTGAGTGCGTGTGTGCGTGCGTGAGTGAGTGTGTGTTTGTGTGTCTGTGTGTGCGTGCGTGCGTGCGTGAGTGAGTGAGTGTGCATGAGTGTGTGTGTGTGTGTGTGTGTGTGTGCGTGCGTGCGTTCGTGAGTGAGTGAGTGTGTATGTGAGTGAGTGAGTGAGTGAGTGTTTGTGTGTGTGTGTGTGTGTTGTGCGTGCGTTTGTCCGTGAGTAAGTGTGTGTGAGTGAGTGAGTGTTTGTGTGTGTGTGTGTGTGTGTGTGTGTGCGTGCGTTTGTCCGTGAGTAAGTGTGTGTGAGTGAGTGAGTGTTTGTGTGTGTGTGTGTGTGTGTGTGTGTGTGTGCGTGCGTTTGTCCATGAGTGAGTGAGTGAGTGAGTGTTTGTGTGTGTGTGTGTGTGTGTGTGCGTGCGTTTGTCCGTGAGTAAGTGTGAGTGAGTGAGTGAGTGTGTGTGTGTGTGTGTGTGTGTGTGTGTGCGTGCGTTTGTCCATGAGTGAGTGAGTGAGTGTTTGTGTGTGTGTGTGTGTGTGTGTGTGTGTGTGTGTGTGTGCGTGCGTGCGTCCGTGAGTAAGTGTGTGTGAGTGAGTGAGTGAGTGTTTGTGTGTGTGTGTGTGTGTGTGTGTGAGTGTGTGAGTGTGTGAGTGAGTGAGTGAGTGAGTGTTTGTGTGTGTGTGTGTGTGTGTGTGTGTGTGTGTGTGTGTGTGTGTGTGTGTGCGTGCGTGCGTCCGTGAGTAAGTGTGTGTGAGTGAGTGAGTGTTTGTGTGTGTGTGTGTGTGTGTGAGTGTGTGAGTGAGTGAGTGAGTGAGTGAGTGAGTGAGTGAGTGAGTGAGTGAGTGAGTGAGTGAGTGTGTGAGTGTGTGAGTGAGTGAGTGAGTGAGTGAGTGAGTGAGTGTGTGAGTGTGTGAGTGAGTGAGTGAGTGAGTGAGTGAGTGAGTGAGTGAGTGTGTGTGAGTGTGTGTGTGAGTGAGTGAGTGTGTGTGTGAGTGTGTGTGTGTGTGAGTGAGTGAGTGAGTGTGTGAGTGTGTGAGTGAGTGAGTGAGTGAGTGAGTGAGTGAGTGAGTGAGTGAGTGAGTGAGTGAGTGAGTGAGCGAGCGAGCGAGCGAGCGTGTGTGTTGACCAGATGTACATTATCCTTTACCAAGCTTCAGGTTTTATTTTACTATGCAAAAATCCATAGAAAAACAAAAAGCTAACAGGAAAAACCATACATAATCAGTTATTAATTTTCCGCTGGTACTCTCATGAATTGTTCATAATCTCTTTGTATGACAGCCTGGACAAAAATTATGTTGCACAATTTTTCAATTTTCCTCAGCCGGACATCACTTTTGACCACTACTGTATATATGTGGTATATAACGGGTTGCTAGGGTGTTTTGGGTGGTTGCTAGGTGGTTTCTTACTGTCCGAAGTTGAAGAAGTTTTGATTTGCTTGTTATTTGAGCCAGGGATTCACAAAGTTTTTGTCAACTTTAAAGGTTTTTTTTTTTTTACACATTCACATGGAGTGGACACAGTTCTCGGTTTATGGTCAGTTAAATAAAAAAATGTATTTAAAAAAAATATTAATAAAAAACTAAAAAATTTGTTTTAGCAAGCAATAACAGCACTGGTGGATAAAATGGATAGAATCTTAAATTTAGAGCTGTCAAATCAATTAATTACACTGTATACACATATATGTACTGTATATATGTGTAGTGTATATGTATATACACTATACATAGCTGAGTATATTTTAGCTGAGAATAACTAGTAACTTTCACTATATAACTTTCACTATATAAATTTCAAGATTTTAATATTTAAGATATTTTATTTAGTGCTGTCAAATCGATTAATCTCATCTAACATAAAAGTTTGTATGTATATATATATATATATATATATATATATATATATATATATATACTGTATATATGTGTAGTGTATATGTATATATAAACTTTTATGTTAGATGAGATTAATCGATTTGACAGCACTAAATAAAATATCTTAAATATTAAAATCTTGAAATTCATATTGTGAAGTTAGTTATTCTCAGCTAAAATATATTAATTTTATAAACCCTGCTCTTAGTGAGTGCAGTTTCTGTGAAACGGTTAAATTTTTTAAATAATAATATTATTATTTAATAATTTTTTTTATGAATTGTTAGCTTTTCACCAAAACTATTTTACATTTCACACCTATTATGCAAAGAATTGATTCTCAATCATTTTTGACCGTATTTGCCCTCGTTTCTTTTGTTCAGTGGAGCACAGGAGATGGAGGCTCCTCCTGATGACCCTGTCCCAGAAACACCCGTTTCCCAAGAAAAAACACTTCCAGGTGACACAGCAGATCCCCCGGAAACAGCTCCTCTTCCAGACACCGGGACCCTCAAAACATCTCGGGCCCCTGACCCAGCAGAACACACTGACCCAGCAGAACACACTGATCCAGCAGAACACACTGACCCAGCAGAACACACTGACCCAGCAGAACACACCCCTGATCCGCCCGGTCCCGGCCCGAACACACTGCGTCCCGACGGGGACAGGCTCCCAGAGACCCAGAGCCGGGAGTCTCTGGACGAAGAGGTCGCAGCAACCACTGACATCTACTTCGTAAGTGTGACATTAAAGGGCTGGTATAATGCCCTTTTCACAAGATGTAAAATAAATCTCTGATGTCCCCTGAGTGTGTATGTGAAGTTTTAGCACAAAATACCCCACAGATATTTTTATATAGCATGTTAAAGTTGTCATTTTTTGAGGGTGAGAAAAAACACACTGTTTTTGTGTCTGTCCCTTTAAATGCAAATGAGCTGCAGCTCCCGGAACAGGGGGCGGAGCTTCAAGAGCTCATGTGTGTTAGCAGCTCCAAATACCTCACACACACATGCACTGAAAATTTTAAAAACGTTTAGCCTTTTTATGTTCAAACCGGAGTCAGAAAGATGGAGAGACTAACAACAGTTCTGAATGGTTAGTTGGTGAATTTATGTCGCTTATGTGTCTATCTTCTAGTCATTGATTAGCATATTCTGTCTTGATACTCTATAAATCGTGTTCCGGGGGCGGGGTTTATGTAAATTTTACAGTTGGTGATGTCACTAACCCGGGAGGAAGCTCGTGTAGTTCCTACCAGCCGTTTGTTGTAGTCCTTTTCTTTAAAAGCAAATATCTCCCTTTGCTTTGAACTTTGAGCGTCGTAACTTTGCAGATGTTGTTTATGCTCAAACAGCAACACTACACACAAACTAAAGTTAGAAAAGGGAAATCATAATCAACCACCCCTTTAAGTTCAGTTCAGTTTACCGGTATTTCTAAAGCAAATTTACTGACAGCAACATGGCTGACCAAAGTGCTATACGATACAAAATAAAAAGACCATAAGATAACAGATAAAAAGAAACTGAGAAGAACAAAACAAGACATTACAATCAGGGTTTGAAATGAACTTTTTCACTCACCGGCCATTCAGAACTTCTACTAGCCAAAAACAAATAATTAAACCAGATCAACTATGTCACAGCTTATATATATGTAAGGAACTTAGCTATAGGAAATATTAATAATCAATAATAACTTGTTATGATTAATTATTAATATTTGTGTCAGTTAATTGGATTAACTTGACATGGCTAAATTAATCAATGAATCCGTTCGTCCAACGAACTCTTTTGATTATTAATTTATTCTAAGAAAAGGGTGTCTTCCATGGCCACAGAAGAATAATTATTTCTTAGCATGTACAGCGCTTTGAGCATGTAGCAAGATCAAGATCGTAAAAGAGACTTTGTTTGCAAGCAGTGAATCAGAACCAAATACATAAAGTGCACAAGTTTTATTAACTAAATCATAAACATGAATAAACTAAACAAACATACATAAATACATGTGTAGGAAAAAGGAGTGAGAGATGGAATGATGTAACGATGGAGAAGATCCATCTAACTATAAGAAGAACCAACAGCATTTCATTTTCACATTTCATTGAATTGAATACTTGCATTTGTAGTGGGAACAATTCTTGAAGTTGTGGAAAATTGAAGTCGTCGAGGGTTCCGGCAGTGGCAAGTGGCAGTTGTTTGAAAGTTATCTTTCTCCATGAGCACATTTGGTCAAGGCCTGGGGCCCTGGGCCCTGTTGAGGCCACGCCGAGCACCCCGGAGAAGTTAGGAAGTCAGAAGAGTGGGTGATTGGAGTCGTTGTTAGTTGGAGTCGTGGTTCCAAACTCCTGAGATTGGCCTTGGTTCTTTGTGAGAGAGTCTTCTCTCTCCTGCCTGAGCCCATATCGAGTTGGGTCAGGGCCTGCTGGGCCCCGGGGGCCCCCGTGGAGGGGGTTCCCCAGTATCACCAGAAACAGTGTTGCGGCTGGATGAAAAAACTAAGAGAGGGAGGCAGGGCTGGACTGGGACAAAAAATCGGCCCGGGCATTTTGGCCCAGACTGGCCCACTACATATGATCATAAACACAACCGAACTTTGCACGCCCTTGAATATGTATACCAACTCCTATTAAAACCACTAATGCCATGTAATAAGTGAATAGGAGTGAGTAAGAGTTAACAGATGAAATAACTACTAAGTTGAACTATACTCCTAGAAAATGTTGTTTAATGTTAAATTCATCAATCTGGTGCATTTTGAGAGTTCAAAATTAAGAGCTCCAACCCATATTCAGTGTGCAAATTGAACAAAGAAAAACTCAAAACTCTTTTAGTTGTGATATAGTGTCTGTCTACATTACACTCCTACATAATACTAGTTATAAAATTAACCCCATGGCAGTAATAGCCATATGTTGTAAAACAAATGCACTGAAAAATAAAAGCAACTTTCATAATTAGTTTCGTACTAATTTCTAATACTTGAAAGAGATAAGCACATGATCTTTTATTTTGACGGAAACGGCATCGATCTTTTATTTTGGCGAAAAACATGGTTTACAAACTCGTCTCATTACAGCTCTAATAAAATGCGTAATCGTCCAATATGCAGATGTGGAAATAATGCGTGCGTTCACACTACACGCGACCAAGCGACACGATACCATTCAATATCAATGGTGAGCGGGCGACTTCCGGCGACATGCGCGACAGCGACCGGTGGGGCGTGTCCAGCGACGCGACAAGGTTGAGAAATGTTTAACTTTATGCAAATGAAGAGCGATTTTCGCGAGCGACAACCAATAGGAGTGAAGTCAGTGGAGTGCATCACTCTTCAGTGCTGAGTCTAACCGAGGCAAGTTGAACAAGGAGCTCATTTTAGCCGTCAGAAACTGTCCTATAACTTATGATATATCTCCGTGTACATACAGTGGTGTTCACTGTACTGACTCCATGACAGAATGGTTTCGGGAACCCAGATAGACCGGTATTTGCCCGTTTGCTGCAGTTAAATAGCCGCGATGGCAAAGAGCACTCACTGTTTCTCGTTCATCTTTAATATTATGCATTTTATGTACTGATTCCATTTATATTTAGACTTTTCCTTCCAAAATATTTGTTTGTAGCGGCAGTAAAACGTGTTTGTTGTCTAGAATAGAGTAACATCCGTGAATGTCACTCACAAACATTACTAGGCAACCAGTCGAGGGAACGCCCTCCAGCGCAGCCACTGGCGACCTGCAGCGTAGTGTGCCCCGTTTCTAAGTGTTGTGAAAGTAGCCTAGTTCTGCATAGCACAGTTCTCTGCACTCACTCATCTCTCTCCTGATCCTCCTCACTATCCTCATCAGCCACTTAATATAATGGGCCTTTGAAGTTTTGTTTTTTTCACGCTATTTCTCTGCACATTCCTTGCGTTTCTTCTCCATCGCTCTGACTATTTTGACAGATACACAGTCACACGGCTCGCTCACTCAGAGCTCAAAGGGGGAGGCGTTTAAAGATGTGATTGGACCAGCCCAGTGTCAATCAAGAAAATAACCAATGGGCCGCTGATCTACAGTAGCACCTCAATGCAGTACATGAGATCCACGGGGAGGAGTCGGATCAAGATCCAAGGGGTGGAGATGGGTAGGATTAGGGTTGGTTTTAGGGATTAGGGGTGTGTTTAGGGATCAGGGGGCGGAGATGGCTAGGTTTAGGTGTATGTAAGGTGGGAGGAGTTGGATCTGGATCCGACTCCTCCCCGTGGATTTCATGTTCCGCAGTGAGAACCATCTCCTGATCTACGCGTTTCATGTGCCGGCCGGTCTGTGAGAAAGAAAAAAAAACCTACGCTGTGTCCAATGCATTACACCGGCACAAAGATCCCAGCGCCGCCAATTAAGCAAAACTAAACGCAATGGGCCGCCGATGTGCGAGTTTTATAGGCCGTTCGGACAAAAAAAAAAAATAAAGTATGAGATGTATCGGCCCACAAAGCACGTCGGCCCACCGGGAAAATGCACAGTATGCCCGATGGCCAGTCCAGCCCTGGAGGGAGGTCACATGTGGACTGTCTCTAATAAAGCCTGAGAAAGGTCCAACCCCTAAGGGTTGTCTGGACCAATAAGCAAGGTGAAATGTCCGAGTGGGAAGGTTGCTCTAGTTAATTTACGAGTCTTTGTCCCTAGCGTGATTATATTTTCATTAATGCTCAGATAGATATAACACATCCACAATGCGTTCTAGAAGAAGGTGATGTACATCAAAGTGTGAGTCATTAAATGAGGATTAATTAGGTAGGAGGCATGATTACATTGGTTACATTGATCGTTAGTTGGTTGTATACATACCATACATAATAGTACACAAGACAGTAAACCATTTACACTGTTTCTTCCACAGTTTTCTGCATGTTCATTTATAGATAAGTTAGTCTATGATTAATGCAGCAAAGTCTGTTTTAAAGAGGGTTTCTGTCTTCCCATTGTCTCTCTCTTGTGCACGTGGCCACATTCCTGGGGAGGTATAAAATGAATAATTAGTGTGTGTCTGATGGGTCCAGATTCTACATATATATTATAAAATTCAAACAAGTCCTGTCATCCAGCATCTGCTCTCTTCCTCTTTCATCCTCATCCTTTTCCCCCCCAAAAATGTATTTTAGGTGGATAGATCAATACAGTGCACAGAACATCAGAAACATGGATGTTGGAAAATAACAGTGTTTTTTCTGTTCACCAAATGCTTTTTAATCTTCGCTGTTGCTTCAATGCAAGTGAACAAGCGCGCCGTTATTTGTTGTGTAGAGACGTGTGTGTTCAAGTAAGCCAGATGTGAGCAGATTCTGTGCGATACGCTGTATTTAATATCATGACGACTCACGAGTATTTGTGCTAAATCTGCTCAGATTTGTCTTACACGAACTTCCCCAGCAAAGCGAGTAAATAATAAGTAACACGACAAATTGGCTTGTGATTTGACAGTGTTGATTTTACACGCATGAGTGTTCATTTCAAACCCTGATTACAATGTATTGAAAGCCAACGAAAAGAGATATGTTAGAAGCAGCCGTAACGCTGTTCTATAACGTGAATTAACAATTTTTAAACTGCCATTAACACATCACTTTGCTGTCATTTTAACATCATTTCATGTTGAGCTTATGATTACTAATGTTACG
>CM060592.1:51444098-51586598 GCA_030578255.1 Tiaroga cobitis | reverse complement strand
TTATTGAACCTAAAACATTTCTTAAACATTCAATTTGGAAAAGTGAAACATCAATTCTATCAAATTCAGTCATTGTGTTCAACTTCATATTTCCCATTTGTCATGGGGCGAGTCTTTGTAGAATAATGTACAATATGTTTTAAAGCATAATCATGTATTATATGTCTCTGCAGTAATAAGAGTTTTATTTTTGGGGCTGCATGTGTGTGTGTTTTGTCTGAGAGTTTGTCAGATACTGTAAAGCTCTAGTGTGTGTGTGAGTGTGTGTGTATTTTTGGAAGGTCTTGCTGTACTTTATGCGTCATTTCCAAGCTCTTCTGTCATGAGACTCAGTGCATGTGTCCGATAGTGTGTGTATTCGTCCTGTGTGTTTGTACAGATCATTAGTAATGATGTAAAGACAAAATCTACAAATAAAGCATATGGAAAACAGATGTTTCTTTACACTCTCTGTGATGTTGCATTGAGATAAGATGTTTTGCTCTTGATTATTTTCTGTTTCTCACCACAAAAAAAACATGTTTAGTGTCTTCTGGGAAAAATCAAATGACATGCTGGATACATTTATGGGTAAATAAAACAGCAACAACATGTATGTACATAATATACAACTGATAGAATAACTGCTTAATATATATTTGCATTTTTTAATGTATGTTTTATTATTATTATCTGTTCAATATTTTGAAACCTGACATAGAAAGTTTTAAACATGTGAACATCTCTTTTGTCCGTTTGTTTTTCATGTTTTTTTGTCATCATTTTATATTTCATGCTTGTGTTTTTTGTGTAGTGTTTATTTTTGTGCAGTGATGACCTGAAGAAACCTGCCGCTGATGGACATCATGGAAAAATTACCCAGAAATCCATGACAGCAAACCTGACGAGTTCATGATGAGATCTGAGGTGATTTTCCTTATTCCATCTTCTATTTAAAGTTTTTAAAAAAGTATGATAGTTGTGTGTGCCCGCGTGTGTGTGTGCATTTGACTTAGCCAGTATCTGTGTGTGTGTGTGTGTGTGTGTGTGTGTGCGTGCGTGCGTGTGCGTGTTTAATTGACATTGTCATATGACAGCTAATGTCAAACTTTCAGATTTACTTTTTAAGGCGAAATATTTACTAAATAAATGAGCGAAAACATAACTATTAAAGCATTTTGAATTTCCCACAAAAAATACATTTTCGAACTTCTACAACAGTTGGTCTTATTTTCATGAAAATTTAATGAGATCATCTTCACGCCAACAAGAAACTGAACAGTTTGACCAAAAATCACAAGACCTGTCTCTTTATATGTGTGCAACATGCCAATTATAATGAAACTGGTCTTAATCGATTCCTTCGGTCACGCCAAGAACATAGCTCCAATTTTGCCATAGTCGCCCAACAACTTGATCTTGTCCGCCATTTTGATTACCATAAAAGTTGATCCGCCATTAAAGCTCCTCAAATTCGAGTCAGATACATAACCACTATATATACCAATGAATTTGATGGCCTGATGCCAAACTGCATCTGAGACTGTCTATATTTCTGGAAACAGTTGACATTGACACCAATCTTCGTGTAATTGTCACTCAACTCTGATCACACCAGATCTATTTGATGTCAGCGCCACCTATTGGTCAAAAGTAATAAGTAATAATGTCACATTACAACTACAAGTGATTGTATTTATAGGCTTTCAACCGTTTTGCTTAAAACCGTCTCCAATGTTTTTGTTGGTCATTCCGCTTCTGTGCTGCTCCGCATATTAAATGCTGCGCTTGCGGATATATTTATTGTCTTTGGTGTGTGAACAGGTTTTAGTCCTGCTCTCCCACTGTTTGCTGTCATGTGCTCTGCTGTTTTTGTCCTATAGACTGTTGATGCAGTGGATAATACACACATGCCCTGTCGAGTGACCCGAGAGTGGCTCTTATCAGCGCGCTCACAGGCTTCCTGCAGTGGAAACACACACACACACACACATCCCTTTGCATTCACATCTTTCACAAACCACACCCAACTAACAGGGAACGTTCTCAGAGTCAGAACTTCAGCTAACGTTCTGGAAAGGTTCTTTCAATGACAAACATTCTTCCAGTAACTTTAATAGAATGTTCGTTCGAAGTTATCTAGTCTTTAATACTGTTCAAAAACTTAAACAGAAAAAATATATAATTTATACATTGTTCATGGAACGTTTTTTTTTTTAATTATAAAAAAAAAAATGCTATTACTATACTTGTTTCAAAACATTAAGAGAACATTCAAAAGTAATTAACGTTCCCATGTTTGCAATTGCAAAATTATAAAATTGAATGTTCCCTTAAAATTTTCATAACGAAGATTAAAAAAACATGTTTTTCAGAGAACATTCAGAAATAACGTTTTTGTAACCTATTGGTTAGCAAAACGTTCTTAGAACTTAGAACAAATTTCTGTCCTGCTACAGTTTTTACTAAAACATACCAAAAAACATCTCATGAATAATTGTCATGACTATTTCTTATAACAGAAGCGCCGTATTTTTTTAAACAACAAAAATGCATTCATATTGCTGTTTTTAGCGTTTAATGTATTATAATTGAGGGACCCATAATGCATTGTTGTGTTCAGGAACGCAGGAAAAAAGGGAAGTGATGTAGGCCTAAGTAATTTCATGTGTACACGATGCAAAATCGACGCAACATGCTAGTATTCACAATTTACGCATTTTATTTTTAATTTGAAAATGTTGATAATTACAAAAAGAGTTGTGTGTGTGTTCAAAGCGAACCTCCAGACCAGCATTCATGAGACTTCAAAAAGAGCCATTGAGGTGTGTATGATGTGTATATATAATGATGAACCTACACACTTTAAAAAATCAATGCATACAAACAAAATTCAAAAGAATATGCATATAAAATCAAATAAATAGTGCTGTTAGAGATGAGCTCTGTCTACAACAGCTTCTTCTGGTATTGAGTTCTTCTTTGCGAATCTATTATAGTCTTACACAATTTCCATATGAGTGTATTCGTTTGTTACTTTATGTTCCAGAATCCAGTCATGTTGTGGGAAGGTGGGACTTCCTCACACACCTTCGACGGACAGATATATATCTGACTCAACAAGCAGCTTTATCTCCGGACTTCAATAATGTTCAGAAAACATCAGCACAAACACATTCATTCATGGAGTGTTATTTTCTGAAATGTTTCCGTTGGACGTTCCTCTAACATTTTTAAATGTTACTACTGGTTTTAGAATGTTCACGGAACATTCAAATGTAACGTTTCCCAGAATGTTTAAAGATATAATAGAATGTTCCCTTATTGTTCACAAAACCAAAGCATCAGTGTTGGGGAGTATAACTATATATATATATATATATATTAGTGCTGTCAAATTGAGTAATTGCGCTTCATTATATCTAACATAAAAGTTTTTGTTTATATATCATGTGTAGTAAATACATTATTATATTTATATACAGTATTTATTATATATGTTTATGTGCGTGTCTGTGTGTGTGTGTGTATATATATATATATATATATATACACACACACATATATGTATATATACTGTATATGCATACATACTTGGGTGTGTACACACACACACATATATACATAAATATATATATATATTATATAAACAAACCTTTGGTTAGATGTGATTAATCGATTTGACAGCACTAATATATACAGGTGAAACTCGAAAAATAAGAATATCAAAAGTGTCAAAAGTTCATTTATTTCAGTGATTCAACTTAAAAGGTGAAACTAATATATTATATAGACTCATTACATGCAAAGTGAGATATTTCATGCCTTTATTTGTTATAATTTTGATGATTATGGCTTAAACCTCACATTCAAAATTAGAATATTGTTAAAAGGTTTTCATAAGCTGTAAGCCATAATCATCACAATTATAACAAATAAAGGCTTGAAATATCTCACTTTGCATGTAATGAGTCTATATAATATATTAGTTTCACCTTTTAAGTTGAATTACTGAAATAAATGAACCTTTGCACGATATTCGAATTTTTCGAGTTTCACCTGTACAGTAATGTATGTTGTTTTGCATTACTGAGTATTTGAGGGAAATACTACAGAAAAAAAAAAAAAATCAGTTGCTTTATGAAAAATATTGACCTGAACATGAATCTTGAGATTCACCTGATGGTAACAGAAGGAAAAATGTCTAATATGTTCCGATAAACCTGATTTCCACTTTTCACGCCCCGTCTTGAAGCCAATAAACCACAGCGCAGTCAGATACTGTAAAAGTTTACTCATGTCAGTCGTATGTGTGTATGCGAGTGGACAAGCTATCAAAAAGAAAAATATACATATATATATTACACAGATCAAATTGATAACGTTAGCGGCACGACGTGTAGAGGGAGTGGGAGATGAGTGACAGGTGGGGCTGGTCGTCATGGTTACAGGTTTTGGCAGCACTGCAGTTTGTTGCCTTTCTGCCCGTCCGTGGTCGGCGGGACGCTGATGTCCACCACGTTGTTTCCCGGCGACTCGTCGTGGGCCGATCGCTCAGCGATTTGCTTCTGTGATACAATGCGATAAATTTCTACAGATGCAGGAGAAACGGAGAGAGAAAGAGTGAATCTAAAATCTGAGTGTATGAGCCTTGTTCAAAGTCACTGTCAAATAGCTTCTCCCAGAATTATTTGCACATACTTATCAGTTCTATATCTGTATTTTACATGTTAAAAACGACAGCTGAAGCGACCGGCGTACACATATCTCCATATATCAATCCCATAGAAACCAGTGCAAAGATTAAAATGAGGCGTTTTACACAACGTCTGTCCACTAAAGAGAAATAAGAACTGCATTCACTCATTCACCAGCAGGTTATCTGTATGCTAAAAACATGCGTACAGTCAGTCATCCAAAATATGGAAGAACCTTTGGAAAAATAACTCAATCAGTGTGTTATGCAAGTATAATTTTATGGTAACACTTTAGTGTAGGGTCCAATTCTCACTATTAACTAGTTATTATTATCATGCATATTACTAGGATATTGGGTGTTTATTAGTACTGATAAAGCACATATTAATGCTTTATTCTGGATGATCATATTCTACATCTCTAAATCCTACAAAACCTAAACTTAATAAGCTTACTAAATATTAATAAGCAGTAATTAGGAGTTTATTGAGCGCAGTTAATAGTGATAATTAGACCCTAAACTAAAGTGTGACCTATTTTATATTCTATTATAGTTTTTTTTTCCATATTTTATTTACTTACTTTTATTTTTGTTTTCATTTGAATTCTAATGCTTTTTTTATCATTTTTATTTTTATTCGGTTATTTAAAATATTACTATATGTGTTCTAGTATTATTTATATTCTATTATAGTTTTTATTCATATTTTTAAGTAGCTATTATTTTTGTTTTCAGTTTTAATTATTATTATTATTAAATATATGGGTTGTAGTAGTATTATTTATATACTTTTATCATTTTTATTTTTGTTTTCACTTTGCATTTTCATTTTAATGTTTTTTTTTTTTTATCTTTTCCATTTTTATTAGGTTTTTTAAAATAGTCCTCTTTTTTCAGTTTTAGTTTTTAGACTAAAACTTTAATAACTTTTGGACAATTAGTCATTTTAATGCTTCAATTTAGTTAGTTGCCAAAGCAGCATTGCTAAAGTTTTGCAAATACTAGTTATGTTTTATTTTATTTCAGCTTTATTTCAATAGTTTTAGGTAGTTGGTTAGTTTAGTTAGTTGTAATTAATGAAAATAACCCTGCTCTCAATGTGTCACATGTTTAATTTTTAAATCTGTGAACGTGCAATATAGTGATATCTTAGACTTGATGATGCATTGCATCATTTAGTCAAGAGTCGTTATGGAATCGCATTATTGTGAGTGTGAATAATTACACTCCCATCTAAAATATCTCTCTAAAATCCTGTCAGGCCGTCACAGCTCAGCAATGCTGCAGTTTTAAAGCTGCGTAACACGCCGCTGTCGCTGCCGTGGGTTTCATGCTAGCTGGTTTATTGCCTCATCCGTCCATACGTGTGTGTGTGTGTGTGTGTGTGTGTGTACCTGTTAGAATGTTCTTGAACGCCTCCTCCACGTTAGTTGAGTCCAGAGCGGACGTCTCGATGAATGACAGGTTATTTTTCTCTGGAAGAAAGCAGAAGTTGTTTAATATCACCTGCTTTTAAAAATATAACGGACCACCTTCATGAAACAAGCAGAATGAATTTCAGTGCAAATCTAATCCGCATATAGTGGGGTTGTGATGTGATCATTTTTTAAAAATGTTTTTGAATGAAGTCTCGCCAAGGCTGCATTTATTTGATCAAAAATACAGTCAAAATGTTTAAATATTATTACAATTTAAAATATCAGTTTTCTATGTGAATACATGTTAAAATGTCATTTATTCCTGTGATCAAGCTGAATTTCAGCATCATTACTCCAGTCTCATGATCCTTCAGAAATCACTCTAATATGATGATTTGATGCTCAATAAACATTTATGATTGTTATCAATGTTGAAAACATTTGTGCTGATTAATATTTTTGTTGAAACAGCGATGCTTTTTATTTCTCAGGATGTTTTGATGAACAGAAAGCTCTAAAGAACAGCATTTTTTTGCTGTTCTTATTCTATTCAAATCGATATTTTTTACCCAGCCCTAGTAGGTGTGTATTCTCATGCGTGTGTCTGTGTTCTCGGCACCTGCGAAAGCTCTCGCCTCGTCGGTGGGAACGGCCCTCAGGTGTCGCAGGTCGCTCTTGTTCCCCACCAGCATGATGACGATGTTGTTGTCGGCGTGATCTCGCAGCTCTTTCAGCCAGCGCTCCACGTTCTCGTAGGTCAGATGCTTGGCGATGTCGTACACCAGCAGCGCGCCCACCGCTCCACGGTAATACCTGCGCAGAGAAACACAGCTTAGTGCTGGTCATAAGGTGAGCATCACTATTACCATTGCTCAGTTTCAGTTTTTATTTTATTTACCCAGCTAACAGGGAACGTTTCCACTAAAACGTTAAAAAAATGACTATACGCTGGAAATTGTGAGAAATAAAGTTAGAATGCTTGTTGTTAAAAAAACTTAAATTGTGAATACTAGCATGTTGCGTCAATTTTGCATCATGTACAAAAAAAAAAAATTGTAAAAAAAAAAAAAAAAAGGTTTGAATATCGTTTGAACGATTCCAATTCTGCTTATTGATTCCGATTCTTATCGATTTTTAATATGGAAAAACAAAACAAAAAAACGTTCCTCTAAAAATTTTGACTATACGCTGGAAATTGTGAGAAATAAAGTCAGAATGCGACATATAAACTCGCAATTGTTAGAAAAAAGGTTTGGATATCGTTTTGAACGATTTATCGATTCCGATTCTTATCGATTTTTAATAAGGTAAAAAAAAAACATTTCCATTTATTCTAAAGCTTATTGCCGAACATTTAATTGTGGCTGAATACCATGAACACAAATAAACAGGCTAAACGCACACAAGGATATTTTGTGCCTGTGGTTTAAAAATACCATGGAAAAGTCTAACTAATATAAATTTCAAGCATTATTAAAAAAGAACAAATAAACAAATTAGTAGGGCTGTGAAACGATTAATCGCGATTAATCGCATCCAAAATAAAAGTTTGTGTTTACATAATACATATGTGTGTGTACTGTGTATAATTATTTTGTATATATAAATACACACGCATGTATATATTTAAGATAAATGTGTTATTTATATATATAATGTTTATATATGATATAAATTAGGCTATATATAAACATATATCCAAAGTTTGTGTTTTCATAATATATACAATACATGCAAATATTTCTTAAATATATACATGCATGTGTGTGTACTGTGTATCATTATTTTGTATATATAAATACACACACATGCATGTATATATTTAAGAAATATTTGCATGTATTGTATATATTATGAAAACACAAACTTTGTTTAGGATGCGATTAATCGCGATTAATCGTTTCACAGCCCTACAAATTAGCAATCACACAAATAAACACAACTGAACTAAGATATAAATAGTGTGTTAAGAGTTTCAGAAACTAATCAAATGTAATAGATGTCCACTGAAGGCTATCTTTAATAAAGAACCCAAGTGCAGTTTATTTACAAAACATGATCAAACATACAATAAAGGCACGACATGAACTCAAAGCATGAACATGGCGCTTATCACAGTGGTTACAGGGAAACGATACTTGACACGGACACATGGCAAACATGAGGGCTTAAACACACACAAGACTAATGACTCGACGAGGGACACCGGTGAACAATGAACCAATGACAACATGAACAGGGGATCATATGACAGACATCAAACAGGAACATCAAACAAAACCAAATCGTGACAAATATAAAATAACACTGCACTTTATAAATAAAATATACATTACAATAATAAGAAATATAGTAACAAAGATATTCCATCTGAATTTATTCCGTTTGATTATCGTTACTATAGAGACGACAGCAGGAATTTTACGCTGCTGTCCCTTTAAGAGCAGCACGGATCCAATATACTGTTACACGTATGGGTTTTTTTGTTAACTGTTTATGTTCACTTAAGACACAACCTACTGTGTTTACGAGGATATTTTGACATATTTTTTTTGCGTGAAATTGTCTGTTCGAGTGCAAAAAGACATGGAATAGAACTTAGCTTAGTATCGTGCACTATACAGTATGAGAGGCGGCTTACAGTGCGCACGTCGTCTTGTGCTTAAAGGGACACTTCACCCATTTGCATTAAGCTTTATCTTTAGAAACCCAGTCATGTTTTTGAATGGTCATGGTTCATTCCCTTATTTTCCCCAGCGATGGGAGAAATAAGGATTTAAGTGTTCCACTTCCTGCTTTTTATGACGTAAAAATCATCATTTTGCGTCATTGTAAGCAGGAAGTCCCATTTCTTGGTTGAGACTACAAACACTAGCTCATCATTTATCCAGGGGGTGGGACCCACTCACGCTACAGACCTATTATAGATCAGTGGGTGGGACTTCACTTTCTGAAACTAAAAAACAATATCCTCCATCTTGTTTGGAAGCTAAGCTAACAGGCGCAGTGGAGCGCCAGATGTAAAGTTACGACAATGAAGACAATGGCGAAATGTACACAATATGATATGGAAGAAGAGGATTTTGAAAGGAGGACACGGACGTTTGTGTTGTGAACCATCCTAGTTTCGCACCGCATTTGTTCTGACTGAACATCCCGGTATCATGCAATAATTCACCATTTCGAAAGAAATACAAATGAGGAGTGATTCAACAATGAGCTCGCCAAATAACTAGAAATTTTGCGTGAAATGAATTTCAAGCTCTGGTGATAGCTAGCCTTGTAGACGGAAGAGTGTTTTTGTCTGTTGCTATTTTATGGGGAATTGTGATTAAGAGACTACGTTAATTCTGTGTGACGTGGGTTACCATTTAGTATTGTATGTTTGTGTGCCATCTAAACGATTCTTGTCCACCTTCCTTCATGTAATAACCGTTACTTTGGTTGGATTTGTGAATACAATGGGGAGGAAAGGTAAGGATATCACGTGATACTCAGTGATACACACTAGGTTAGGGCCGTGCATCACTTGCTGTATTTTTGTTTGGATTTAGTGAGTATAGTTTATTTTAGGATACTGAAGATTTTCTTTTCTTCTTTTTCTTTTTAGTACTGGTTTATGAGTTAGAGGGTTATGTTTTGATCATTTCTTTTATTTGATTGCCGCCCAATTCCCTTCTTCTTTTCCCCTGCCTGGGTATCTTTTTGTTCTTTTCTTTTGTGTAAATATTGTTGCAAGTTGTTTTGTTTTATGGATTTTCCCTCTATATTTATTGTAAATAAACACTTAGGATATAGAGCTATAGAGCTTAGGTCTCATTCGCTTGCATTGACATCGGTCCGAAGTCAAACTCCGACAGTTAATCGTTGTTAATCGACAGGAATCGATATTGCATTTCCAACCCTAGAAAAAAGACAGTCTACATCTTGCAATTCTGACTTTATTTCCCACAATTTCAAACTTATTATCTGAATTGTGAGATAAGACAAAATTATATTTTTTTATTATAAACATCCGGTAACTACAATAGTTAACATGAACTTACAATACAAAATAATTCTAAAGCACTTATAAATCTTAGTTATTGTTAATTTCAACATTTACTAACAAAAAAATTTTATCAAAAGTTGTATCTGCTGATGTTATTAAATGGACCTGAGCTGACATGAACTAATAATGAACATCAATAAATACTGTCACAAATGAATTACTCAATGTCTGTTAATTTTAATTAATGCATGAACTAATGGGAGTCTTATTGCAAGGTGTGACCTAAAAAATAAAACAATTTAATGGCTGAGATGAAGGATGCAAATGTTATTGTTGGTCTACTCTAAGGGAATCAGAGCCACATCTGTTCACACACATGCAAATCATTCCCATTTGTGGAATATTTGTTCTGTTCAACAAATTTGACTGCATATTTTTAATCCAGGTTACATAAAAGTAAAAGAGATTACACTCTCTTTTACTGTACATGTACCTACAGTCTACGTACAGTACACAAGAAAGTACTGGTAATATAAGGTAAATACATGGGTTAAGGTTGAGTTTAGGGGTAGGTTCAGTTATTGTAATTGCTATAATAAGTACATGCGGAACAAATAACTTGCGCAACTTCTGACACATGGATCTGCAATGTTGGCTTTGTCACGTCTATTGTAGACAGCCTCAAGACAAGAAAATATGATGAAGTCAAGTCATCCTCATTTATACAGCGTTTTTAACAGTGTAGATTGTTTCAAGTGATAAACATCTAATTTAAGGCAACAGAGATTGGTTTGGTTTTATAGCGGTTCTTGAAAAATGTTATTTCCAGCTAAAGTTAGTTTTGATTGATTCACTTCCGTTGAAATGATCATTTGTTATTAAATTAGGGGCCGCTAAGACGACAGCGTTCTCTCTAAACAGACTTTAAACTGAACCTGTGATTAACGCTGACGGCGTTCACATGCGCATTAAGAATTGATTCTATAGTTATGTGCGTTTGAATATATGTGCGCAGGTTTGTAATTCCCTACAAACCATGCCTAAACAAACTACTTGTCTTGCCTATAAATTTTGACCCTGTGTGTCATTTCGAACGCTTCGAAACAGTGAATCATTTTGCATAGAAATTTGTTCAATTGATTCAAAGCTTTGAAACGGTTCGGTTCTACCATCAACAAAGATTAAAAACCTTTGCTGCGTACCAATTTGCATACTATCCGTCCTAAATAGTATTCGAAAATAGAATTAGTACGTCCCAAATCGTAGTATGAGTGTCCCAAAGATACCCGGATGGTCTACTATATATGGTCAGAATCCGAAGTGCAGATCGATGCGCTAATATTGCAAACAACTCATCGCGCGTTGGACGAGGATTCGGTTAGAACTACAAACACGAGTGAAAAGTGTTCAAAAACTACAGACATGGATGACGCGCGAGTCCGGCGGTTATGTAGAGAGGTTTAGATAAAGGGGTGTGAGTGATTAATTATCAGTATCTGACCTGACGAAAATGTATTTATTCAATGTTGTCCACATTATATTGCATCTGCAGCAGCATTGTGATCTTTTGCAAAGATACGTTTAGCCATTAACTTTTAAATGCATCATTATATTCAAATTCCAAACACATGAGGAGAGTCTCGGCATGAAACCCCATGACTGGCAGATGAACGTGCTACAACATTTCTCTCCAAAATGGTAAGAAGTTATATTAGATTGAATGGAGGATTTTACCTGTGACGAGATGATTGACAGGGCAGTTTACGGTGATAGGATGATTGACAGGGCAGTTTACGGTGATAAGATGCACGTGACAGAGCTGTCCGTTAAAGATGACGAAATAGTATGTACTTTTTCTTCACAAAAAGAGTACATATACTTTTAGGGCGTAGTATAAGTAGGCGAATTGGGACGCAGCACATGTCACAGGAAACCCCAGAATTGCAGTGTGACACATACTAGACTTCGCAATGAGTGAGTGAAAACACAAACGAGTTAATCACACACAGGTGGAAGTAATCAGAGTATAATGAGTCCATGGGTTATGGGAAATGTAGTTCATGATGAGGTAGGAGTGCCCTCTGGTGGAGATCATGGGAACTCCAGCTGTGGATGTGACCGTAATGAAGAGAAACTACTGGGTGTTTGCGTGCCTTCAAAATATGAACTTCTGACAGTATAAAGTTTAGAGAATTCACATCACAAATACAAAGAGAAGCACATTGAAGTTGAGAAGTTGCAGTAGGCTACTCTATTAATTACAATGTTTCAAATAAATCCTATAGGATTTTGCAAGTAGTGCTGGGGCCACACCAAAATATATTTAAAATCTTATAAGAATTTCAAAATGTGAGAAACCACAAACATGAGGACAAAAATCCTAGATTTAACAGGTTTGCTCCTATAGTGTGTGGTGTGACGCGATGTGAAAAAGACAACACACACCACACACAAACAGATTTTCAACCAGAGTCCCGACTGTGAACATGGGAAGATGATTTAAGATTAAGATAGATTTTCATGCTGGTTTCATTCATCATCATAATCAATGGCGTTCCCCCCACACTGATCGTAAATTTTCAACGTGTTGAATACGATTCGGGATCGGGGCGGCTCCGACGTTCTTCCGAGCAGGTTCGGTCACTCTTAACACACCTCACGCCACAGAAAAATCTGATAAGATAATCTGTAGAATCATCAAGATAAACGGGACTTTAGTTAGGATTGTCGGAAGGGGAGAAATCGGCCCGGATATCTTGTGGTGTGACCCCAGCATACGGTCTGAGAGTGTCTTTATCTGGGTGCAGGTATTAAAGAGGTGGTATAATGCGCTTTTCACAAGATGTAAAATAAGTATTTGATGTCCCCTGAGTGTGTATGTGAAGTTTTAGCTCAAAATACCCCACAGATATTTTTATATAGCATGTTAAAGTTGTCACTTTTTGAGGATGAGCAAAAACATGCCGTTTTTGTGTGTCCCTTTAAATGCAAATGAGCTGCAGCTCCCGGAACAGGGGGCGGAGCTTCAAGAGCTCGTGTGTGTTAGCAACTCAGATTACCTCACACACACATGCACTGAACATTTCATTACCTATTGTTCATAATTAACCAGCACAAATTGAAATTATAACTGTGGGTAAATCTGATAAATGACAGAGCAATTCATCACATCAAATATACATTTCAAAATTACAAATATACAAAAATATAACAAATTGCTCCAAACAGTTTGGAAAAACAAATCTTTTTGCATTTTGAATGTGTCTAGTCGAAATGGTATAATGATTTATTGTGTGGTGGGACACTGTGAACAAATGGACATATTAGAGTATTAAGGTGTGTGTTTGTGTGTGTGTGACTGTGTACACTAGACTAGAGTACACACTCCAGCTTATGAAATGTGTTTTGTGTTGTCTGCTTTAATACATGTAGCCTTAATGTAACTAGAAAGACTATTAATACAGTATAATATATAATTTAAAATAAAATAAAGAAATGCATCTTCATTCCTTCCCATACCCACTAACAATTCCCTTAGTTTCAGATAACATAAGCTAGCCAAACTGAGCCAAAGCTTCTGGCCTGGTTGCAAAGTAGTTGTAGAGTTTTTGACTGCATCCATAATAATGTATACGATCGGCAATATATTAAATGTTCTAGCCTAAAAATATTAGACGAGCTTTCTTCCAACTTCTCCATCACGACGTGTGTTCGCGCGATGTTGTTGGTTACCTAGTAACGAACGTACGGTGGCTGAGAATTTTCCGTCAACATCCCTGTGTTCGCGCGTCTATGTTGCCTAGTAACGAACGCAATCTGGCCGAGAGATACGTGCTAGCGGCAGGAACGTTCACTTTGTGTGTCTGCGCCTCGTAGCCTATACAAGCTTGCAGGACAACTTGGTTGGCATTGCCTTTTCAGCGTGAGAAATACACGGTATGGCGTGTGAGCGTGTGAACTGGTTGAATTGCGTGTGTCTCACGGCCAATGCGTGAGACTTGAGAACCCTGAATCTATAAATCGTGTTCCGGGGGTGGGGTTTATGTAAATTTTACAGTTGGTGATGTCACTAACCCGGGAGGAAGCTCGTGTAGTTCCTACCAGCCGTTTGTTGTAGTCCTTTTCTTTAAAAGCAAATATCTCCCTTTGCTTTGAACTTTGAGCGTTGTAACTTTGCAGATGTTGTTTATGCTCAAACAGCAACATTACACACTAACTAAAGTTAGAAAGGTGAAATCATATTTAACCACCCCTTTAAATATATTGATCTACAAAAGGGAGTCCCAGCACAGTTTGGGGCGCGATGGGAAGTGAATAAGGTAGCTGTAATGTCACCGAACTCAATGTCAGGAAGTTTTTCTACACATTTAATGCCTGTAAAAATAACTTGTGGTGCTTCATATGGATATATGATTCCTAATTCCTTCATCTTCCTCTTGTATATTTATTTTTGTGATGCTAATAATAAGTGCGATGGCATGACGTGGTGGGGGAAAAATCGATTCAGTATCGAGATATTTTGCACCATGATTTTGCGCGTGCAATTATATCAATACTGTAGCGCAAAGTATTGAATATTTAGCCTAATTATACTAATAATTATATTATTCGTATAATATACTTATATTACCCACGACAATGGATCTATGAGTAGCCGACGGATGTATTCCGTCAAAATGGCTGACACGCGGCTAGGGGTCACGTGACTGGGAGATCCCTAAATGAAGGCTGTTGTGATCCGATACTCACGCAGAGGTGATGGCCCTGTACCGCTCCTGTCCTGCCGTATCCCAGATCTGAGCTTTTATCGTCTTGCCGTCCACCTGAATGCTCCTGGTGGCGAACTCCACGCCGATCGTGCTCTTGCTCTCCAGGTTGAACTCGTTGCGTGTGAAGCGCGACAGCAGGTTACTCTTCCCGACACCCGAATCTCCGATGAGAACAACTGACAGCAGACGCACACAAACAGACAAATCTCTCGGTGAAAAATATCATATACACCCGTGTTTGGCAAGATTATCTACACTGTAAAAAAAAAAGAAGTAAATTTACAAGTAATGGTCTGTATTTTTTTACAGAATTTTGCCGTTTTGTCATTATACAGTGAATGCCTGTTATTTTACAGATATTTGCTGTTATTTAAAGGCCCACTATTGAATTTACAGGTAATTGCTTGTATTTTGGTTTTACATCAATTTTCCGTTTTTTAAAGGAAATTGTCTGTATTTTTACAGGGTTGTGTGTAATTTTACATAAAATATTCCGTAATATTTTACAGATTTTTTCTGTTAAATTAGAAAACACAGAAAAGAAGGTATAACTGCAGAAATCAGCAGTCATTTAACATGTTTTCCTTGAAGATCATTAAGTATGTGGGTGTTAAAGTGAGTTTTAAGGTTAAATAATAGTATTTCCGTACTAAATACCATTAAATTTACAGTTTTTGAAAGTGAAAAAGAACAACTCATTGTATAATTTACAGTGAAAACCCGTAAATTGACATTCCCACAATTCCCTGCGTGACACTTCACATTTTATGTGTTTTTGTTGAAATAACTATGTTTCTTCATAGTTTTCTTATTTTTTTCGAATCAGTTATGTATATTAGGGTTTTAAGTTACATTTAATGTTGTTAAACTAATGTTTATTGCATTTTTAAAATTTCATGTGTTACCATGATGGTGTTTAATGTTTCTGCGAATGACATTTTCTATATATTAATATTAACTCTCTTGCGGAAAAGCTGCTTGTAATGAGCTTTGAATGATCATGTGACTCTCATCACCACTGTGGTTGTCAGTGTTACAATGATACAAAACAGATATTAATACTTTAATAGGTCAGTAAATTAACATTATATCAGATAATGGAAGATATTTTTGTGTAGAATAACAGTAATAAACCACAATTATAGAATAAGAAATTACCATTTTTGTACAGTTTTTTTTCCTGACAGTATTTTTCCGTTTTTTAACAGACATTTTCTGGCGCCCCTGCCGTTTTTTTACAGTTTTTTTTTTACAGTGTGTGTATCATCTCTTTTAATTCCTGTTTTAGTTTCCCTTGCTTTTATTTTGTAAAAATATATCGTTATGTAGGCTATGTTCTCCATATTTGTCCATGAACTTTTTATTTTAATTCCTTTCTGTGAAAAGCACTTTGAATTATCATAGTGTATGAAATAGGCTATAACGCTTTAAACAATGCTGGGTAGTTTTAACCCAAATTTGGGTCAACTTTCACTTTCACTTTCAACTGTAAATGTTTTAATTACATTTTTACCTCAACATTTGGGTTTGTCCATATTTGACCCAAATTTGGGTCGAAACAACCCGGTATTTTTTAGAGTCTCCACAGTCGTGACTTAACAAAATGTTGACATACATACCATTCAGTTTGGGCTCAGTATGGTTTTGTTTAAAGATATTTAATACTTTCATTCAGCAAGGAAGCATTAAATTGATCAGAAGTGACGGATATTTATAATGTTACAAAATATTCTATTTTAAATAAATGCTGTTATTTTCAATGTTCTATTCATCAAAGAATCCTGAAAAATAAAGGTACCACGGTTTCCACAAAAATATGAAGCTGTTTTCAACATTGATAATAATCATAATGTTTCTGAGCAGCAAATCATCATATTAGAGTGATTTCTGAAGGATCATGTGACACTGAAGACTGGAGTAATGATGCTGAAAATACAGCTTTGATCACAGGAATAAATTACACTTTACTATATATTCACATAGAAAACAGCTATTTTAAATTGTAATAATATTTAAAAATCTTCACTGTATTTTGATCAAATAAATGCAGCCTTGCTGAGCATAAAAAACGTTCAATAAAATCTTACTGACCCCAAGCTTTATATGCTCTGGTCTAGACATACTAAAATTGCAAATATTCTTTGAATTAAGCCAATAACTCATTAAAAAAAACACCTAGCTTAAAAACATCATTACAAATTGAAAATATGAAAATATATTTTTTCATACGCCGCCAAAATGAAGATATGAGGAACAATATATATATATACTGCAGTAAATGATCCAAAGTGCACTCTAAAAAATGCTGGGTTGTTTTAACCCAACTTTGGGTCAAACATGGACAAACCCAGCCGTTGGGTTAAATTTTAAAATAACTTTTTAACCCAGTGTTTGGGTTTGTCCATATTTGACCCAAAATTGGGTTAAAACAACCCAGCATTTTTTAGAGTGTATATATCATCACTCGTCATTGGCAAGTGTAACAAAAAGTTAATTTTGAACTTTTTCAGATCTCTCTCTCTCTCTCTCTCTCTCTCTCTCTCTCTCTCCAGTCCTTTCTTTTTGAAAACGTTCTTGTTTTGAAGGCCCATTACTCAGTCTGATGCTTCTCTAAAACATGTGTCGTGTTCCTCAGTGAAGGTGAGTAAAGGATCGCACAGGTTTCTTGTGCAGGTGAGCTGTTCCTTCAGATCTGTGAATGAGTTTGCATTGATTTCCTTCAGCTCAGGATGAGTGAGGTGTCATGAGGGCTGGCTGATGATATTATTCTTATGTTGTCCTGCTAGGAAGTCAAGACGAACTTTGTTCCACACAAAAAAAATGCTGATCTTGTGAAAATCGAATGTAACAGTTTTGTCGCGTCAGACTTTGATCGGGCGGTGACGTGATACAATCAAAGAAACATAGTAACATCGTTTACAACGTAACAAAGCAGCTGGAGGAGATAATATCACGATGTGACCTAATTATTATCATGTGATACACTATCATAGAAAGCAGTGCAAAAAAAAACAGCCAAAATTGAGCGTCTTTTGTCTTAAATCCCTTCAAAACATGCACAAGATCACTAATGTAAGTCTCATTTGCCATATCTTTAATGCATTATGTTCAATTTCCCATCATTCAGGCCCAGATATCCTGATCCCAGCCGGTGGGAAAGCATCCAGGCCATCACAAACAGATGTTTTACAGATCGATGGATGTGTATTGATGCCTCTGCGGGCGTTTCTATGTTAAAGACAGTTGAATATGATTTCAGACCACCATCGCAAAACAACAGACTCTCAAATGCTTGTCAGATCTATAAGTCTGAAACAATGGGTGGATTATGAATGATTACTCCTCTGCTCTGAGGGAATGCAGAATTTACCTTTGAACAAGAAATCGTATTCATCATCTCTGTTGGCCATTTTAGAGAAGCCCGCTCCGTCCTGTAGTCCGAGGGAAATTAGATGATGCTGTATTAATAACTCAATGCAGGAAGAAATAATCAGAATCAGATGAATGCTAAAGACACACACACCGCGCCAGTGCTGCTGTCACACACACACACACACACACCGCAGGAAGAGTGATATTCTCGGGCTGCGTTAGAGGAGGAGTCCCGCAGATCATGATCATGTGTCCAGCAGAGGGCGCTATAAACACTGCACTACATCCGGGCCTTCAGACATGTGTGTGCTGTGTGTGTGTGTGGCCTTCAAATGTTCAGGGTTACTCGTCATTTCATGTTTAGTAGTAGGAATTGAATTAGAGAGCGCTACAATTCAATTATTTTTTGTAACAAATACAATTAGAGAGCTCTCTGATTCAATTATTACTATAACAATTATGATTATAAAGCTCTCTGATTCAATTATTTCTAGAAACAATTATGAATTTCTAGTAACAATTATGATTATAAAGCTCTTTTATTCAATTATTACTAGTAACAATTATGAATTTCTAGTAACAATTATGATTATAGAGCTCTCTAATTCAATTATTTCTAGTATCAATTATGAATTTCTAGTAACAGTTATGATTATAAAGCTCTCTTATTCAATCATTACTAGTAACAATTATGAATTTCTAGTAACAATTATGATTATAGAGCTCTCTAATTCAATTATTTCTAGTAACAATTATGAATTTCTAGTAACAGTTATGATTATAAAGCTCTCTTATTCAATTATTACTAGTAACAATTATGAATTTCTAGTAACAATTATGATTATAGAGCTCTCTAATTCAATTATTTCTAGTATCAATTATGAATTTCTAGTAACAGTTATGATTATAAAGCTCTCTTATTCAATCATTACTAGTAACAATTATGAATTTCTAGTAACAATAATGATTATAGAGCTCTCTAATTCAATTATTTCTAGTAAAAATTATGAATTTCTAGTAACAATTATGATTATAGAGCTCTCTAATTCAATTATTTCTAGCATCAATTATGATTATAGAGCTCTCTAATTCAATTATTTCTAGCATCAATTATGATTATAGAGCTCTCTAATTCAATTATTTCTAGCATCAATTATGATTATAGAGCTCTCTAATTCAATTATTTCTAGCATCAATTATGATTATAGAGCTCTCTAATTCAATTATTTCTGGTATCAGTTATGATTATAAAGCTCTCTAATTCAATTATTTCTAGTAACAATTATGAATTTCTAGTAACAGTTATGATTATAAAGCTCTCTTATTCAATTATTTCTAGTAACAATTATGATTATAGAGCTCTCTAATTCAATTATTTCTAGTAACAATTATGATTATAGAGCTCTCTAATTCAATTATTTCTAGTAACAATTATGATTATAGAGCTCTCTAATTTAATTATTACTAGTAACAATTATGAATTTCTGGTAACAATTATGATTATAGAGCTCTACAAATAAATTTTTACTATTCATAACATTTTTACTGTGTGTTAATTCCTAAAATGTCATTTCCATCACAGAAAGCTCTTAAACACAACGCACAATTTGAGATGTGGTGGAAATCGCATTATTATAGACAACTCTTTATTATCATATGCATGCATACAAGACACATATCGGTACAAACTTAATGCCAGGAAGTATTTATAACGAATTAATCAGGAATCTCAAGAGTTGGAGGAATCAGAGGCCAGAAGGAAATATGTGAGTTGACCTTTCATGACCCCAGTGTTTCCTGTGGCAGACAGGAAGTGAGGTGTGACTGCTGAATAAGCTTCCTCAGTATAGAGGACAAATATGTTATACATTAACATTTGGAAGTGTTTGGAATTTGTTTTTTGACATTTTCCAAGAACTGGAAATCTGCAATGCATGAACTAATCCAAAGACATTGGCAGCTTGAAACTCCTTTGTTAATGTTTCTTCATAACACAATTATGCATGCTTTTATGGAAAGTGATACTAAGTTATACATTTTGTGCGTTCCCTGAGAATCAAACCCGACTTTAACGTTGCAAGCGTCTGAGCTGGATCTCTGAGCTGAGTGAGTGAGTGAGTGGAGGCGGGGCTCATTTGCATATTCAACCACTAAATGAGGCAAGGGTGTCGAGTTACATTCAAGATATTTTAAGGCATGAAGAGAAGGAAAAAGCATTTAAATGTCATTTTGGTGATTAAAGATGAGTTTTAAGTGATACAATTACTGAGGACTTTAAAACGTTTAAACCTATAGGTTCATTTAAACCAATGATTGTCATTGTTTATCCATATTTGACCCAAACATGGATTGGAACAACCCAGCATTGTTCTCAGAGTTTTTAAAGTTGAACCAACAAATATTTTTTTTAATAGTGAGGATATTAATTTAATAAACATAGTGCTAATGTTCAGCTTCAGAATGTGCTGTCTAATTGTTTTTATATTGCTTACATTTCTATTTTTCAAAAATCTACCAAATTTTTATTTTTTATATTAGTGAGATATAAAACTAATGGAGAGTGGACCATGAAATTGAACCTAAACCTAAAGTCTTTGTTTATTCGTTTATTGCTTTGTGGTTATAACATGTTTGTTTTGGTCTTAGTAAGAGCGTGGAGTGTGAAGTGTGTGAGGAAGATTCTGGGATGGTTGAGAGATTGTTAACGAGGTGAGTCACAACACTTACCATGGTAACATGCAAATGAAGGTTGGATTTAGATTCCGTCACATGACTCAATGCAAAACTGACACCAAAGAGTTTCTCTCTCAGAGAATGAAAGAGAAAATGACCTGAAATGTGTGTCATATTTACTATAAACTGTAATTTTTCCATCATATTTTATGAGTAAAAGTGACATTTTTGTATCTCATAATGCAAATTCAGATCACAGTTATTTCTTCTTGACAGCAATGGGATTAAATTAAGAGCAAGTCATTACTCTTGTGTAAAAGGTTTTTTTTAAAGTGTATTTTGTCTTTATTTTATTATCAACAAATAGCATGAACATATCCCATTAAACAACAGAAGGACATTTCACATGCTTCTTTAAAAAATGGAAAGAAAGAAAAGAGGGAACATAACCATACATTGTTGATTAAGCACAATTAAACATTCATTTTTATATGAAAGTAAACAGCTGTTTAAATTTCTTTACTGTTTTCAGATTTTGACATTTTATCTGCATATTATAACCTCCTTCTCAACCACTGTAAAATAATCTTGCCATTTGTGATTATGGAATTTGCATAAAAAGAAAATAGAATTTATAATGAAACCAGCATCCTTTGAGTATAATCATCCTTAATATAATAACCTAAGATCACATATAGGCTACTTTTAGGATAAGAGAAATTAACATTAAAATATTCTCAACAATAAAACTCTCAACATTTGGGTATTTATATATGTTCTGCTTATTTGTCCATGGACTTTTATTATACTTCCTGTTTCGTCGGCCATCTTTGTAGTCCTTTTGTAGTTTTTGTAGTTTTCATTGATCGTTTGTGTGTTGTTATTGAGCTTGTGTATTTAGCCCTTGGGGTTCTCTTGTTGCTTTGTCAGTTGTTTTTTGCACGTGTTTCTGTTCCTGGTTATTTGTTTATTTAGTTTCTTCCTAAATACTTCTTGCGGTCGGATCCTCTCCTTCTCTTCCTCTCTCAGCTTCAGTACAGGTGTCTTGACCATGTCTTGCTCTTCTTCTACAGTTCACATCTGTGTTCCTCCTGACAGACACTAGAGGGTGTCGTATGCATATACTCATGTGTGCTCATTTTTTACTCATCTGCATATTTTACATGTAGGCCTTTATAGCATTTGATTTTCTCTGAAACTTCACAATCATGAAGATTTCTGAATGAATAATTTTTTTGCAGTTTAGTTTTAATAAATGGCCTGGATGAACTGTCACACACTCCTGAAAACTGTACATTAAACAGCAGCATATTTTATGAAAATGTCTCATTAGATCCAGGCTATTACAGTTTTCACCGTATAGAGTAAGGATAAGGAACTATAACTTAGTACTTACAGGTTTATATCGTAGAATTTACAGTAGTTTACCGATACATTTACAATATTTTTTTTACAGTAGCCGTTCACCAGTTATTGTGTATATGATATCACTGCACCCATAGAGAACAATTATTAACCTTAGTTTACACAACAGAACTAGATCAACTACTGGAATAATCACACTTCATCATATTTAATCGCATCCAAAAATAAAAATTTGTGTTTAGATATTATATGTGTGTGCACTGTGTATCATTATTTTATATATATATATATATATATATATATATAGATTAATCGTATCCAAAATAAAAGTTTGTGTCTACATGAATGATATATGTGTGTGTACTGTGTATAATTATTTTGTATATATAAATACACATTTGCATGTATGTATTAAGAAATATTTGTTATTTATATATAAAACATTTAAATGTATATATAATATAAATTATATATAAATATATACAGTATATACATGCAAATATTTCTTAAATATATACGTGCATATGTGTGTGTATTTATATATACAAAATAATTATACACAGTACACACACACATATATCATGTAGACACAAACTTTTATTTTGGATGCGATTAATCTTTTCCCAGCCCTAATAATTTGACAACTCTGTGGGGGGGGGGTTCTAATTGCAGTTTCACCAACAGATGTCGCCCTTGGGCCTTGGCCTATGAACCTCTTGAAAATGACCGCATTATCCGCATAGAATAACAACGAAAAAACGTATCTAAGCGGTCTTCCTTTTCTTCTCAAACAAACTAACTGCATCTTAAACAGCCCAAGTTTCAAAATTTCCCGGGGGAGAAACCCCCGGACCCCCGTTAAAATAAAAGATTCAACATGCAGGGCTAAAAAAGCCCCGGATCATTTGCACTACTAGTGACGCCCGCCTGGACATGCATACACGACGCAAGGGCGCCCGCGCTACAAAACTAACATTTTTATTTAAAACATTGTCTTACCTGTAAGCAGGGATGTAGTGGAGGCTAAACGCACATAAACGCCGTTTACGCACCTCCCAATATTCGGAAATAGCGTTTACCCACCTCCAAATAGCCCGTAGTTCCTAAGACATTTTAAATTAAGCTTATGTCGTTTTAGTTTCATACTGTTCATTATTAGTTTCATAGGTTGTTAAAACTAAGACGAACTCTTTCATATTGCGCTGCATTACTGTCAGTGTGTTGTTGACTTTTACTGACGGACGGTAAGGTTGCGCTGTTGACGCTCGGGCAGTCTCTCGAGGAGAAATCTACACAAATGAGCGCACACACACACACTCAGTTAACCAGTTAACAACATACTGCCTATAAAAAATCTAAATGTGGAGTTTTTATATTTTTAACATATGTTAAGCAACCTCAATTATTTTTCCTGAACACCATCACGATTGAAAATGTGACATTTCCTACAACAGTTCAATAAACAGTTAAAATTAAGTCACTTACATTTTAGATGCAATATTGGCTGTTTTTGTTCTGTTTCAGCAGCGAAAATAGTTCCAAACAAAAATCACAGCAGAACCACGGCGCATCTCACAGGAACTCAACATCAACCTGTTTTCATTACTGAATGATTCAGCATTTTGACCGAATCGATTGAGTCAAAGATTCAATGACCCATTCATAAACATCTGTCTCATTCTTGAATGAATCAGCCGTTTGAACGAATCGTTTGTTTGTTTGAATGAATTAATCAATGACTCACTCATTAAGACGGTCGCCTGCCGCCACCTACTGGCGGTTTAGTGTTATGTTTAAAAGTAGTATCATTCTTTCCAATGTTTCTTATATGTAAATTTAAATCAATTTCATAACATTATTTTACACAATTGTAAATTTTCAGTGTAAATTATTTAATTTGATCAGCCCCTAGGGTAACAGCCCTATAGTGTCTTATTATTCTAAATAATTGAATTTATTGACCAAATTTATGAATTTAAAATGAAAGATGAAGCATACATTTAATAATATAGGGGGAGGGGATGCCCTTTAAAGGTGCAGATATTACAATTTGCCGATTTAAATATCAAAGCTGATTGAACACTGATGAGAATAATCAGAATAAATGAGAATATTGTTTCAGAATAAATTAACACACACCAAAAAAAAAAAAAAAATCCGGACGAGCAATTTTTTTACTCAGACAAGTGAATGACAGATTTACTTGTCCGAAGGACAAGGGAAAAGGCTTAATGTCGAGCAATGTTAGCAATGTCATCAGGTAGGCAGTGGCCCACCTTACCGGGTGATCACGTCGTGGTCCACCAGAATTTATAGTTTACCCACCTCTTTTTTTACCACTACACCTCTGCCTGTAAGCGACGCGTGAGTATCATCCCGCTCTCTCTTCTTTTTCCTTTTTTCCGCCCCCGACTCTTGGTGCCTTTTCGAGTCCATGTCTGAGGGCAGTGTCTGCCAAATTTGACATTTTTGAGGCATAATCGAACAGACCACTGGGAGGTGGGGAAGGGGGGGGGGGGGGGGGGGGGGGCACCAGAGGGAGACTGGCACAGGAGATTCACCTTTTTCTCGACTAATTTGGTCTAGGCCTATATTACTTTTGTATTACTTTTGTATATTAACATGCTTTAGACATATTTTATTTGTTATTTATACTAGTAGCCTATTGTGATGATTTTTCACGACCCAGATTTTTTGGTGCCCCCCCCCCCCCCAAGCACTTGGTGCCCTACGCGCAGTGCGTGATGTGCGTGTGCGGAGCGCCGGCCCTGAGAATAAACATGATTATTACTTACATGTTTGTGACAAAGCCTGCGCCGAAATTTACCAAATAATCCACAGTGAAATGCACCGAATACAAGCAAAAACATAATGCACTGCTGAGACATTCACACTGTTGAACATGAAGGGAAAACCCACTATCCCAGCATTAGGAGGATCGTTTGTCGGTCTTTCCTCCACGCTCCAGTGGGCGGGGCCAAAGACGCAGTGATATGATGTAGGCGTTGACCTTCTGCCAAGGCGGCCTTTCGCTGCCCTGTGACGTCACAAGCCTCCACTGTTTAGAACTCCGCTGTAGTTTTCTAGCCTTGCTTTCAAACGTTTTTGGAATAACAAGGAAGGTTTGAATTTTGAAATTTGCAGGATATTTTATATTTTTATATCGAACTCTGAAATGTCAAAAGATCAAGGAAAGAAGAACCAGTCCTACCGGCCAGTGAAACCTGCAGCTAACTGGTTCCTGCAGCAGAAATGGGACCAGTCCAATAACGAGATCCACCTAGACAAGGTCTGACTCTGACGGGTTATGGTTGTCTGCTTTTTTTAGTAACGTTATGTTTAATATTGCGTTAAATTTATCTAACTAGTGCAAAGTGCCCGTACAAAATCAGTTTTTGTGTGTTTTTAGTAATTGTTTGAGTGCTCATTGTTACAATTACACAGCAAAAGTTCAGTGATATTTTTATTTGTGCATGGTAGAAAGCAAATACTGATACTGACATATTGTGATTGTGTGTGTGTGTGTGTGTGTGTGTGTATGTATGTATGTATATGTATATGTTGATGTTCTGTCTCTGTCTCAGGTGAGAAAGGCCAAACCTGCAGTCGACACCAAGCGCATCGAAACACCGGCGCATATTAAACACAGTCTGAAGAAAGTCCAGGTATCTGATTAATTAATATGTAAACAAGAATGTATTTTCCTATCATCATTTACTTGCCCTCATGTTGTTCCAAACCCGTATGAGTTTCTTTCTTCTGCTGAACACAAAAGAAGATATTTTGATAACCAAACAGTTAAACCATTTTTTTTGCTGAAATAATAATACGTTGAACTGCTTTGATGGTGTATTTTAATAAACCATGTTAAATTTGGAAAAAACAACATGATTAACAGTTATAAATCATTTATTTATAAAACGGCTACCATTTATCTATTTGTTTATTTATATATTTATTTATTCATTTTTAATTTCTGCAGGATTCGTCCTCCACAACACACGAGTCCTACCGGCCTGTGAAACCTGCAGCTAACTGGTTCCTGCAGAAGAGATGGGACCAGTCCAGCAACGAGATCCACCTAGACAGGGTCAGATGGGTTATAGTTGTCTGCTTTTTTATTATGTTTAATATTGCGTGAAATTTAACTAACTAGTGCAAAGTGCCCGTGCAAAATCAGTTTTTGTGTGTTTTTAGTAATTGTTGGTTTGGTGTGTTTGAGTGCTCATTGTTACAATTACACAGCAAAAGTTCAGTGACATTTTTATTTGTGCGTGGTAGAAAGCAAATACTGATACTGACATAATAATGACATACAATAAATATAGAAAATTGAACTACAGGATTCAGGGAGCAGCGACACAGTGAACTCTGAGAAAACACTACGCTTGAGCAAACAGTTTGTGAATAGGCTACTACGAATGATGGCCGTGAATAAAATATAATATTCAGAAGTAAACATGTAGCTGACTTAATGTTTAGCTGACAGTGTTTATGTCAGAATGATTATTTTTGAACCACAACCTTCTAAGTGCTTCTTATATAGATATTTACTGATATATTTTGCATTTCTAATCCAAACAACGTCAAACTTGGCTCTACACTCACTCGGGCCCGTAACAAGACACCCGTCAAGTCTGAAATCCATCGGACCTAACGGTTCGAGAGATATGCGAATAACACACACACACACACACACACACTAGGGATGGCGAAAACTAAAAAATCTCTTGACCGACCACCGAGCCTCATTAGCCGGTTGAAACCGGTTATCGTTTAAAATATGCTACGCTATTTGAAATAACAGCCATTTAGAGCCGCGCCTGCAATTTCGCAACTCTGTCGCATCTCTCTGCGCTCACACACACACTGGCCCGGCGCCGCCCTCCTGCTCACACACACACTGCCCCGGCGCCGCCCTCCTGCTCACACACACACTGCCCCGGCGCCGCCCTCCCAGTCACACACACACTGCCCCGGCACCGCCCTCCTGCTCACACACACACTGCTCCAGCGCCGCCCTCCCGCTCACACACACACTGCCCCAGCGCCGCCCTCCCGCTCACACACACACTGCCCCAGCGCCGCCCTGCCGCTCACACACACACTGCCCCAGCGCCGCCCTCCCAGTCACACACACACTGCCCCAGCGCCGCCCTCCCAGTCACACACACACTGCCCCAGCGCCACCCTCCCGCTCACACACACACTGCCCCAGCGCCGCCCTCCCGCTCACACACACACTGCCCCAGCGCCGCCCTCCCAGTCACACACACACTGCCCCAGCGCCGCCCTCCCAGTCACACACACACTGCCCCAGCGCCACCCTCCCGCTCACACACACACTGCCCCAGCGCCGCCCTCCCGCTCACACACACACTGCCCCAGCGCCGCCCTCCCAGTCACACACACACTGCCCCAGCGCCGCCCTCCCAGTCACACACACACTGCCCCAGCGCCACCCTCCCGCTCACACACACACTGCCCCAGCGCCGCCCTCCCGCTCACACACACACTGCCCCAGCGCCACCCTCCCGCTCACACACACACTGCCCCAGCGCCGCCCTCCCGCTCACACACACACTGCCCCAGCGCCGCCCTCCCAGTCACACACACACTGCGCGAGCGCCGCCCTCCTGCTCACACACACACTGCCCCAGCGCCGCCCTCCTGCTCACACACACACTGCCCCAGCGCCGCCCTCCTGCTCACACACACACTGCCCCAGCGCCACCCTTCCACTCACGTCACTTTTTTTAAATCCCCTACAGCGCGAAACATGAGTCCCGCAAACGCGGCGCCGAGGAGCTTGTATGTAATCGGAGGACAAATGGCTCCTTAGTTTCAAAATGGTTTGGGTGCAAGGTGATCACGTTGAAAATAAAGGCGTTAGTCTAGCGTTAGCAGCTCATTTGAAACATTGCCGCGGCTCATTTAAGAAAATGACAGCTCCGAAGAGACGCCGCTTTAGTTTGAAGTAGTGCTAATAATAAAGAAAGATGATGATCATCATCACCTTATCTGTTACCACTTAAATGTAGATGTAATGTATTTCCAAATCTAAGCCCATCTTATGCTGAATGTTGCCTAATAGACTGCAACACGATAAAACCAATGGATAAAACAGGCACCTTCAGAATGCGTAAAAGACGCACCGGCCAAGGCAGGTCTAACTCACTGTGTGCCTTCTAATAACGGACAGAACAACTCTTTTGTATAATTAATATTATTTTTTTATTTTTCAAAAAGACAAGTGTCAACTTCTGTTAAGGGCAACATCTCCTAAACCATAACAGACAATGGCCAACATGGCCTACAGCTATTCTTAATAATAACATTAAATAAACTAAAAATTATTTTAATCTATGAACAAGAATACTGTAGCCAACAAACAGCTCACAGACAGGTGTTAAGGCCGCCGCCTAATTATTAAAACATAACGCAACGTTTTTCTTTATTGAAATTTCGTTTATATTTATTTAATTCTACCCTTGACTGTGACAGTAATTTGTTAGTCAGAAATATTAGACTACTTTATTAAAAGTATTGCTTAAGTTAACAGACCTGCGCCAGAACAGCGTGCGAGCGGGAAGCGGCGCGCCTCATGCGCACAAGCGTTTCTGTAGTTTATAAAAAGTGTATTAATTCTGAACGTGCCGAGTCTCGCGTGTCTATCTATATTGCACCAAATGCGACACTGCACTCCCTTGTGAAGTCGATTGGATAAACGTTCTCGAAATCATCAAAATGCAAACACACAGACAGACAGGCTTGCGGGTGTCGCGTTTTCAGGTGATACATCATAGATGATGTGCTACTGTATTTAAGCTCTGTATCACACAAGTTGCAACTTACATCTGTGTCATTCTTTTTGGTGAAATGGTCCCACACACTACTTTTCTTTGCACGCTTCATCCGGTCGTCTGCCCTGGCTCTAACCTCGAGTGTTTTAGCCTGTAGCCTTTACTGTTCGCAAAACTTGTGAGCGTGCGAACCCAAACGCTGTGACCTCGCACCAAATGTTTTTATTGGTTTATTAAAGGTCCCATATTATGCCAAATTCACTTTTGCATGCTGTTTGGGCATAAATGTGTGTTGGCAGTGTGTGTACACAACCACCCAATAGTGATAAAAATCCACTCACTCCTTTTTTATTAATCCCCATTACAGCAGTGTCTCCCAACGACCTGTTTTCAGAATGCTGTTTTAGTGACGTCACTAAGTACAGGCCTCGCCCACGAGTGTTGACAGACACTGCCGTTCTAACATAGCCCCGCCCTGATCGAGTTCACAGCTGCTGCACTGACGAGAATGTCTCCCAGCGTTGTAGGTGTTGTGTGGCTGGATGTATTAATCCACATAGCTCTCTCTATTTACTCCCGAAATCTGAGGCAGCCGCTGAAGACAAGGTGGAATTATTTTGTTTTGAAAGAAAATGCTCTCTCAACTCTACCGAAATTCGTTTATGTACTTGGACACTTCTTATATCTTACTGTTTACTCCGCTCTTACGGTGAGTTTCTGAAGTAAAACTGACGCTTCATCTTTTGTGTTATGTACAATAAACTTTATTAAACTCATCAGTATATATTTGATCATTCGGACCTGGTCCGAAACAGCAGAGGCTATTAATAGTGGATACATACAAGCAGATGACAAATACGTTATAACCGTAATTAAACTACTAAACTATACCTGTTCCATCTCTATACAGCACTCTGACTCTGTAGGCATTATTGTCCGAGAGTTTCTGATATTATTATCATCATTCTGTGAGATGAAATTGTCCTGAGACTGAGTGTGAGCTCTTGAAGCTCCGCCCCCTGTGCTGTGCTCATTTGCATTTAAAGGGCACACACTAAAACAGCGCGTTTTTCTGAGCACCAAAAAATTACAATTTAAACATGCTGTAAAAAATGATCTGTTGGGTATTTTGAGCTAAAACTTCACATACACACTCTGGGGACATCAGAGACTTATTTTACATCGTGTGAAAAGGGGCATAATGGGGACCTTTAAAGACAAATAGGCGAGTTATGAAAAATTGAGTGTGAGGGATTTGTTCACTTCACACAAAAATATATTTTAATGAGATGGCTAACTGTAGTAGCGTTTAGTCCACTGTCTTTAATAGCCTAATTTAGAGATCACTTTTTTTTTTTTAACCGACTACCGACAACTTTGATCGGTTAACGTTGATACGGTCAACCATCGGTCAAACGGTCATCGGTTAACATCCCTAACACACACACACACACACACACACACACACACACACACACACACACAGACAGACGTTCCTGTAATTTATAGATAGATTTGGGCCGCTCAGTTTGAGTTATTTTAGTACATCAAGTCACTAACTTAACTAAGTGAAAATTAGAAATGTTGATAACCATAGCTGAAATGGAATAAGTTTGTTTTATTTTATTTCAGTTGATGCTTAAGGTTTAATTAACTATAATAATCCTGCTTTGTGTGTGTGAAAGAGTGTGTGAGTGTCTTTGAGTGTGTGTGAGAGAGAGAGAGTGTGTGTGATTTTCTGTATGTGTGTGTGTGAGAGAGAGTGTGTGTGAGTGTGTGTGTGCAATTGTGTGTGTGTGAGAGAGAGTGTGTGTGATTGTGTATATATATGTATATGTTGATGTTGATGTTCTGTCTCTGTCTCAGGTGAGAAAGGCCAAACCTGCAGTCGACACCAAGCGCATCGAAACACCGGCGCATATTAAACAAAATCTGAAGAAAGTCCAGGTATCTGATTAATTAATATGTAAACAAGAATGTATTTTCCTGTCATCATTTACTTGCCCTCATGTTGTTCCAAACCTGTATGAGTTTCTTTCTTCTGCTGAACACAAAAGAAGATATTTTGATAACCAAACAGTTGAACGTACTCCAATAATTATGAGCCTATAAGTAGACAGAAATGATTTTGTGAGCTCTATAACAGTAGTATTGCCGATTACAGTGATGTGTTGTGAAGTAACGTGGAGTAGATGAAATGCATGATAATAGTGTTTGTCTTCAGTTGGAGAAAGAAAGGACGTCCATCTTAGAGAGAGACAATCCTCTTCTGGCCATCAAACTTCCTGCTATCACTCGCTCTAAAGGACTGGTGGACAACAGGAACCATTGCCCAGAGCTTAGGTGTGTGTGTGTGTGTGTGTGTGTGTGTGGGAGGGGGGTGGGTGTGTGCTCAGACGTCAGTGTGTAGCTGGTTAACATAGTAACTCAGTGAGGTGTGTATTTGAGCTGGGTTTCAGTTGTCGGATCTCCCGCTGCGTCTCATGTATATATATATAACATCTAAACAAGATGTAGAAATTATTTAGAAATAAAATAAAATAAAACATCAAAAAGATATTCTATTTCATTTGACAAGTGATAAAAATGTTATTTATGTTATGTTATGATAATGTTATATATCTGGTTTTACAGTGTGAACACACTGAAAAAGAAGGAGGAGCTTCTAAAGGTGACTCACAAAAACCAGCCAATCCTGACGTACAAATCAGATTACAGGAGGGAAGTCTGGGAAGCCGACTGGGAAAAGGTCCAGCAAAGGAGAGACAACCAGGTTTGATCCTTATTCACACTTTAAAAAGCGGAGCTAATTTCTTCTTCATTTACTCACCTTCATCATGTTTCCAACCCTTCTGTGAAACACAATAGCACATGCTCACGCTGCTCTTGTTAATGCCTGTGAAAAACAGCATGTCATGTGGGTTTGAAATGATTATTTCAAAGCACTAAATGGTTTAGCTCCTCAGTACTTGAGCGAGCTTTATTTTTAAAGAGGTGTTTATAACAAAAAAAGCATTTAAGACTTAAGTTATTGAGAAAAAAATCAACCCGATTTCAAGGGAGGACCTGATTTGTCAACACAACAGCTTCTCCAGAGTCATATATAGAGAGAGTTGCGACACGCTTTGATGTCGCCGCGACGGCTGTCACGTGGTTCATGGAAGCCCCAATAGTTCCAAAACATACGCGGGCTTTCATGTTCTTCTATGGAAAGACAGCAGCGATTGCATTATTAAAATAATAAATATAAAATAAAACACACACCCAAGTACTTTTTAAGCTGTTATTGCATTTTGTTAATGTCAGTTTTGCATTTGGAGAGGCAGGGTGACAACTTAGATAAGTTTTAGGCTATGTTTTTGGAAGGAAAAGCTTAGTGTTCATGTTCGCATGGGTAGTAGCACTGGCTTTAGCGGCTCTAACTTAACTTTTCCATGTCATTCATCTGATGATATTTATTTTAGCACAACTGGGCTGTATTAGGCTATTGATTCCCGGGATCTTGCTTATAAATTCCGATTCAGCCATTAGTCTACCTTCGTGATCATGCAAAGAGGTCTGCAGTCTGTTCAGAACTCCAACCAGCTTAAAATATAAATAATTACGCTGTGTATGTACAAATGAATGATTTAGGAGGGAAATAGACTGCTCCCATAACGTAGAAAGCAACGACTATTTACAGCAATGTTCGGTAAATATTAACTTCATAAAATGAAACCGGAGAGATAGTTAATGAGTGAATTAACTATGTTCCTAAATTCAGTATGGCTAATGTACCCCTTCATCCTACCCTAATCTTAGACTACCATTCATCAGAAAACACACACAAATACATGTATGTACTGTGTAGTACACATGTTTCAATCACACATAACTAACCCTAACCCCCACACACACATATATATATATATGAATGCATGTGTATTTATGTAGTACTATATGTATTACACAAACACATATATGCATTACCCTAACCCAATTAAATAAATGAATTGTGTGTGTGTGTGTGTGTGTGTGTGTGTGTATATCTATATATGTACATATACATACATACACATACATATTGTTACGCGCCGGCAGGAATGAAGCAGAGAGTGAATCCAAACGCAAGCACTTTAATGAAATAAACTCAAGTCAAGTCAAGTCACCTTTATTTATATAGCGCTTTTTACAATACAGATTGTATCAAAGCGCTTCACAGTGATAACATGAAAACAATATAACAAAGTTTGTTTCTAAAAGATATTGCGTCAACGTCCACCTTAAGTAAGGCAGATCAATAATATTATTGAATATTAAATGTCCCCAACTAAGCAAGCCAAAAGCCAAGGCAACAGTGGCAAGGAACCAAAACTCCATCAGGGACAGAATGGAGAAAAAAACCTTGGGAGAAACCAGGCTCAGTCGGGGGGCCAGTTCTCCTCTGGCCAACGAAGGAACAGTGCATGATTCGGGCAGCATTACAAGTCAGATTGGATCGGAACATTTAGAGTATTTTTTGGAAGTTCAAGTATGCACGCCGGTCTTAAGACGAGTTGTTGAGGATCAGTGCCGTCCACCATAGAGAGTCCATATCGCCCGTGTTGAGTCGTCACTTCATAGGCTTTGTGGTTGGAGCATCTGAAGTCTCCGTGAGAGGCTGGATACAAACTGGAGCTGACGAACGCCATTTTCTACAGATAACAGCAGAAAAGCAAAGAGAAAATAATTAGCGTAGCTGCTGTTCATAATGATGATTTCCATAACACAGGCGTAAATGACAAAACATGAAGACAGTGACTCTTGCGTCCCAAAATCACCCCCCTCCGTCCCCCACTCAACTCAGCCCAGCTTACTGACCTCTACGTCCCTCCTGCTGCTGAGACCTAACCACAATCTCACAATCTCTCCGCAACCCAACCATACGCGCCAACCCGTTGACTAAGGCTGTCGAGCCCCACTGGTGCGTGAATAGGCAGTTTCAGTGGACAACGGTTCCGTATGGCATACTACCTACCGCAAAACACAATATCTGCCCAACCACCCGTCATTCACGCAATATACACAGGAACGTAATGACTGCAAATACTATGCAACCTATACAGATAACCTACAGTCTCTTCAAGTTTTATAGTATTAAATGCATTTGATCTGATTCAGCAGTATTATAAAAGGTAAGCATTATGTAAATGCTTGGCTGAAGAGATGCGTCTTTAATCTAGTTTTGAACTGGGACAGCGAGTCAGAGCCTCGAACAATATCAGGAAGGCTATTCCAGAGTTTAGGAGCTAAATGTGAGAACGCCCTCCCTCCTTTAGTGGACTTAGATATCCTAGGAATGACTAGAAGCCTCAAATTTAGTGATCTTAAAGAGCGCGATGGATTGTAGGGCGATAGAAGATCCGTTAAATACACAGGAGCTAAACCATTTAGGGCTTTATAGGTCAGTAGTAGTACTTTGTAATTGATACGGAACTTGATAGGTAACCAGTGTAGAGATGATAAAATTGGTGTTATATGATCATATTTTCTTGACCTAGTAAGAACTCTAGCGGCTGCGTTTTGGACTAACTGTAGCTTGTTTATTGAGGATGCAGGACAACCAGCTAATAAAGCATTACAGTAATCTAGTCTCGAGGTCATGAATCCATGAACTAACTTTTCTGCATCAGAAACAGATAGCATGTTACGTAATTTAGCAATGTTTCTAAGATGGAAAAAGGCTGTTCTTGTAACATATGAAATATGATTTTCGAAAGACAAGTTGTGGTCTAGTATAACTCCCAGGTCTTTTACCGTAGAGGATAAAGTAACAGGACATCCTTCTATATTAAAGTTGTATTGTAAGTGATTTTGTGGATAGTTTTTTGGACCAACAAGTAATAACTCCGTTTTATCTGGATTTAGTAGCAGGAAATTATGCGTCATCCAGCATTTTATATCTTTAAGACACTCTGTCAATTTTGATGAGTTAGTGTTTTCATCTGGTCGTGATGAAATATATAATTGAGTGTCATCAGCATAACAGTGGAAATTAATTCCATGTTTTCTTATAATATTACCAAGTGGCAGCATATATATTGAGAATAGCAGAGGGCCTAACACCGATCCTTGCGGCACTCCATAGTCTACTGACGTTATCTTCGATTTTTCCCCATTTAAACAAACAAAATGGTAACGGTCTGATAAATACGATCTGAACCAGCTTAATGCTTGTCCTTGAACACCAGTGTAGTTTTGTAGTCGATCCAAGAGTATTTTATGATCTATAGTGTCAAACGCAGCACTAAGATCGAGTAGAACTAATATTGAGATACAGCCTTGGTCAGAAACTAAAAGTAAATCATTTGTAATTTTAACTAGCGCAGTTTCTGTGCTATGATGCGGTCTGAATCCTGACTGAAATTTTTCATATATCTCATTTTCTTGCATGAAAGAGCACAATTGAGCGGACACAGTCTTTTCTAGTATTTTAGACATAAATGGAAGATTTGAAATCGGTCTGTAATTTGCTAAGTTATTTGGATCTAATTGCGGTTTCTTAATGAGAGGTTTTATTACTGCCAGCTTGAATATTTTTGGAACATGACCTAAAGATAAAGACGAGTTAATAATATTAAGAAGAGGCTCTTCCACTACAGGTAACACTTCTTTCAGAAATTTAGTTGGTATTGGATCTAATAAACATGTTGTTGGTTTAGATGCAATGATAAGTTTATTTAGCTCTTCCTGTCCTATAGTTGTAAAGCGGTGTAGTTGTTCTTGAGGGGCGATAATTGAGGCTGAATCATAAGACACCATAGAGGATTGTACATCTACAATTGTGTTTCGGATGCTTTCTATTTTCTCATTGAAGTAGTTCATAAAATCATTACAGCTATACTGTAACGGAATAATTTGCTCGGGTGATGTCTGTTTATTTGTTAGTCTAGCCACGGTGTTAAATAAAAACCTTGGATTATTTTGGTTATTTTCTATTAGTTTGCGGAGATGCTCAGCCCTGGCTGCTTTTAGAGCTTTTTTATAACGTGACATACTGTCTTTCCACGCGATTCTAAAGACCTCTAAATTAGTTTGTTTCCATTTACGCTCTAGGTTACGAGTTTCTTTTTTGATAGCATGCGTAGCACTGTTGTACCATGGTGCTTTAGTTTTCTCTCTAACCTTTTTTGATCTAATTGGTGCAACAATATCTAATGTACTAGAGAAAATGGTGCTCAAACTGCTGGTCATTTCCTCTAGTTCATCTGTTTGTTTGGGTTCACTGAGCAGCAGAGATAGATCAGGTAAGCTATTTGAGAATCTATCTATAGTGGTCGGAAGGATTGTTCTGCCTGGTCTATAACGTGGCGCAACATGACAAATTTCAGTAGTGCGTATTATACAAGTTACCATGTGATGATCGGTGAGATCGTCACTTTGCGGTATACTATCTATATCGGTTAGATTGGTTCTATATGATATAATTAAATCTAGTGTATGATTTAGACGATGAGTGGGACCACTGACATTCTGCTTGACCCCAAAGGAGTTTAAGAAATCTGTAAACGCAGTCCCTAACGCATCGTTTGTGTTATCTCCGTGTATGTTAAAATCTCCAACAATTATTGCTTTATCGGCATTGACCAAAAGATCTGATAGAAAGTCGGCAAACTCTTTTAGGAAATCGGCGTAAGGCCCTGGAGGTCTATATACGGTAGCCAATGCTAGAGATAATAGGGATTTATTTCTTACATCTAAGAGCGTAACGTTTAGCACAAGTACTTCAAACGAGTTAAACCTATGACGAGTTTTCTGAGTAACGTTAATAATATCTCTATAGATTGTTGCAACACCGCCGCCACGACCGATCAGACGGGGCTCATGCTTATAACAGTATCCTGGCGGAGTAGACTCATTTAGACCGAAATACTCGTTTGGTTTAAGCCAGGTTTCAGTAAGGCAAAGTACATCGAAGCTATTATCTGTGACCATTTCATTTACAATAACCGCCTTAGGTGTGAGCGATCTAATGTTTAGAAGACCTAGTTTTAGAAATTGTTTTTGTTCACTGATATTTAGATTTTCAGGTTTAATTACAATAAGATTTTTCCTAGATCCTACAGTGGATTTATTATTTGGCCTCACTAAACGAGGGATAGACACAGTTTCTATATAATGTTCTACACTACTTATATCAATTAAATTGGCACAGCAAAGACTGTGATTTGGAATTTGATTTTCTAGTCATACGGTGTGTAACGTCTTGGAGATGTTGTCCGACAGAACAGCCGCTCCGAATCTGCTGGGGTGCAGGCCATCAGCACGGTACAGCCTAGGTCGCTCCCAGAACAGATTCCAATTATTTACAAAGGGCAGTTTTTGTTCATTACACAATGACATTAACCATTCATTTAGTGCAAATAATCTACTGAACCTTTCCTGTCCTTGTCGGTACGTGGGAAGCGGTCCAGACACGATCAACACGGTCCAACCACAGCCAGACCTCTAGTCTCGAGGTCATGAATGCATGAACTAACTTTTCTGCATCAGAGACTGATAGCATATTACGTAGCTTAGCAATGTTTCTAAGGTGGAAAAAGGCTGTTTTTGTAACATATGAAATGTGCTTTTCAAAAGACAGGTTGCAGTCTAATGTAACACCCAGGTCTTTTACTGTAGCGGATAAAGTAACAGGGCATCCTACTATGTTAAAGTCGTGCTGTGAAAGGTTTTGTGGACGGTTTTTACAACCGATAAGTATTACCTCTGTCTTGTCTGGATTTAATAAAAGAAAATTACGCGTCATCCAATCTTTTATATCTTTAACACAATCTGTCAATTTGGATAATTTAGCGTATTCATCTGGCCGTGATGAAATATATATTTGAGCATAACAATGGAAACTAATTCCATGTTTCCTTATAATATTACCAAGTGGCAGCATATATATTGAGAATAATAAAGGGCCTAACACAGATCCCTGCGGCACTCCATAGTTTGCCGAAGTTATGATCGATTTTTCTCCATTTAAATAGACGAAATGGTAGCGGTCAGATAAGTATGACCTGAACCAGCTTAATGCTTGTCCTTGGACACCAGTGTAATTTTGTAGTCGACCTAAGAGTATTGTGTGATCTATAGTGTCGAACGCAGCACTAAGATCAAGTAAAACTAGTACTGAGATACAGCCTTGGTCCGAAGCTAAAAGTAAATCATTTGTGAAGTAAAACATCGTGACACATATACATACATATACACACATATATACACATATATACTCATATATACACACATATACACATATATATATATATATATATATATATATATATATATATATATATATATATATATATATATACACATATATAAATATACATATATATACATATATACATATATATTTATTTATTTATATATGTATGTATATATATATAGGCCTATATATATAAATACATATATAAAATATTATTAAAAATATTATATATTATTTACATCAGGTAAGTTAGCTAACCTTAGTGAAGTGTTAGTCACGTAAGCTATCGCTGCAATTAACCTATTATCATCCAATAAACATTTACTAAACCTGGCTACATAACATATAACTACAGACTAGATTGACGACAGGTCGGCTAATGTGTGTAAAAGTAAAAAAATACAGTAATTTCATTAACTTACCAGCGAGCGTACTTCGGAAGCACTGAAAATGAATGGGGTTCAATGCTGGAACTATCAGTGTTTGCAACTATCGGCTGCTCCACGACGCGCGTTACTTCCGCATTCCTAAGTTCCTATGGCGGTCTATGGCCGTGTCGGAACTCTTTCTTTCTATGGCTCTGAGGTTCTCGAACAAGAAAAAATGTAGGGCGGGGCTTAATTTAGTGCATAGGGAATTGATTGTCTGGTTGTGGTTTGCTATTGGCTGTCCTCATGTGAGTGACAGGTTATAGCCCCGCCCTCGTCATCAGAGAAGAGTAGAGATGCTGCAAGAGGAACTTATTCTGATTCAAGATTACAAGGCACACAAAAAACTGCACTTTACTGCAATACCATAGCGACTCAAAGGCAAAAATACGCATTAAAATGTTACTTGTTTTACGTAAAATCATTAAATGACTTCCTTCCGCTAAAATAAATAGTACCTGACCATAGACAGCAAAATACTTCGATGTAATGCGACTCATCTGATGGAGCTTAAATAAAGACATTTTCTTACTCAATTAATCACATGTACACACACACACACACACACACACCAATCTCTAGGCTATTCATCTAGTTATCTACCTTTACCTGCATCAGAAAAACGTTGGTCTTCGGAGCCGCATCGAGACCCAGCGATGACAGTGTAACCTCAGGGAGGGGCGTGGCCTCACAATTACAGGAATGATGGACATATTACGCCATATTTATTTATAATTAATAAACCATTATTTTTGCTGAAATAATAATAATTTGAACTGCTTTGACGGTGTATTTTAATAAACCATGTTAAATGTGGAAAAAACAACACGATTAACAGTTATAAATCATTTATTTATAAAACGGCTACAATTTATCTATGTTTATTTATTCATTTTTAATTTCTGCAGGATTCGTCCTCCACAACACACGAGTCCTACCGGCCTGTGAAACCTGCAGCTAACTGGTTCCTGCAGAAGAGATGGGACCAGTCCAGCAACGAGATCCACCTAGACAGGGTCAGATGGGTTATAGTTGTCTGCTTTTTTATTATGTTTAATATTGCGTGAAATTTAACTAACTAGTGCAAAGTGCCCGTGCAAAATCAGTTTTTGTGTGTTTTTAGTAATTGTTGGTTTGGTGTGTTTGAGTGCTCATTGTTACAATTACACAGCAAAAGTTCAGTGACATTTTTATTTGTGCGTGGTAGAAAGCAAATACTGATACTGACATAATAATGACATACAATAAATATAGAAAATTGAACTACAGGGTTCAGGGAGCAGCGACACAGTGAACTCTGAGAAAACACTACGCTTGAGCAAACAGTTTGTGAATAGGCTACTACGAATGATGGCCGTGAATAAAATATAATATTCAGAAGTAAACATGTAGCTGACTTAATGTTTAGCTGACAGTGTTTATGTCAGAATGATTATTTTTGAACCACAACCTTCTAAGTGCTTCTTATATAGATATTTACTGATATATTTTGCATTTCTAATCCAAACAACGTCAAACTTGGCTCTACACTCACTCGGGCCCGTAACAAGACACCCGTCAAGTCTGAAATCCATCGGACCTAACGGTTCGAGAGATATGCGAATAACACACACACACACACACACACTAGGGATGGCGAAAACTAAAAAATCTCTTGACCGACCACCGAGCCTCATTAGCCGGTTGAAACCGGTTATCGTTTAAAATATGCTACGCTATTTGAAATAACAGCCATTTAGAGCCGCGCCTGCAATTTCGCAACTCTGTCGCATCTCTCTGCGCTCACACACACACTGGCCCGGCGCCGCCCTCCTGCTCACACACACACTGCCCCGGCGCCGCCCTGCCGCTCACACACACACTGCCCCAGCGCCGCCCTGCCGCTCACACACACACTGCCCCAGCGCCGCCCTGCCGCTCACACACACACTACCCCGGCGCCGCCCTCCTGCTCACACACACACTGCCCCGGCGCCGCCCTCCCGCTCACACACACACTGCCCCGGCGCCGCCCTCTTGCTCACACACACACTGCCCCGGCGCCGCCCTGCCGCTCACACACACACTGCCCCGGCACCGCCCTTCGCTAAGCCCATCTTATGTACACAGGCACACTGTGTGCCTTCTAATAACGGACAGAACAACTCTTTTGTATAATTAATATTATTTTTTTATTTTTCAAAGTGTCAACTTCTGTTAAGGGCAACATCTCCTAAACCATAACAGACAATGGCCAACATGGCCTACAGCTATTCTTAATAATAACATTAAATAAACTAAAAATTATTTTAATCTATGAATGAGAATACTGTAGCCAACAAACAGCTCACAGACAGGTGTTAAGGCCGCCGCCTAATTATTAAAACATAACGCAACGTTTTTCTTTATTGAAACTTCGTCTTTCTTTAATTAAATTTTGTTTTTCTTTATTGAAATTTCTTTTTTCTTTATTGAAATTTCGTTTATATTTATTTAATTCTACCCTTGACTGTGACAGTAATTTGTTAGTCAGAAATATTAGACTACTTTATTAAAAGTATTGCTTAAGTTAAGGCCTGGGACACACTGGCTGCGTGGCGTGCGCGTTTTTATTTCGGCTCCCATGTTAACAGGTTAGAGCTTGCAGGCTGCCTGCGTGACACGCGCGTCTCAGGCACGGCACGGGCCGCGCGGAAAACGCGTGCATGCTAGAAATAGAACCGACGCCTATTTTTCACGCGACACGCAAGCGTGTTGGAAGCGTTTCCAGGCAAAATAGAATAGAAAAGATGTTTATATGTTATTTTGTACACGAATACATATTAATAAATTACATTTTGATGGTTGAAAGTCTAGGTTTTGACATGAATTCAGATATACATATAATTAAAAAATAAATAATGATCAATTTTCAAATATTGCACCTGTCAACACAGAACGAAATATTATGTAGTCTATTTTGCTGTCAATACTGCTGACAGTGTCTTTATCAGTAGTATAGGCTTTATATTTATGTATAACATGAAGTAGCCTATATAGGGCTTCCATAATACGTCCTCCCTGTACGTCACCTAGCAGCAGCAGTGCCGCGTCAGACACATTTCTGGTGTGCAAAGACACAGAAAACGCGACGCGGCCGCCACGCAGCTGACACGCAACAGAAACGCCACGCAGCCAGTGTGTCCCAGGCCTAACAGACCTGCGCCAGAACAGCGTGCGAGCGGGAAGCGGCGCGCCTCATGCGCACAAGCTGTTCTGTAGTTTATAAAAAGTGTATTAATTCTGAACGTGCCGAGTCTCGCGTGTCTATCTATATTGCACCAAATGCGACACTGCACTCCCTTGTGAAGTCGATTGGATAAACGTTCTCGAAATCATCAAAATGCAAACACACAGACAGACAGGCTTGCGGGTGTCGCGTTTTCAGGTGATACATCATAGATGATGTGCTACTGTATTTAAGCTCTGTATCACACAAGTTGCAACTTACATCTGTGTCATTCTTTTTGGTGAAATGGTCCCACACACTACTTTTCTTTGCACGCTTCATCCGGTCGTCTGCCCTGGCTCTAACCTCGAGTGTTTTAGCCTGTAGCCTTTACTGTTCGCAAAACTTGTGAGCGTGCGAACCCAAACGCTGTGACCTCGCACCAAATGTTTTTATTGGTTTATTAAAGGTCCCATATTATGCCAAATTCACTTTTGCATGCTGTTTGGGCATAAATGTGTGTTGGCAGTGTGTGTACACAACCACCCAATAGTGATAAAAATCCACTCACTCCTTTTTTATTAATCCCCATTACAGCAGTGTCTCCCAACGACCTGTTTTCAGAATGCTGTTTTAGTGACGTCACTAAGTACAGGCCTCGCCCACGAGTGTTGACAGACACTGCCGTTCTAACATAGCCCCGCCCTGATCGAGTTCACAGCTGCTGCACTGACGAGAATGTCTCCCAGCGTTGTAGGTGTTGTGTGGCTGGATGTATTAATCCACATAGCTCTCTCTATTTACTCCCGAAATCTGAGGCAGCCGCTGAAGACAAGGTGGAATTATTTTGTTTTTAAAGAAAATGCTCTCTCAACTCTACCGAAATTCGTTTATGTACTTGCACACTTCTTATATCTTACTGTTTACTCCGCTCTTACGGTGAGTTTCTGAAGTAAAACTGACGCTTCATCTTTTGTGTTATGTACAATAAACTTTATTAAACTCATCAGTATATATTTGATCATTCGGACCTGGTCCGAAACAGCAGAGGCTATTAATAGTGGATACATACAAGCAGATGACAAATACGTTATAACCGTAATTAAACTACTAAACTATACCTGTTCCATCTCTATACAGCACTCTGACTCTGTAGGCATTATTGTCCGAGAGTTTCTGATATTATTATCATCATTCTGTGAGATGAAATTGTCCTGAGACTGAGTGCGAGCTCTTGAAGCTCCGCCCCCTGTGCTGTGCTCATTTGCATTTAAAGGGCACACACTAAAACAGCGCGTTTTTCTGAGCACCAAAAAATTACAATTTAAACATGCTGTAAAAAATGATCTGTTGGGTATTTTGAGCTAAAACTTCACATACACACTCTGGGGACATCAGAGACTTATTTTACATCGTGTGAAAAGGGGCATAATGGGGACCTTTAAAGACAAATAGGCGAGTTATGAAAAATTGAGTGTGAGGGATTTGTTCACTTCACACAAAAATATATTTTAATGAGATGGCTAACTGTAGTAGCGTTTAGTCCACTGTCTTTAATAGCCTAATTTAGAGATCACTTTTTTTTTTTAACCGACTACCGACAACTTTGATCGGTTAACGTTGATACGGTCAACCATCGGTCAACCATCGGTCAAACGGTCATCGGTTAACATCCCTAACACACACACACACACACACACACACACACACACACACACACACACACACACACACAGACAGACGTTCCTGTAATTTATAGATAGATTTGGGCCGCTCAGTTTGAGTTATTTTAGTACATCAAGTCACTAACTTAACTAAGTGAAAATTAGAAATGTTGATAACCATAGCTGAAATGGAATAAGTTTGTTTTATTTTATTTCAGTTGATGCTTAAGGTTTAATTAACTATAATAATCCTGCTTTGTGTGTGTGAAAGAGTGTGTGAGTGTCTCTGAGTGTGTGTTAGAGAGAGAGAGTGTGTGTGATTTTCTGTATGTGTGTGTGTGAGAGAGAGTGTGTGTGAGTGTGTGTGCAATTGTGTGTGTGTAAGAGAGAGTGTGTGTGATTGTGTATATATATGTATATGTTGATGTTCTGTCTCTGTCTCAGGTGAGAAAGGCCAAACCTGCAGTCGACACCAAGCGCATCGAAACACCGGCGCATATTAAACACAGTCTGAAGAAAGTCCAGGTATCTGATTAATTAATATGTAAACAAGAATGTATTTTCCTGTCATCATTTACTTGCCCTCATGTTGTTCCAAACCCGTATGAGTTTCTTTCTTCTGCTGAACACAAAAGAAGATATTTTGATAACCAAACAGTTAAACCATTTTTTTTGCTGAAATAATAATACGTTGAACTGCTTTGATGGTGTATTTTAATAAACCATGTTAAATGTGGAAAAAACAACATGATTAACAGTTATAAATCATTTATTTATAAAACGGCTACCATTTATCTATTTGTTTATTTATATATTTATTTATTCATTTTTAATTTCTGCAGGATTCGTCCTCCACAACACACGAGTCCTACCGGCCTGTGAAACCTGCAGCTAACTGGTTCCTGCAGAAGAGATGGGACCAGTCCAGCAACGAGATCCACCTAGACAGGGTCAGATGGGTTATAGTTGTCTGCTTTTTTATTATGTTTAATATTGCGTGAAATTTAACTAACTAGTGCAAAGTGCCCGTGCAAAATCAGTTTTTGTGTGTTTTTAGTAATTGTTGGTTTGGTGTGTTTGAGTGCTCATTGTTACAATTACACAGCAAAAGTTCAGTGACATTTTTATTTGTGCGTGGTAGAAAGCAAATACTGATACTGACATAATAATGACATACAATAAATATAGAAAATTGAACTACAGGATTCAGGGAGCAGCGACACAGTGAACTCTGAGAAAACACTACGCTTGAGCAAACAGTTTGTGAATAGGCTACTACGAATGATGGCCGTGAATAAAATATAATATTCAGAAGTAAACATGTAGCTGACTTAATGTTTAGCTGACAGTGTTTATGTCAGAATGATTATTTTTGAACCACAACCTTCTAAGTGCTTCTTATATAGATATTTACTGATATATTTTGCATTTCTAATCCAAACAACGTCAAACTTGGCTCTACACTCACTCGGGCCCGTAACAAGACACCCGTCAAGTCTGAAATCCATCGGACCTAACGGTTCGAGAGATATGCGAATAACACACACACACACACACACACACTAGGGATGGCGAAAACTAAAAAATCTCTTGACCGACCACCGAGCCTCATTAGCCGGTTGAAACCGGTTATCGTTTAAAATATGCTACGCTATTTGAAATAACAGCCATTTAGAGCCGCGCCTGCAATTTCGCAACTCTGTCGCATCTCTCTGCGCTCACACACACACTGCCCCGGCGCCGCCCTGCCGCTCACACACACACTGCCCCAGCGCCGCCCTCCCGCTCACACACACACTGCCACAGTGCCGCCCTCCCGCTCACACACACACTGCCCCGGCGCCGCCCTCCTGCTCACACACACACTGCCCCGGCGCCGCCCTCCTGCTCACACACACACTGCCCCGGCGCCGCCCTCCTGCTCACACACACACTGCCCCGGCGCCGCCCTCCCGCTCACACACACACTACCCCGGCGCCGCCCTCCTGCTCACACACACACTACCCCGGCGCCGCCCTCCCAGTCACACACACACTGCCCCGGCGCCGCCCTCCCGCTCACACACACACTGCCCCGGCGCCGCCCTCCTGCTCACACACACACTGCCCCAGCGCCACCCTTCCACTCACGTCACTTTTTTTAAATCCCCTACAGCGCGAAACATGAGTCCCGCAAACGCGGCGCCGAGGAGCTTGTATGTAATCGGAGGACAAATGGCTCCTTAGTTTCAAAATGGTTTGGGTGCAAGGTGATCACGTTGAAAATAAAGGCGTTAGTCTAGCGTTAGCAGCTCATTTGAAACATTGCCGCGGCTCATTTAAGAAAATGACAGCTCCGAAGAGACGCCGCTTTAGTTTGAAGTAGTGCTAATAATAAAGAAAGATGATGATCATCATCACCTTATCTGTTACCACTTAAATGTAGATGTAATGTATTTCCAAATCTAAGCCCATCTTATGCTGAATGTTGCCTAATAGACTGCAACACGATAAAACCAATGGATAAAACAGGCACCTTCAGAATGCGTAAAAGACGCACCGGCCAAGGCAGGTCTAACTCACTGTGTGCCTTCTAATAACGGACAGAACAACTCTTTTGTATAATTAATATTATTTTTTTATTTTTCAAAAAGACAAGTGTCAACTTCTGTTAAGGGCAACATCTCCTAAACCATAACAGACAATGGCCAACATGGCCTACAGCTATTCTTAATAATAACATTAAATAAACTAAAAATTATTTTAATCTATGAACGAGAATACTGTAGCCAACAAACAGCTCACAGACAGGTGTTAAGGCCGCCGCCTAATTATTAAAACATAACGCAACGTTTTTCTTTATTGAAACTTCGTCTTTCTTTAATTAAATTTTGTTTTTCTTTATTGAAATTTCTTTTTTCTTTATTAAAATTTCGTTTATATTTATTTAATTCTACCCTTGACTGTGACAGTAATTTGTTAGTCAGAAATATTAGACTACTTTATTAAAAGTATTGCTTAAGTTAACAGACCTGCGCCAGAACAGCGTGCGAGCGGGAAGCGGCGCGCCTCATGCGCACAAGCTGTTCTGTAGTTTATAAAAAGTGTATTAATTCTGAACGTGCCGAGTCTCGCGTGTCTATCTATATTGCACCAAATGCGACACTGCACTCCCTTGTGAAGTCGATTGGATAAACGTTCTCGAAATCATCAAAATGCAAACACACAGACAGACAGGCTTGCGGGTGTCGCGTTTTCAGGTGATACATCATAGATGATGTGCTACTGTATTTAAGCTCTGTATCACACAAGTTGCAACTTACATCTGTGTCATTCTTTTTGGTGAAATGGTCCCACACACTACTTTTCTTTGCACGCTTCATCCGGTCGTCTGCCCTGGCTCTAACCTTGAGTGTTTTAGCCTGTAGCCTTTACTGTTCGCAAAACTTGTGAGCGTGCGAACCCAAACGCTGTGACCTCGCACCAAATGTTTTTATTGGTTTATTAAAGGTCCCATATTATGCCAAATTCACTTTTGCATGCTGTTTGGGCATAAATGTGTGTTGGCAGTGTGTGTACACAACCACCCAATAGTGATAAAAATCCACTCACTCCTTTTTTATTAATCCCCATTACAGCAGTGTCTCCCAACGACCTGTTTTCAGAATGCTGTTTTAGTGACGTCACTAAATACAGGCCTCGCCCACGAGTGTTGACAGACACTGCCGTTCTAACATAGCCCCGCCCTGATCGAGTTCACAGCTGCTGCACTGACGAGAATGTCTCCCAGCGTTGTAGGTGTTGTGTGGCTGGATGTATTAATCCACATAGCTCTCTCTATTTACTCCCGAAATCTGAGGCAGCCGCTGAAGACAAGGTGGAATTATTTTGTTTTGAAAGAAAATGCTCTCTCAACTCTACCGAAATTCGTTTATGTACTTGCACACTTCTTATATCTTACTGTTTACTCCGCTCTTACGGTGAGTTTCTGAAGTAAAACTGACGCTTCATCTTTTGTGTTATGTACAATAAACTTTATTAAACTCATCAGTATATATTTGATCATTCGGACCTGGTCCGAAACAGCAGAGGCTATTAATAGTGGATACATACAAGCAGATGACAAATACGTTATAACCGTAATTAAACTACTAAACTATACCTGTTCCATCTCTATACAGCACTCTGACTCTGTAGGCATTATTGTCCGAGAGTTTCTGATATTATTATCATCATTCTGTGAGATGAAATTGTCCTGAGACTGAGTGCGAGCTCTTGAAGCTCCGCCCCCTGTGCTGTGCTCATTTGCATTTAAAGGGCACACACTAAAACAGCGCGTTTTTCTGAGCACCAAAAAATTACAATTTAAACATGCTGTAAAAAATGATCTGTTGGGTATTTTGAGCTAAAACTTCACATACACACTCTGGGGACATCAGAGACTTATTTTACATCGTGTGAAAAGGGGCATAATGGGGACCTTTAAAGACAAATAGGCGAGTTATGAAAAATTGAGTGTGAGGGATTTGTTCACTTCACACAAAAATATATTTTAATGAGATGGCTAACTGTAGTAGCGTTTAGTCCACTGTCTTTAATAGCCTAATTTAGAGATCACTTTTTTTTTTTTAACCGACTACCGACAACTTTGATCGGTTAACGTTGATACGGTCAACCATCGGTCAACCATCGGTCAAACGGTCATCGGTTAACATCCCTAACACACACACACACACACACACACACACACACACACACACACACACACACACAGACAGACGTTCCTGTAATTTATAGATAGATTTGGGCCGCTCAGTTTGAGTTATTTTAGTACATCAAGTCACTAACTTAACTAAGTGAAAATTAGAAATGTTGATAACCATAGCTGAAATGGAATAAGTTTGTTTTATTTTATTTCAGTTGATGCTTAAGGTTTAATTAACTATAATAATCCTGCTTTGTGTGTGTGAAAGAGTGTGTGAGTGTCTCTGAGTGTGTGTTAGAGAGAGAGAGTGTGTGTGATTTTCTGTATGTGTGTGTGTGAGAGAGAGTGTGTGTGAGTGTGTGTGCAATTGTGTGTGTGTAAGAGAGAGTGTGTGTGATTGTGTATATATATGTATATGTTGATGTTCTGTCTCTGTCTCAGGTGAGAAAGGCCAAACCTGCAGTCGACACCAAGCGCATCGAAACACCGGCGCATATTAAACACAGTCTGAAGAAAGTCCAGGTATCTGATTAATTAATATGTAAACAAGAATGTATTTTCCTGTCATCATTTACTTGCCCTCATGTTGTTCCAAACCTGTATGAGTTTCTTTCTTCTGCTGAACACAAAAGAAGATATTTTGATAACCAAACAGTTAAACCATTTTTTTTGCTGAAATAATAATACGTTGAACTGCTTTGATGGTGTATTTTAATAAACCATGTTAAATTTGGAAAAAACAACATGATTAACAGTTATAAATCATTTATTTATAAAACGGCTACCATTTATCTATTTGTTTATTTATATATTTATTTATTCATTTTTAATTTCTGCAGGATTCGTCCTCCACAACACACGAGTCCTACCGGCCAGTGAAACCTGCAGCTAACTGGTTCCTGCAGAAGAGATGGGACCAGTCCAGCAACGAGATCCACCTAGACAGGGTCAGATGGGTTATAGTTGTCTGCTTTTTTATTATGTTTAATATTGCGTGAAATTTAACTAACTAGTGCAAAGTGCCCGTGCAAAATCAGTTTTTGTGTGTTTTTAGTAATTGTTGGTTTGGTGTGTTTGAGTGCTCATTGTTACAATTACACAGCAAAAGTTCAGTGACATTTTTATTTGTGCGTGGTAGAAAGCAAATACTGATACTGACATAATAATGACATACAATAAATATAGAAAATTGAACTACAGGATTCAGGGAGCAGCGACACAGTGAACTCTGAGAAAACACTACGCTTGAGCAAACAGTTTGTGAATAGGCTACTACGAATGATGGCCGTGAATAAAATATAATATTCAGAAGTAAACATGTAGCTGACTTAATGTTTAGCTGACAGTGTTTATGTCAGAATGATTATTTTTGAACCACAACCTTCTAAGTGCTTCTTATATAGATATTTACTGATATATTTTGCATTTCTAATCCAAACAACGTCAAACTTGGCTCTACACTCACTCGGGCCCGTAACAAGACACCCGTCAAGTCTGAAATCCATCGGACCTAACGGTTCGAGAGATATGCGAATAACACACACACAAACACACACTAGGGATGGCGAAAACTAAAAAATCTCTTGACCGACCACCGAGCCTCATTAGCCGGTTGAAACCGGTTATCGTTTAAAATATGCTACGCTATTTGAAATAACAGCCATTTAGAGCCGCGCCTGCAATTTCGCAACTCTGTCGCATCTCTCTGCGCTCACACACACACTGCCCCGGCGCCGCCCTGCCGCTCACACACACACTGCCCCGGCGCCGCCCTGCCGCTCACACACACACTGCCCCAGCGCCGCCCTGCCGCTCACACACACACTGCCCCAGCGCCGCCCTCCCGCTCACACACACACTGCCCCGGCGCCGCCCTCCTGCTCACACACACACTGCCCCGGCGCCGCCCTCCTGCTCACACACACACTGCCCCGGCGCCGCCCTGCCGCTCAAACACACACTGCCCCGGCGCCGCCCTGCCGCTCACACACACACTGCCACAGCGCCGCCCTCCCGCTCACACACACACTGCCCCGGCGCCGCCCTCCTGCTCACACACACACTGCCCCGGCGCCGCCCTCCTGCTCACACACACACTGCCCCGGCGCCGCCCTCCTGCTCACACACACACTGCCCCGGCGCCGCCCTCCCGCTCACACACACACTACCCCGGCGCCGCCCTCCTGCTCACACACACACTGCCCCGGCACCGCCCTCCCGCTCACACACACACTGCCCCGGCGCCGCCCTCCCGCTCACACACACACTGCCCCGGCGCCGCCCTCCCGCTCACACACACACTGCCCCGGCGCCGCCCTCCTGCTCACACACACACTGCCCCAGCGCCGCCCTCCTGCTCACACACACACTGCCCCAGCGCCGCCCTCCCAGTCACACACACACTGCGCGAGCGCCGCCCTCCTGCTCACACACACACTGCCCCAGCGCCGCCCTCCTGCTCACACACACACTGCCCCAGCGCCACCCTTCCACTCACGTCACTTTTTTTAAATCCCCTACAGCGCGAAACATGAGTCCCGCAAACGCGGCGCCGAGGAGCTTGTATGTAATCGGAGGACAAATGGCTCCTTAGTTTCAAAATGGTTTGGGTGCAAGGTGATCACGTTGAAAATAAAGGCGTTAGTCTAGCGTTAGCAGCTCATTTGAAACATTGCCGCGGCTCATTTAAGAAAATGACAGCTCCGAAGAGACGCCGCTTTAGTTTGAAGTAGTGCTAATAATAAAGAAAGATGATGATCATCATCACCTTATCTGTTACCACTTAAATGTAGATGTAATGTATTTCCAAATCTAAGCCCATCTTATGCTGAATGTTGCCTAATAGACTGCAACACGATAAAACCAATGGATAAAACAGGCACCTTCAGAATGCGTAAAAGACGCACCGGCCAAGGCAGGTCTAACTCACTGTGTGCCTTCTAATAACGGACAGAACAACTCTTTTGTATAATTAATATTATTTTTTTATTTTTCAAAAAGACAAGTGTCAACTTCTGTTAAGGGCAACATCTCCTAAACCATAACAGACAATGGCCAACATGGCCTACAGCTATTCTTAATAATAACATTAAATAAACTAAAAATTATTTTAATCTATGAACGAGAATACTGTAGCCAACAAACAGCTCACAGACAGGTGTTAAGGCCGCCGCCTAATTATTAAAACATAACGCAACGTTTTTCTTTATTGAAACTTCGTCTTTCTTTAATTAAATTTTGTTTTTCTTTATTGAAATTTCTTTTTTCTTTATTAAAATTTCGTTTATATTTATTTAATTCTACCCTTGACTGTGACAGTAATTTGTTAGTCAGAAATATTAGACTACTTTATTAAAAGTATTGCTTAAGTTAACAGACCTGCGCCAGAACAGCGTGCGAGCGGGAAGCGGCGCGCCTCATGCGCACAAGCTGTTCTGTAGTTTATAAAAAGTGTATTAATTCTGAACGTGCCGAGTCTCGCGTGTCTATCTATATTGCACCAAATGCGACACTGCACTCCCTTGTGAAGTCGATTGGATAAACGTTCTCGAAATCATCAAAATGCAAACACACAGACAGACAGGCTTGCGGGTGTCACGTTTTCAGGTGATACATCATAGATGATGTGCTACTGTATTTAAGCTCTGTATCACACAAGTTGCAACTTACATCTGTGTCATTCTTTTTGGTGAAATGGTCCCACACACTACTTTTCTTTGCACGCTTCATCCGGTCGTCTGCCCTGGCTCTAACCTCGAGTGTTTTAGCCTGTAGCCTTTACTGTTCGCAAAACTTGTGAGCGTGCGAACCCAAACGCTGTGACCTCGCACCAAATGTTTTTATTGGTTTATTAAAGGTCCCATATTATGCCAAATTCACTTTTGCATGCTGTTTGGGCATAAATGTGTGTTGGCAGTGTGTGTACACAACCACCCAATAGTGATAAAAATCCACTCACTCCTTTTTTATTAATCCCCATTACAGCAGTGTCTCCCAACGACCTGTTTTCAGAATGCTGTTTTAGTGACGTCACTAAGTACAGGCCTCGCCCACGAGTGTTGACAGACACTGCCGTTCTAACATAGCCCCGCCCTGATCGAGTTCACAGCTGCTGCACTGACGAGAATGTCTCCCAGCGTTGTAGGTGTTGTGTGGCTGGATGTATTAATCCACATAGCTCTCTCTATTTACTCCCGAAATCTGAGGCAGCCGCTGAAGACAAGGTGGAATTATTTTGTTTTGAAAGAAAATGCTCTCTCAACTCTACCGAAATTCGTTTATGTACTTGGACACTTCTTATATCTTACTGTTTACTCCGCTCTTACGGTGAGTTTCTGAAGTAAAACTGACGCTTCATCTTTTGTGTTATGTACAATAAACTTTATTAAACTCATCAGTATATATTTGATCATTCGGACCTGGTCCGAAACAGCAGAGGCTATTAATAGTGGATACATACAAGCAGATGACAAATACGTTATAACCGTAATTAAACTACTAAACTATACCTGTTCCATCTCTATACAGCACTCTGACTCTGTAGGCATTATTGTCCGAGAGTTTCTGATATTATTATCATCATTCTGTGAGATGAAATTGTCCTGAGACTGAGTGCGAGCTCTTGAAGCTCCGCCCCCTGTGCTGTGCTCATTTGCATTTAAAGGGCACACACTAAAACAGCGCGTTTTTCTGAGCACCAAAAAATTACAATTTAAACATGCTGTAAAAAATGATCTGTTGGGTATTTTGAGCTAAAACTTCACATACACACTCTGGGGACATCAGAGACTTATTTTACATCGTGTGAAAAGGGGCATAATGGGGACCTTTAAAGACAAATAGGCGAGTTATGAAAAATTGAGTGTGAGGGATTTGTTCACTTCACACAAAAATATATTTTAATGAGATGGCTAACTGTAGTAGCGTTTAGTCCACTGTCTTTAATAGCCTAATTTAGAGATCACTTTTTTTTTTTTAACCGACTACCGACAACTTTGATCGGTTAACGTTGATACGGTCAACCATCGGTCAACCATCGGTCAAACGGTCATCGGTTAACATCCCTAACACACACACACACACACACACACACACACACACACACACACACACACACACACACAGACAGACGTTCCTGTAATTTATAGATAGATTTGGGCCGCTCAGTTTGAGTTATTTTAGTACATCAAGTCACTAACTTAACTAAGTGAAAATTAGAAATGTTGATAACCATAGCTGAAATGGAATAAGTTTGTTTTATTTTATTTCAGTTGATGCTTAAGGTTTAATTAACTATAATAATCCTGCTTTGTGTGTGTGAAAGAGTGTGTGAGTGTCTCTGAGTGTGTGTTAGAGAGAGAGAGTGTGTGTGATTTTCTGTATGTGTGTGTGTGAGAGAGAGTGTGTGTGAGTGTGTGTGCAATTGTGTGTGTGTAAGAGAGAGTGTGTGTGATTGTGTATATATATGTATATGTTGATGTTGATGTTCTGTCTCTGTCTCAGGTGAGAAAGGCCAAACCTGCAGTCGACACCAAGCGCATCGAAACACCGGCGCATATTAAACACAGTCTGAAGAAAGTCCAGGTATCTGATTAATTAATATGTAAACAAGAATGTATTTTCCTGTCATCATTTACTTGCCCTCATGTTGTTCCAAACCCGTATGAGTTTCTTTCTTCTGCTGAACACAAAAGAAGATATTTTGATAACCAAACAGTTAAACCATTTTTTTTGCTGAAATAATAATACGTTGAACTGCTTTGATGGTGTATTTTAATAAACCATGTTAAATGTGGAAAAAACAACATGATTAACAGTTATAAATCATTTATTTATAAAACGGCTACCATTTATCTATTTGTTTATTTATATATTTATTTATTCATTTTTAATTTCTGCAGGATTCGTCCTCCACAACACACGAGTCCTACCGGCCAGTGAAACCTGCAGCTAACTGGTTCCTGCAGAAGAGATGGGACCAGTCCAGCAACGAGATCCACCTAGACAGGGTCAGATGGGTTATAGTTGTCTGCTTTTTTATTATGTTTAATATTGCGTGAAATTTAACTAACTAGTGCAAAGTGCCCGTGCAAAATCAGTTTTTGTGTGTTTTTAGTAATTGTTGGTTTGGTGTGTTTGAGTGCTCATTGTTACAATTACACAGCAAAAGTTCAGTGACATTTTTATTTGTGCGTGGTAGAAAGCAAATACTGATACTGACATAATAATGACATACAATAAATATAGAAAATTGAACTACAGGATTCAGGGAGCAGCGACACAGTGAACTCTGAGAAAACACTACGCTTGAGCAAACAGTTTGTGAATAGGCTACTACGAATGATGGCCGTGAATAAAATATAATATTCAGAAGTAAACATGTAGCTGACTTAATGTTTAGCTGACAGTGTTTATGTCAGAATGATTATTTTTGAACCACAACCTTCTAAGTGCTTCTTATATAGATATTTACTGATATATTTTGCATTTCTAATCCAAACAACGTCAAACTTGGCTCTACACTCACTCGGGCCCGTAACAAGACACCCGTCAAGTCTGAAATCCATCGGACCTAACGGTTCGAGAGATATGCGAATAACACACACACAAACACACACTAGGGATGGCGAAAACTAAAAAATCTCTTGACCGACCACCGAGCCTCATTAGCCGGTTGAAACCGGTTATCGTTTAAAATATGCTACGCTATTTGAAATAACAGCCATTTAGAGCCGCGCCTGCAATTTCGCAACTCTGTCGCATCTCTCTGCGCTCACACACACACTGGCCCGGCGCCGCCCTCCTGCTCACACACACACTGCCCCGGCGCCGCCCTCCTGCTCACACACACACTGCCCCGGCGCCGCCCTGCCGCTCACACACACACTGCCCCAGCGCCGCCCTCCCGCTCACACACACACTGCCACAGCGCCGCCCTCCCGCTCACACACACACTGCCCCGGCGCCGCCCTCCTGCTCACACACACACTGCCCCGGCGCCGCCCTCCTGCTCACACACACACTGCCCCGGCGCCGCCCTCCTGCTCACACACACACTGCCCCGGCGCCGCCCTCCCGCTCACACACACACTACCCCGGCGCCGCCCTCCTGCTCACACACACACTGCCCCGGCACCGCCCTCCCGCTCACACACACACTGCCCCGGCGCCGCCCTCCCGCTCACACACACACTGCCCCGGCGCCGCCCTCCCGCTCACACACACACTGCCCCGGCGCTGCCCTCCTGCTCACACACACACTGCCCCAGCGCCACCCTCCTGCTCACACACACACTGCCCCAGCGCCGCCCTCCTGCTCACACACACACTGCCCCAGCGCCGCCCTCCTGCTCACACACACACTGCCCCAGCGCCGCCCTCCCAGTCACACACACACTGCGCGAGCGCCGCCCTCCTGCTCACACACACACTGCCCCAGCGCCGCCCTCCTGCTCACACACACACTGCCCCGGCGCCGCCCTCCTGCTCACACACACACTGCCCCGGCGCCGCCCTCCCCGCTCACACACACACTACCCCGGCGCCGCCCTCCTGCTCACACACACACTGCCCCGGCACCGCCCTCCCCGCTCACACACACACTGCCCCGGCGCCGCCCTCCCCGCTCACACACACACTGCCCCGGCGCCGCCCTCACCGCTCACACACACACTGCCCCGGCGCTGCCCTCCTGCTCACACACACACTGCCCCAGCGCCACCCTCCTGCTCACACACACACTGCCCCAGCGCCGCCCTCCTGCTCACACACACACTGCCCCAGCGCCGCCCTCCTGCTCACACACACACTGCCCCAGCGCCGCCCTCCCAGTCACACACACACTGCGCGAGCGCCGCCCTCCTGCTCACACACACACTGCCCCAGCGCCGCCCTCCTGCTCACACACACACTGCCCCAGCGCCACCCTTCCACTCACGTCACTTTTTTTAAATCCCCTACAGCGCGAAACATGAGTCCCGCAAACGCGGCGCCGAGGAGCTTGTATGTAATCGGAGGACAAATGGCTCCTTAGTTTCAAAATGGTTTGGGTGCAAGGTGATCACGTTGAAAATAAAGGCGTTAGTCTAGCGTTAGCAGCTCATTTGAAACATTGCCGCGGCTCATTTAAGAAAATGACAGCTCCGAAGAGACGCCGCTTTAGTTTGAAGTAGTGCTAATAATAAAGAAAGATGATGATCATCATCACCTTATCTGTTACCACTTAAATGTAGATGTAATGTATTTCCAAATCTAAGCCCATCTTATGCTGAATGTTGCCTAATAGACTGCAACACGATAAAACCAATGGATAAAACAGGCACCTTCAGAATGCGTAAAAGACGCACCGGCCAAGGCAGGTCTAACTCACTGTGTGCCTTCTAATAACGGACAGAACAACTCTTTTGTATAATTAATATTATTTTTTTATTTTTCAAAAAGACAAGTGTCAACTTCTGTTAAGGGCAACATCTCCTAAACCATAACAGACAATGGCCAACATGGCCTACAGCTATTCTTAATAATAACATTAAATAAACTAAAAATTATTTTAATCTATGAACGAGAATACTGTAGCCAACAAACAGCTCACAGACAGGTGTTAAGGCCGCCGCCTAATTATTAAAACATAACGCAACGTTTTTCTTTATTGAAACTTCGTCTTTCTTTAATTAAATTTTGTTTTTCTTTATTGAAATTTCTTTTGTCTTTATTAAAATTTCGTTTATATTTATTTAATTCTACCCTTGACTGTGACAGTAATTTGTTAGTCAGAAATATTAGACTACTTTATTAAAAGTATTGCTTAAGTTAACAGACCTGCGCCAGAACAGCGTGCGAGCGGGAAGCGGCGCGCCTCATGCGCACAAGCTGTTCTGTAGTTTATAAAAAGTGTATTAATTCTGAACGTGCCGAGTCTCGCGTGTCTATCTATATTGCACCAAATGCGACACTGCACTCCCTTGTGAAGTCGATTGGATAAACGTTCTCGAAATCATCAAAATGCAAACACACAGACAGACAGGCTTGCGGGTGTCGCGTTTTCAGGTGATACATCATAGATGATGTGCTACTGTATTTAAGCTCTGTATCACACAAGTTGCAACTTACATCTGTGTCATTCTTTTTGGTGAAATGGTCCCACACACTACTTTTCTTTGCACGCTTCATCCGGTCGTCTGCCCTGGCTCTAACCTCGAGTGTTTTAGCCTGTAGCCTTTACTGTTCGCAAAACTTGTGAGCGTGCGAACCCAAACGCTGTGACCTCGCACCAAATGTTTTTATTGGTTTATTAAAGGTCCCATATTATGCCAAATTCACTTTTGCATGCTGTTTGGGCATAAATGTGTGTTGGCAGTGTGTGTACACAACCACCCAATAGTGATAAAAATCCACTCACTCCTTTTTTATTAATCCCCATTACAGCAGTGTCTCCCAACGACCTGTTTTCAGAATGCTGTTTTAGTGACGTCACTAAGTACAGGCCTCGCCCACGAGTGTTGACAGACACTGCCGTTCTAACATAGCCCCGCCCTGATCGAGTTCACAGCTGCTGCACTGACGAGAATGTCTCCCAGCGTTGTAGGTGTTGTGTGGCTGGATGTATTAATCCACATAGCTCTCTCTATTTACTCCCGAAATCTGAGGCAGCCGCTGAAGACAAGGTGGAATTATTTTGTTTTGAAAGAAAATGCTCTCTCAACTCTACCGAAATTCGTTTATGTACTTGCACACTTCTTATATCTTACTGTTTACTCCGCTCTTACGGTGAGTTTCTGAAGTAAAACTGACGCTTCATCTTTTGTGTTATGTACAATAAACTTTATTAAACTCATCAGTATATATTTGATCATTCGGACCTGGTCCGAAACAGCAGAGGCTATTAATAGTGGATACATACAAGCAGATGACAAATACGTTATAACCGTAATTAAACTACTAAACTATACCTGTTCCATCTCTATACAGCACTCTGACTCTGTAGGCATTATTGTCCGAGAGTTTCTAATATTATTATCATCATTCTGTGAGATGAAATTGTCCTGAGACTGAGTGCGAGCTCTTGAAGCTCCGCCCCCTGTGCTGTGCTCATTTGCATTTAAAGGGCACACACTAAAACAGCGCGTTTTTCTGAGCACCAAAAAATTACAATTTAAACATGCTGTAAAAAATGATCTGTTGGGTATTTTGAGCTAAAACTTCACATACACACTCTGGGGACATCAGAGACTTATTTTACATCGTGTGAAAAGGGGCATAATGGGGACCTTTAAAGACAAATAGGCGAGTTATGAAAAATTGAGTGTGAGGGATTTGTTCACTTCACACAAAAATATATTTTAATGAGATGGCTAACTGTAGTAGCGTTTAGTCCACTGTCTTTAATAGCCTAATTTAGAGATCACTTTTTTTTTTTTAACCGACTACCGACAACTTTGATCGGTTAACGTTGATACGGTCAACCATCGGTCAACCATCGGTCAAACGGTCATCGGTTAACATCCCTAACACACACACACACACACACACATACACACACACACACACAGACAGACGTTCCTGTAATTTATAGATAGATTTGGGCCGCTCAGTTTGAGTTATTTTAGTACATCAAGTCACTAACTTAACTAAGTGAAAATTAGAAATGTTGATAACCATAGCTGAAATGGAATAAGTTTGTTTTATTTTATTTCAGTTGATGCTTAAGGTTTAATTAACTATAATAATCCTGCTTTGTGTGTGTGAAAGAGTGTGTGAGTGTCTCTGAGTGTGTGTGAGAGAGAGAGAGTGTGTGTGATTTTCTGTATGTGTGTGTGTGAGAGAGAGTGTGTGTGAGTGTGTGTGCAATTGTGTGTGTGTGAGAGAGAGTGTGTGTGATTGTGTATATATATATGTATATGTTGATGTTGATGTTCTGTCTCTGTCTCAGGTGAGAAAGGCCAAACCTGCAGTCGACACCAAGCGCATCGAAACACCGGCGCATATTAAACACAGTCTGAAGAAAGTCCAGGTATCTGATTAATTAATATGTAAACAAGAATGTATTTTCCTGTCATCATTTACTTGCCCTCATGTTGTTCCAAACCTGTATGAGTTTCTTTCTTCTGCTGAACACAAAAGAAGATATTTTGATAACCAAACAGTTGAACGTACTCCAATAATTATGAGCCTATAAGTAGACAGAAATGATTTTGTGAGCTCTATAACAGTAGTATTGCCGATTACAGTGATGTGTTGTGAAGTAACGTGGAGTAGATGAAATGCATGATAATAGTGTTTGTCTTCAGTTGCAGAAAGAAAGGACGTCCATCATAGAGAGAGACAATCCTCTTCTGGCCATCAAACTTCCTGCTATCACTCGCTCTAAAGGACTGGTGGACAACAGGAACCATTGCCCAGAGCTTAGGTGTGTGTGTGTGTGTGTGTGTGTGGGAGGGGGGTGGGGGTGTGTGCTCAGACGTCAGTGTGTAGCTGGTTAACATAGTAACTCAGTAACTCAGTACATGAACACAAATTTGTGAAAGCGGCGTATGCATATTGCGTGTTCAGTCTATAGACGTCTGCGTGTTTCATTACGAAGTGACATCGCCATCTACTGGCCTGACAGCAGAATACAGCGGTTTAACTCGTTTTCGTGGATTCGTGTGAACAGGGATCGTTTTTACAATGTTGTCGTTTGTACGCGAAAAAAACAAAGGAAGAACTTTTCCGTTTTTATAGTACATTGTTGTTGTGTAAAAGTACCCCTATGCTTTTTTTGTTTTTGTCATTTTTATTATTTAAAAAAAAATTTTTTTTATATAGTTTTCATTCATTTCTATTTCAATTTTAGTTTGTTATTTTACCACATCAATGTAAGCAAAATAAAAGGAGAAATGTCCAGAAACTATCTCAAATAAAATAAAATAAGTTTAAGTTATTTATGTTTTATTTTATTTCATTTAGCGTTTATATATAAATAATGGAAGCTTGTTTTCCGCCACAGAATAAAACAATTTAAAAGATAATTGCAACTTTTTATCTCACAATTCTGACTTTATATCACGCAAAAAGTCAGAATTGTGAGATAAAAAGTAGTACCTTTTTATTCTGTGGCAGAAACAAGCTTCCTATATATATATATATATATATGTGTGTTTATTATAGCGGCTACTCAATCCAATGATTCCGCTGAGAGACTAAGACAGGGACTTTTTATGCACCTGTGACGCACAAATAGAACATCGTTGAAGAAAAAGTAACTTTTGCTAGCTTTTCTTTATTGCACAGACTGATGTTTCTTGATGGTACAAGTTTAGTGGTCAACAAAGAACCCCCCCCCCCCCCCCCCCCCCCTTTCATGTTTTAATATTTAATGATTTCTTGTTTGTAGATGATGACCGTGGATGCAGCGGAAGGCAGGAAGCGGGTGATCAGAGACGAAGCATAGAAAGGGAGTCCATATAGGTGGTTCGTTGACAAACGCCCATACAAATAAGTTGCCATTGGACGCATAATGTCTCGGTAGGGTGATGACCGTAGGGTGAATTGGGATGACAAATACCCTTTAATTGCTCTAGAATAGGGGGTATCCGGACACCTTTAGGGGGCGACACTGAGCTGAACCCTCTGAACTCCCACTCCCTCCTCACCCCACCACTCCCAAGCCACACCCCCGTCCCACGAACCCACTATTTGTCCGATTACCCACTATAGTGGCCAAATGTCCCGTTGACCCCCTCCCCCGACCTCTAAGCCACGCCCCATCCCACAAACCCACTATTTGTCCGACATTTGTGGATTCGTGGGACGGGGCGTGGCTTAGAGGTCGGGCGGGGGTCAACGGGACATTTGGCCACTATAGTGGGCAATCGGAGAAATAGTGGGATCGTGGGACGGGGCGTGGCTTAGAGGTCGGGGGGGGGGGGGGTCAACGGGACATTTGGTCACTATAGTGGGCAATCGGACAAATAGTGGGTTCGTGGGATGGGGCGTGGCTTAGAGGTCGAGCGGGGGTCAACGGAACATTTGGCCACTATAGTGGGTAATCGGACAAATAGTGGGTTCGTGGGATGGGGCGTGGCTTAGGTCGGAGGAGAGAGTCAACGGGGCATTTGGTCACTATAGTGGGCAATCGGAAAAAAATTGGGTTCATGGGATGGGGCGTGGCTTAGGTCGGAGGAGAGGGTCAACGGGACATTTGGTCACTATAGTGGGTAATCGGACAAATAGTGGGTTCGTGGGATGGGGCGTGGCTTAGAGGTCGGGCGGGGGTCAACGGGGCATTTGGTCACTATAGTGGGTAATCGGACAAATAGTGGGTTCGTGGGATGGGGCGTGGCTTAGAGGTCGGGCGGGGGTCAACGGGGCATTTGGTCACTATAGTGGGTAATCGGACAAATAGTGGGTTCGTGGGATGGGGCGTGGCTTAGAGGTCGGGGGGGGGGGGGTCAACGGGACATTTGGTCACTATAGTGGGCAATCGGACAAATAGTGGGTTCGTGGGATGGGGCGTGGCTTAGGTCGGAGGAGGGGTCAACGGGGCATTTGGCCACTATAGTGGGTAATCGGACAAATAGTGGGTTAGTGAGATGGGGCGTGGCTTAGAGGTCAGGGGAGGGGGTCAACGGGACATTTGGCCACTATAGTGGGTAATCGGACAAATAGTGGGTTCGTGGGACGGGGGCGTGGCTTCGAGGTCGGGGGATCAACGGGACATTTGGCCACTATAGTGGGTAATTGGACAAATAGTGGGTTGGTGGGACGGGGCGTGGCTTAGGTCGGAGGAGGGGGTCAACGGGGCATTTGGTCACTATAGTGGGCAATCGGACAAATAGTGGGTTTGTGGGATGGGGGCGTGGCTTAGAGGTCGGGGGAGGGGGTCAACGGGACATTCGGCCACTATAGTGGGTAATCGGACAAATAGTGGGTTTGTGGGACGGGGGTGTGGCTTGGGAGTGGTGGGGGGAGGAGGGAGTGGGAGTTCAGGGGGTTCAGCTCAGTGTCGCCCCCTAAAGGTGTCCGAATACCCCCTATTCTGGGGCAAGTGGGTAGGGATCCGCGGACATGGGGGTAATTGCAAAAGACCCACTTGCCATTAAAATAATGGGCATTTGTCATCCCAATTCACCCTACGGTCCCTCCAGGACATTATGCGTCCAATGGCAGCTTAATTGTATGGGCGTTTGACCACGAACCACCTATTAGGACTCCCTCTCTCGCTGCTGTTTTCACTTCCTTCAGGTGAGTTTAGTCTCTAAAATCACACACATAATACACACAACTGTTCCTGACACTTTTCTTATGTGTTATTGACTCACGTCTATTGAATGTTTACACTTTACACTACACGGAAGAGTCGAGGAAAAGAAGACGAGAAACTGACCGCGTGAGGAACTGGACAAGAGTCACGCGGTCAGGCTTTCACTCGTTGACAAGAGCTAAAAAGCAGCAAAGGATGCAACAGCGATACTGACCTGGCGTTCTTGTTGATGCACAAGTAGACATCTTCAGAGGCTTTCTGTGCCTGTTCGATGTCCGGCGCTTCCTTCCTACTGAACAGGTAATAATAATAATAATGTCAGAAAGACAGTAATGTTAAATACAAATACTCTACAAAAACGGAAAACTGCATAGTGTGCCTTAATTTATTGAGATAAAAATCAACCAGATTTCAAGGGAGGACCTGATTTGTCAACACAACAGCTTCTCGAACAAGAAAAAATTTAGTGCATAGGGAATTGATTGTCTGGTTGTGGTTTGCTATTGGCTGTCCTCATGTGAGTGACAGGTTATAGCCCCGCCCTCGTCATCAGAGAAGAGTAGAGATGCTGCAAGAGGAACTTATTCTGATTCAAGATTACAAGGCACACAAAAAACTGCACTTTACTGCAATACCATGGCGACTCAAAGGCAAAAATACGCATTAAAATGTTACTTGTTTTACGTAAAATCATTAAATGGCTTCCTTCCGCTAAAATAAATAGTACCTGACCATAGACAGCAAAATACTTCGATGTAATGCGACTCATCTGATGGAGCTTAAATAAAGACATTTTCTAACTCAATTAATCACATGTACACACACAGACACACACACATAAATCTCTAGGCTATTCATCCAGTTATCTACCGTTACCTGCATCAGAAAAACGTTGGTCTTCGGAGCCGCATCGAGACCCAGCGATGACAGTGTAACCTCAGGGAGGGGCGTGGCCTCACAATTACAGGAATGATTGACATATTATGCCATATTTATTTATAATTAATAAACCATTATTTTTGCTGAAATAATAATACATTGAACCGTTTTGACGGTGTGTTTTAATAAACCATGTTAAATGTGCAATACACAGATGTTTAAATATGACACCGCTATTGACCAATCAGCAACAAGGGCCAGAACTGCCCGTCATGAATTGGATTAATTTATTATTTTATAATGTTTCCTGGGGTGCCCTTATAATGTTAGTATGATTTCTACATAAAAAAGTGTCATAATTTGACTTGACTGTTTTGATTTAGCTCCTTCACCAGGCGAACCAAACGCTCGCCTGAGTTGCTTAGCAACCATGTAGTCATCGCGAGATCTCCCGCGAGAACAGCGCTGTGACGCGCCAGTTTCCTCTTAAACGTTTATCTACTGTATCTAGAATATTTATCTAGAATAGACAGGTTTAATTTAGATATGGATTATGTATGTGATTTTTGTTCAATAGAGAAATAATCTATTATCCATCTGTTTTGTAATTGTATATACACAAAGTTTTTTGGTTGGGTGTGGAAAATTGCATTAGAAGGAAAACAAATGTTATAATTAAACAGTGTTGGGAGTAACGCGTTACAGAAGTAATGCATTACAGTAACATATTACTTTTTGCTGTAACGCAGTAGTGTAAGGCATTGCTAATCAATTTTCAGTAATATTTTACTATATTACATGTTCAGTTACGCTTGCGTTACAACACACTTTTAGTTTTAATTGTAAAAAAACAACAGCAAAAAAACACCAAGGCCGCGAGACATTAATGAATGAAAAATGCAAGTAGGCTAAGTTACCTGTTTGTGATCAGTCAATAGCCGCGTGTGGTGTTTGTAAATAAAGACTAAATGGCAGCGTCTGATTGATTTATTTTTTACAGGAGTGCCGTGAGGCATGATTTCGGCCTCTGTGCTCGCGCTGGCCAGTGGAAAAGCGGATAATGGGTGAAGATGGCATGAAGAAGACTACATTTTGCGAGATGGACGTATGCGTATTAGGCTACTCCGTTTGTTCTGTGTTTTCTTTATAAACAGTTAGGCTATGTTTAGGTGGTATTTTTCTTGTTTTCATCACACAAGGGAACACTTCCCTTAAATCTTGATGTACTCGCTACATCATAAGAAGAATGGCATCTACGCTAATATTAGTGTCTTTGTTTATCCCGAGGTTTTCCCGCAGCCTGCCGGATCCAGATCTGACGAAGGAGATCCGCCTGGACCCGATGACAATGCAGTGCTGAAGTGTCCACTATCCTCTCCCTATGGAGGATCCCTTTCCCACTCTACAGATAAAGCGTTGTTGAAAATCCGGCTCGCGTACCCCGAAGTGATAAAATAAAACAAAATTCTGTATCAAAATTTATAGGCAAGAAAAGTAGTTTGTTTAGGCTGGGTTGTATGAATTACAAACCTGCGCACATATTTTAAAAGCACATAACTATAGAATCAATTCTGAATGAGCATGTGAACGCCGTCAGCGTTAATCACAGGTTCAGTTTAAAGTCTGATCATTTCAATGGAGGTGAATCAATCAAAGTTAACTTTAGCTGGAAATAACATTATTCAAGAACCGCTATAAAGCCAACATGCTACATAGGCTCCCTAAGGGAATGAAACTTGACGGCCCAGAGAGTCATTAAAGAAAATGTTTAAATATTCCATGTCGCAACAGTGGCTCAACTATAAGTTTATCAAGCGACGAGAATACTTTTTGTGCGAAAAAACAAACAAAAATAACGACTTTATTCGACTATTCCTTTTCTTCCTTGAAGGTCTGAAACGAGACTTCAAGAGATTTCCACGACGCATGCGCGAGAATTGCGATCTCCTTCAACTACTTCAGTTAAGTTCTCGCGCGTGCGTCGTGGAAATCTCTTGAAGTCTCGTAAAATTACATAATTTTTTATTAAAACTATAACAATTAATTTTTACGAGTTTGTGTTTAAATGTGTGTGTACTGTGTATAATTATTTTATATATATATATATATATATATATATATATATATATAAATGAATACACTTTTCTTACATATTTAAGAAAAATGTTTTATTTATATATAATATAAATTATGTATAAATATATATACATTGAATATAAACAAATGTTTCTTAATTATATACATGCATGTGTGTGAATTTATATATACAAAATAATTATACACAGTACACACACATATATAATGTAAACACAAACTTTTATTTTGGATGCGATTAATTAATCGTTGTCCAGCACTAATTAAAACATCTATAAACTCAATCTTCCAGTGAAATGAGGTATGCTGGATCATTTAAACTCCGCCCCTTTCTTATATCTAACACAAGCCTGCATTTAGCCCCGCCTCCTCATCAGAGCCACGCCCACATATCAACATTCAACCAACCAACCAACAATTAGCTGATGTAAACAAGTCCCCATCCCACTTTTCCCCAGATAACCTGCATCACTCAGATGTACAGAATAAGAAAGAATGTGTCAGATTCATCGCGACTTTAAAGCTTTTTTTCCTCCGTCACAGAAACCAATAAAGGTGGTGAAGTTTTGTGGCCGGAGTCAGCGGTCGTCCAGCGGGGTTGAAGATGACAGCGGGGAACCACAGAAGAAGAAGAAGAAGAACCCTAGCTAGCAACATCAACTCCACACCGAACTCTGGTTAACATCGGTCTATAACTGGAACTCTGGGATTCGTCGGTTCAGAGGCTGAAGAATAGAAATGCAATGTATTAAAGATCTCAAAACCAGTTGACAAGACACTCTGACTGAACAATAAATTATTGAGAACTTGAACGTGAAATGAACCAGACTTTACTGTGTGTGTCAAGTCAAGTCACCTTTATTTATAAAGCGCTTTTTACAATACAAATTGTTTCAAAGCAGCATATTACAACTCCATTTTAAACTTTCCTCTTAATTTAATATGGAAAACGTTGAGAAGGGGAACAGACTGCGCGGTATTTGTATCACACTCGCTAAACATGCCGACTATCTCTCACTCCAGCCGTAATGAGGAATGCTCTCAACATGTTCACAAGATGATGCAGGAGTTTATGAATATCTTGTCAGCCACAGGAGAATTCATGCATCTTTGACACAATATGATGTATTGTGCTGTGAGCGAAACTTACATTCACTAAAAGAAACTAAAGCTGTGGTTGCTTGGACTTTAAGCCTATTCCATATAACATTAGATTTTTTTCAGATTGAACTTCAATTTGCAGATTTTAAAAAATAGTTTATTAAATTAAATTATGTTAATATACCAAATGAAAATCTATTTAATACTTTTATAATATAGTGGCAACCACTAAAGGGAAAACCACACGAAGAATCAAAGTAGCTCTTCCACAAGCTGAGGTAAATCCCAAAAATATAGGTGTACACAGATACGAAACGCCATCACGATAACACACATTCATTGACAAAACAAGATTGTAACATAAAATCTAACGTATAGGCCTATAACTTATAAGAAAAAACTAAGAAACAGTTATTTCAAATGAAAAACCTTTATGAAAGGAGTCATAAATTGAGAAATCAAATTTTCCTTGACATAGGCTAAAAGAGGTCCTCATACTAGCTATAAGAATATCTTGTAAGTTTCAGAACTGAAAACTTCCTTGTTAGTTCAAAAACATATTTTATTGAAACCAAGCCATAAATGTGCCTATTAATGCCATAATAGATTGCCTATTAATGCCATTTCATCATCACAACTTTGGCCCCGCCCACTGAGATGACGAGCAGAGGAGAGACGAACGGACTAAATATGTCCGTTTGGACTAAAAATAACGTTGTCTTCCAAAGAATCCTAATGCTAGGTATGTGGTTATTTATTTTAAACAGTGTGAGTGTCTCAGTTGAGCATTATTTATTTGTATGAATTCGGTACAATTGACTAGCAAATCAGTCACAATTTCGTCGCAGGCTTTGCAAACAGACCTGGACTCGATAGGAATGCAGTGGCGCAAAAAGTGGGTATGCGCTATATGCGGCGCATAGGGGCGCAGCACCATGAGGGGCGCCAAAGCGATGGTAAAACATTTTTTTTAATAAAAAAAAAAATAAAAAAAAAATAATATATATATATATATATATATATATATATATATATATATATATATATATATATATATATATATTGCTATATATATGTAGCTGCTGTTGTGCGTTTCTAAATCATTTCTGCATTTCTTCAATGTTGTATAAAATTTTAGAGGACTAACAGGCTAGATGGGGGCGGGGTAATATCGCGAGCGGGCGAGGGCGCCGTGAGCGCTGAGCGAGCAGGTACGAGTAGTGAGTTGTCGTCGAAAAAGATGGATATAAAACAAAATGCTGTGGGGCTAAAAATAGAAAAAGAAAGAGGGAAAGGGAGATGGCATGTCAACTGATGCGACAGCAGCTAAACAAGTGCATGCTGAAAGCCAACAGGTAGGATTTAAAGTGTGACACCCAGGCATGTAGGCTATCTATATCTCTGTGGCCATCGGGACTAACTTACCGGGAGATTCCCAGTGGGCCGACGTGCTTTTTCGGCCGATACAGCTCATACTTTTTTTTGTTTGTTTTGTCTTAACGGCCCATAAAACTCGTACATCGGAGGGCCATTCGTTTTTTTTTTTTTTTTTTTTTTTTTTTTTTTTTTTTTTGCTTAATTGGCGGCGCTGGGTTAGTGCCGGTGTATTGGTAAAAAAAAAGTCAGCGTTAGTTTTTTTTTTCTGACACACCGGCCATTGAAACATGTCATCATGTGCTTATATCTTTCAAGTATAGAAATTAGTGCATTTGTTTTACAATATATGGCTATTACTATCATGGGATTAAAATTATAACTATTATTATGTAGTAGTGTAATGTAGACAGACACTAACTAAAAGAGGTTTGAATTTTTCTTTGTTTAATTTGCACCCTGAATATGGGTTGGAGCTTTTAATTTTGAACTCTCAAAGTGCACCAGACTGATGAATTTAACATTAAAGAACACAAAATTTTCTTACGGGGCATGCCCCCCAACCCCCCTAGAGAATGAGGCTTATAGTTTTTTTAGGGGGGTTCATCTAAACGTCATATCTTATCATCTAAACGTCATATCTTATCATCTAAACGTCATATCTTATCATCTAAAAATAATATCTTATCATCTAAAAATCATATCATCTAAACATCATATCTTATCATCTAAACATCATATCTTATCATCTAAACATCATATCTTATCATCTAAACATCATATCTTATCATCTAAACATCATATCTTACCATCTAAACATCATATCTTATCATCTAAACATAATATCTTGTCATCTAAACATCATATCTTATCATCTAAACATAATATCTTATCATCTAAACATCATATCACCTAAACATCATATCTTATCATCTAAACATCATATCTTATCATCTAAACATCATTTTTTATCATCTAAACATCATATCTTATTATCTAAATATTCTTGACAAAAAGCCCATGAAAGAAAAGGTGGTGTCCAAAAAGAAAATGGTGTCCAGACCCAATGACATGACATGTTCAAATTCCATTAGCATCTCTCCGAGAATTCGCACAGAACTGTGAATAGAGTCTTCGAACAGCAAAAGTGTGAGTCTTTCGGCCAGGTTCACATCTTCTCCTCTGCTGTCAGCCCTTCTCCTATCATCTTCTCTGCAAAGCAGTGCAAATTTTTCAGCCAAGTTCACATCTCCTCGTCTGATTTCAGCCCTCTTTATAAAGTCATCTATTGCAGAAAGGGCAAGTGTTTCAGGCAGACTCATATCTCTTCTGCGTATAGCCTTCTTCAAAGTGTCCTTGTTTAGAAAAATTGTATGTTTTTTAGTCAGTTTCACTTCTCCTCCTCTGCTTTCAGCCCTCTTTAACTTCATCACAGCATCTTGAATGTTCATCTTGAGTTGGTCTACAATCTTACACTTCAGTAGAAACTGTTTGGTGAGCAAAGAATCGCCTTCTGTTGTTGTCTGCTCTTGTCTTGATGATTTCACACAAGCATGAATACATGCCAGATGTGACTTGTATGGATCAATTGCCTTCTCAGCCTTTTCCAGATCAGCCAATGACTTCGCAATATAGCCAGCATCCTTCTTCATAATAGTAGCCAGTGCACGATTATAAAGAGGAATAATCTCCCCAGATGCACCGTCCTCCAAAGCTTTGGTGTACATCTCAATGCTCTCTGCAAGGCAACCCTTCTCACGGAGATCGTTTCCAGACCTGATGTAATAGTAGACCATGGAGGATGGGGACTGTTTGCTCAAAAGTTTCTGCTTTGCACTCGACAGGTCTACCTTCAGCTGGTCCTTCAACAAGGCTAGGCTTTTCTCAGTGGGATTTTCCTCACTGACATACGTCAGGAGCCACAAACCCCAACACTCATGAAGAGAGGACACAATAACATCACGCTGGTCAGAGAAAACATCATCTTCATAAACCTTGTCCAAAACGTCAAGGTAAACAGAAAAAAGCTCTTCCTTTTTTATGATTTCTGGAATGTCTTTTTCAAGAAACCCAGAGAGTCTTTTATTCACCCCGGCATTCCTGGCATCTTTTGCCTTTTCCAGATCACTTGAATGTATGGTTAAGAGGTCAGCTAGGGCTGAAACCATTGTCTCATGATTTTGAGCGCTGCGATTTTCCAGGTAGCATTTAACCGCTTCCTCAAATACTCTTCTGTGTGACATCTGTTTTGTGAAGTCATCCAGACGGTCGAGTGAGTTGGTGAGAGATGTGTTTTCATCCATCAATAGTTTGATCGAGTCAGAGAAATGACTGGTGCACATGATGATTTGAGCAGATCCTGGACTCCCTTGGCGAGCCGTTCGTCCGAAGGCTTGCTGTTCAACACGGACGTTCAGAGGTAAGAAGGTTTGCATCACAAACAAACCTCCTGCCTCATTTGCACTTTCACAGACCTTAAGATCTGTACCTCGACCTGCTAGATTAGTTGCAATGATGACGTCCCCGGCTTGAATGATTGAATCTGTGATTGTAGAGTTGTCCACGTTGTTATTCACATAGAGTTTTAGTTTGTCTTTTGAGATGGTTTTTGAAAGGGCGCTATGAAACATTTCCGCACGGTTGATAGTTTCACAGATGACGAGAGCTGCTCGTGGACCTCGACAGACCGTGGAAGACACTTGATCCTGAACAACATTACAGACCATCATAATCCACTCATTCTCTTCAGGTACAACCATGCCTTCCAGCTCATAAAGTTTCCTTCGCTTGAATGAGGGAATCTTACAGGTCTCAATGCCTTTGTAAAGCTTCTTCAGCATCTCAAGCTCTGTTTTTTCCCCCAAGGTTCCCGTGATCCCGTAGATCTGGTTTGGGTATTTATTGAATAAACCCACGTTAGACATGAAGTTTGTTATTAGAGTCATGTTGGACAGTTTAGTTTGGTGTTTCATCTCCAGAAACTGCTGAAGTCCTTCCCCCCAACTCATGTTGTTCTGCACAACACCAGTGGAGCTGAAATCAACCGGAGCGACGCCATCTCCATGAAGGACGTATTCGTGGCCCAGAGTCAGTTTTGTGGCTAGCAGAGCACTTCCAAACCACGTTTTCATCTTGCCATGAATGAGATCTTCAAGGCCTGGGATACGAGATTCATTTAGTTCTTTTGCTGATTCAAACTGATACGCCTTTTTAATCCTTTTCCTCAATGACGGTTCTAGAGAGCCGTCCTCCTCAAAGTGCACAACAAGACATTTTCCACATTCCAGGAGAATAATTGATATTTCTTGCCTATCATTTGAATCCGTTGGATTAATCTCTTTAATTTTCTGTAAATTTCCATCAGGCTCTTCCTGGTATAATTTAAAGAAATACTCAGGAAACTTTCTCGCATACATGGTTAAAAATGCCACCATTTGCACAGCACTTGCATTATCCAGGCATTTTAAAACATTTGTCGTGTTTTCATGCATTTGCTTTGAGGATTGTACAGGCATAATTCCTGTGTCCACAGCCATCTGCACAATACTGAGTTGATCAATGTTTTTATTGTCATGTATTATTTCAGACAGAACCTGAGAGAAGAGCTGAATGGGCCCTACAATCTCTCCAGTGTTTAAACATTTCAGCTGGTTGATGATTAACCAAATTTCAGAGAGTGTTTCATTGAAAGATTCCATTAGTGGGATCTCGGTGCCCAAATAGACCACTTCAACACCTTTATCCAACATTAGTGAGTCCACCTCGTCCACTATAACACACTGAAACGATCTCTTAGGTCTCACATCTTTTCTTTGGAAGCGTTGTCTCAGAAAATCACCTGCGAAACTGACAGTCGTACCATAAACCACCTGGCATTCATAGCACTTCTTCAGCTCGTTTTCCGATTTATTGGTGTTGACGTCAACGGTTATATCTAGTTCCTTATAAAATGCAGACCATTCCTCAGCATCTCTTTCAGCAAGTACAGGAGAACTAGAGATGATATCAGGGGTTTTTCCCATCATGACCTGATATGCTGCGAACATTGCCACGATGCACGACTTTCCTTCTCCTGTTCCAACCTGAACCAGACGACTTGATTTAGAAAGAACGAGAACGCACCAGCTCACCGTCTGAGTCACACGAGGTTTAAACTCCATTGTTTTTTCTACTGCATTGCAGAGCGTTAACAACATTTGTCTTATTTCTTGTAGGTTTGGTGGACATGTAGATTTAGAAGACACAATATCAGTCACTTGTGCCATCATTTCTTCATCAATATCTGCATGTTCACAGATTTCCTTCAAAATCTCATCCAATGATTTCCCATCAGTGTTTTTGGTTATGACATTAATTTTGGCCTCAATGTTATCCACAAACTGAGGGACTTTAGCATCATTTAGGAAAGTCAAATCCGATGCTCTGATTTTGTGAATTTCCACTTGATGAAGGATTTTCATCATCCATGTGTTAAAATCACCATTCATGCCATGAAATTGCTCCACGAGGGCTTTAAACAACTTGACAGCATCTTCTTTTTCCCACTGTCCGCTCTTAAGCAGGGAAAGCAGTTTTTCAGATGCTTCCATTTTCAAAACTCTCGATCTGTGGTTTAAAAAATCCACATAGAAATAAATTAAATTTCTGCTCAACTAACTTGTCCAAGCAAACAAATGACAATATATATATATATATATATTTAATGTAACTACAACAATAAAATTGCATGTAAAGTTTTGCTTAAAAGTGTATTCTCCATATATTTTTGTCAGATTAGAAAGCATTTATTTATTGTACTTACATCATTCAAGACATTCAAGAGTTGTCACCGCAAAACTCTTCTTCAGTTGTTTGCAGAAAAGGGAGTTGTACAGTATTTATACCTGGATATGAAGAGAAGGACGGCTCTCCTGCTCTGGAATTTCCCGGACTATTAATCGTCTCCAGTTTATCACGTGATTAAAAGGAACATGAGCTGTGTGTTTTATGTTAAAAAAAAAGCCTTTTGCGCTAATCTGTGAAACCATGCACATCAAGTTTCAAGTTTACTTTATTTATATAGCACATTTAAAACAGTCGCAGACTGACCAAAGTGCTTCACAACAAAAGAACAGAATAAAAGAACATTAAATGAGCGCAATCCACAATAAGACATACAGTCCATCAAGGTTTCCAAATTAGGCAATACTACAATCCTATGCCAAAGAGAACAAATGAGTTTTTAAAAGAGACTTAAAAATAGTCAAACTCGGAGCCAAACGAATTTCCACTGGTAAGTCGTTCCAGAGGCGCGGACCGATTACCGAAAAGGCACGGTCACCTCTGCGTTTAAGTCTCGAATGTGGAATTAAAATAAGATTCTCTTCTCCAGATCTTAAGCTTCTTGAGGGGATATACTGATGCAGGTCAGATAGGTAGCCAGGTGACTGAAAGTGCAGTGATTTAAAAACAAATAGAAGAATTTTAAAATGTATTCTAAATTGCACTGGCAACCAATGAAGGGCCTTTAAAAGTGGAGTGGCGTGATCCCTTTTCTTCTTTTTCAACAGAAATCTTGAGGCAGCATTTTGAACTAACTGGAGACGGGCAATTTGGGCCTTAGAAATTCCACTGCATAACGAATTGCAATAGTCAAGACGTGACGTAATAAATGCATGCACTGCCATCTCCAAAGTCTTATCAGTAAGGAAATGTTTAATTTTTGTAAGTAGACGGAGCTGGTGAAAACTGGACCCAACTACTGAAGAAATCTGTTTATCAAATTTTAAAGAGTCATCCAGGATAACACCCAGATCCCGTGCCTGCGAGGACCTAAAAGTCGATAGTGACCCCAAATCCAGGTTAAGTGTTTTCGTATTTTCAGAAGGGCCAAAAACAATTACTTCAGTTTTCTCCTTATTTAAGGATAAAACATTTAGAGATAACCAGGATTTAACCTCATCTAGACAAGAGGAAAGAGCAGTCATGGCCAATCGATCATTTTTTCTGAAAGGCAAATAGATTTGGGTATCATCGGCGTAAAAATGATACAACACATGAATGATGAATAAATGAATGCACATAATTTAAAATAGACTAAAATCAGTTATGCCCTAATTCAACACTTGCATGTTATACAGATTGTATACGCATGAGTGTTTTGCATGTTCATGGCTGTCTGTAGTCAATAATCTAAATTATTTTTTTTGCTAGAACATTTGTTTCACTTTTGAATGTTGGTAAGTACCGAAAATACCTAAGGGTGTTGATGCAATAGATTACTTGTGTATACTTTGCATTTCAGGTTTGACTGGTTTGGCTGCCATGCTGGTTTCTTTTTCTCATGTTTTATTCTTTGTCTCAAGTACATTTGTGTTAGGCCTAAACAGTAATGTTGATACTGCATACAACCTTCAAGTAGTTTTAGTAACTGATTGATGTTTCGCCTCATATATAGGACACTTGCAAGTGTCGTTTTTAAGACACTTATACTCTCTTTGCTTGGGGAATATTAATACCAAAAATAATTACATACTTGGTCGTTTCATGAATTTTTACTTATCGAACGGTATTGGTCAGAGGACTGACGTTTGAGAGTCCTACAATCCATGTGGTTGGGTATCAGCTTTATGGGTAGAATGGTTCATTTAAATGTATTTAGTCTTCTCATCTGCTCGCCGTCACATTGTCACCGACTCGTAGCAAGGAAGACGGAGATGAAAATATAGTTCAAACACTTTCTTTAATCGTAGAAACGCAGGATACAACAGGTGAGACAGCGTGTGAAACCTGAATATGTGGACCAAAAAAAGTTTGAGGACCACTGACTTAAATGCCATGGTAAAGATGGTTCATTACTCAAAGCTTTAAATAAATAATAATAATAAATTAAATAAAAATTACTCAAAGCTTTTTACCACTCAAATTACATCTTGTGGTCAAAAGGTTGAAAATCTGCCTTTGCATTCCAGAAGCCAAAAACCATATAAGGTAATAAAACATGTCTTTTTCATGTGTCATTGAACACAATGCATGAATAAATAAGTCTGAGAATAATATTTATGAAAAAAATAATAAATGGGGCAAATCAACTTTACTGTAGTGTTTTATACTGTAGCAGTTTTTATGAATCTGCTTCGAACAACTTATACAGTCTTATACATATAAGCTAGTTATTATAGCTAATAAAGTTTTAAATGTGGATATTTTTATTACAAAAACGCATGGCTTTGCTTCAGAAGGCCTTTATTAACCCCCTGAAGTCGTATAGATTATTTTTAATGATGGATGAATGCATTTTTTTTGGGCTTCAAAATCAAAGGTACCATTCACTCCCATTAAAAAGCTTGGAAGAGCCAGGATATTTTTATATAATATAACTATTTAATATAACTCAGATTGTGTTTGGCTGAAAGCAGAAACTCATATACACCTTGGATGGCTTGAGGGCGAGTAAATAATGGGATAACTTTCATTTTTGGGTGAGCTAACCCTTAAAGTCTGTATCCCAAAGCCTTCAGGAATTACTATCATTTCAGTTTGGATACTACAGAAGCGTATTGTACGGAAGCGTATTGCATTCACTTGAAGAAAAAAAATCTACTCTGTTTTTCTGAATTAACGAGTTAATATCTCAGAATTTTGAGATACATTTTTCTTGAAAAACATTTTTTTCACTCTGTTTTTATGAATTAACGAGTTACTCATAATTTTGAGATTATTAAGTCATTAATTCAGAAAAACAGAGCAAAGACTTTTTTCCGTGAAAAATTATCTCGTAATTCTGAGATAATTAACTCGTTAATTCAGAAAAACAGAGCAAAAACTTTTCTCCATGAAAAATTATCTCGTAATTCTGAGATAATTAACTCGTTAATTCAGAAAAACAGAGCAAAAACTTTTTTCCGTGAAAAATGATCCCGTAATTCTGAGATAATTAACTCGTTAATTCAGAAAAACAGAGCAAAGACTTTTTTCTGTGAAAAATGATCTCGTAATTCTGAGATAATTAACTCGTTAATTCAGAAAAACAGAGCAAAAACTTTTTTCTGTGAAAAATTATCCCGTAATTCTGAGATAATTAACTCGTTAATTCAGAAAAACAGAGTAAATTTTTTTCCTCAAGTGAATGCAATACGCTTCCGTAGGATAGGCCTACTGCATTTTCACATATGCTTAAAAAGGGGGATAACAGTTGTTTCTGGTTTCCAATGTCCTTTTTGCCATTTAAAGGGGACATATCATGCTAAAACCACTTTTTTAGCCCTTAAATGCATTTTGTTGTATATTTGGAGTGTTTAAAAGTGCAGAAAAGTTGAAATTATTCTCTTCAGGTGTTTCGTTTTTATCTTTATATTCTGTTTTGGTCTTATTGTTCACCTAGTTCAGATTTTTCTGTTTTCTATGACGTTTTCTGAACAATTACGTCACAGTATTTGCAGCGGAACTACCAAATAAGGACATTGACTACCGGCCCAACATTTCGATCAATCCGCCATTATTATTCCTCGCTCCGATTTTGTAGTCCAAGCTCAATGATGCAGAAGTGTCGAGAGCTCAAGTCAAAATGTTCGGTTGTTGGATGTAGTGACCCACACGCTTCGTTACACCGTCTCCCAGCATCAGAACCTCTTCGAAGTGCCTGGTTGAGTTTTATTTACCAAGGAAATGTTCCCACATCTTTTGGTAAAGTCATTTTCGTGTGCGCGAAGCACTTCGACGATTCCGACTTCAACAACCTCCGCCAGTTTAAAGAAGGGTTTGCCGATCGACTTCGTCTGATTGAGGGGTCAATTCCATCTATCTTTGGAGACGACGAACAGAGCACTTCGGTAAGCTGTAAATATCTTTAATAAAAAAAGTTTACTTTCTTAAAACACATGGTGGTCATGGTTTAGCAGTGCGTTCGTCTTTCTTTGTTTTTGTTTTTTTGAAGTAACGTTACATGTCTGAAGTATTATTGTTCTTGAGTTTCATCAATGGTCATTTAGCTGCTGTGTTTTATAGTTGCACAGTTACCACAAGAACACCTGAACACATGATTAGAATAAAGATAAAAACAAAACTGTTAACAGATTGTGTTTAGCATGGTAAGAACAAACAGAAAAAAAAATCATCTAAAATTTTATCCCTAGACTATAAACTTTAGACGATAAATTAACACAAAAGTTCACTATTACTATAGTGCTTTTCTTTTTTTATTTTTATAATATAACTTATATTTTGTTTTGTGAGTGTTAAATTGTCGTTGTAAAACATACAGTATTGTAGCAGTGGGCATGGATGGCGAAGTTACTGTAAATATAGTTACATACCATTTAGACGGTGGGCCGAGAGCCCGTATCTGCTTTACTTTTCGAAATGGATGATCCCCATGGAGGGAGAACCTGAATTTGTAAAGTTGAGACGGTTGTTTTATTCTTAACGATATGAAAAGTGTTGCCACTCCCATTTATTGCACATTTTCCCCCGAAATCATAATGCACGACCGTTAATATGCAGGCAAACGCGGTTGCCTACTATATCAGTCGAGCCAATAGCGTGGCAAGATACTGACATAGGATTATTATTAACCAATCAGATGTAGTTTATTTCGAACAGCTGTTACACGGATAATTCAGATGTCAGACACGAGCTGCATCTGCGGCGGCAGCACAGTGACTATCGCCAAGGACATTGTTTTTGTGATTGTTAGTATTCATTTAATTAGAATATGATATCTATAAAAAATGTTTGTTTTGTACACTGTGTTGTTCAAACGTATGTAACTTAAGCGTCTCGTTAGTGTCGTTTTAAGTAGGGTAACGTTAGTTTCAGCTAGCAGTAGCTCTGAACCAAAACTACGACATTACTAGTAAGATTAATGCATCCTTCATTTTAATTCTAAAATCTAAACCAAGCTAATCTCATATATATATATATATATATATATATATATATATTATCATATATAGGCCTATATATTCATTTTAATTCCAAAACCTAAACCAAGCTAATCTCCTGCATATGATCGCAAGAGATCGTATGATATATATATTTGAGATTAGCTTGGTTTAGATTTTGGATTTAAAATGAATGTAAGCGTCTCGTTAGTGTCGTTTTAAGTAGGGTAGTTTCAGCTGGCTAACTAGCACAGTAGCTAGCATCATGCGATTACATATTTGATTTGGTGAAAGTTTAAGTAACTGTTACTTAGTTAATTCTAACGGTAACACTTCGTCCAACTCACATAGGCTACAGCTCCACTGTATGTCCGCGGATAATTACCTCAGACTGTTTTGCAAACGTTCGCCAAAAACTCAAGGTAAACATGAACCTCTTGATGTTTAAGACATATTTAATTATCAGTTACATCTGACATAACATTAAAGGGTCAGCAAGCAACCGGAGAGCTAAGAGCTCAAGAAGAACGTCATGTAATAGAAATAAGATTATACTATCAGAGAACATAGGCTATCAAACAGAGCAGAGTTATAATGTACATAAACATCGTACAGATTTACTTCTGCAGGAGTAGCCAACACACAAACACACACACCCCTCCCCACATGTGTATTTACATAACCACATGTGTCCTAGTCATCTTCAAGTGACTTATTGTCACAGTTTACACACTGACAGAGGTTTGTACATGGCAGCTCATGCAGTTTACATGTGCATCTACCCTTAACACAATTTGTTTTTTTACATGAGCAGTGCACAAGTTCCAGTATGGCCTCTGGAGCTGGCGGAAGTGTCATCCAGTCCACTCCATAGACCTCTCCTACCATCTTCCAGCCATGATTTACAGGAGGAGGAATGTCTGGCATGCACTCAAGACTCCTTCTGTGTACTGCAGCCTGATAGCTTGCACGCTGGATGTGTTTATGCAAGGAGTCTTTGTTTGGAGGTAAGTCCCTCTCAGAACATTTACCTGATTTGAACAGTTTAGCCCTCGCAATATTTACATCTTGGCAGTCCTTCTGGTCATATAGGTCACACGTGTAAGCTTCCAGAGCCTCAAATAGTCCTGGTGATGGGGTGAAACTTGTTCCTAGTTCTCTAAACATAGTGATGTATTCTGTTTTTGAGCATAGTTTTTTGTATGCTTTTGCTTTCCCAACCTTATGCAGAGCGCTCACAGTGTCACATCCAGAAAAGGCATGCATACCTACAAGGGCATCACATTTGTCTTCGCCAAGATGTGCATGTAGCTTGGTAATGTCAGTAATGTGTGTGTCTCTCCCCTTGGCAGTATGGAAATGGAGGTGGCCATCAATGTGGCTACAGAAAGCTAGAGCCAGCACAAAGACATCGGTGTCTGGGCTCTAGCAATAGATTCAGGTTCTGCACCCTTCCCCACATCACTGATTGGAAACTTTCAGCAGGCGAAAACTCATGCTCCATATATTGGTTTCACCTTTTCCCTTAACATGGTTAATAAACCAGTTTCACAGCGTTCAGGTGTCTGGCCTTGTTGATGTTAATAATGCCATAATTGGAAGGGTACATTTTTGCAGGATGTTTTTATTCTATTACTGTAAATACACTGTATATATCTATATTATTTGTACTATTATAATGTCACTGCTACTACACTGCACATAACTATGTTTGTTCATACTGCATATCTATTATGCTTGTATAAGGCTACTGCTAATACATTGCACATTTATTTTACTGTAAAACATACTACTTTCTTAAATGTATACTACTGTACCGAATGTCTTATACTGCGCCACCTATCTATACAATATAATACTGCACTGTAATATACTGCGCCACCTATCTACACAATATAATACTGCACTGTATGTCTTTTACTGCACCTCCTGTCTATACAATATAATACCAACCTTCATTTGCAGTTTCTTCAACTAATACTGCCTTCTCTCTTCTCCTTTGTGCTCGTTCTATCTTCGTGATATTTGTGAAATGGCTGTAGCACTCCCTGTGGTAGCCAATGTTAGCTGGTTTGACTAACTGGTTTGTTGGTTCCTGGCTTTGTAATTTGTATGCCTGTACTGCCTCTTCTGCTATAAGACTTTCTCTGCATTCAAGGTCTTTCCACAGAAACACCGATTTAATAAATTTCTCCCAACTTATGTCTGTGAATGGAATCGTGGGTCCATTTGCCTCGCATATATGCATGCAGCACTTCATGTTTTTTGCCATTTCTTCCACAATAAAAATGTGCGGGAAAAAGAGTATTGTCTGGCTCGTTTTTATCATAGACATAATAAATACATAGACACCTAATTGCCCGCTGGAGCGTACGTCAACGGTACCGCCATTTTGCGGAGGGCAACTTTCCCATAACTTTCATACCGGGAATTGAGAAAAATGTGTTTCGTGTGCTGCTTGGGGCTGTACAAATCACCACACAATTGAAAACAGGTCTCGAGGAATTACCTTTCACAAGCAAGACTGAACATTTGTTTCTGGTTGTATTTGGCCATTATATAATTAGAAATGTCAAAATACTGTTATTGTGTCATGAAATGTAGTTTTAATAGTTTTTCGGTCGACAATGTAGTTGTCTAAAGCTCAAATCTATGGTTTATTCATAAAGATAGAGCCTATTTGAAAATGATATTTATTAAAGATTACAACGAAATGACAGGACATCGCATGACAAAAGATGGTTACATAAAATAAAAACCGTAAGAATGCATAACGTTACCTCTACATTCACATTTTGTGTCAAAATGAATATGTAGCATAAATGGGCAAAATGAGTTAAGTTCTCGAAAAGATGTGTACAGACCATAGACTGTAAAAAATAGGTACAGACAGCAACTTCATATCAGCGCGCCAGTGTGTTGACAAACGCGTTACCAACACCGACACTTTCCCACGCACGCTATTGGATGTTGGCAACAAATACGTCATGCATGTCGGACCCAACACGTAGCCGCCTGCTCTATTCGCCGGGAAAATAACCTGGAGAAAGTTACCGATATTATAATAATGTGCAAAGTATGTGAGTGGCAACAATTTTTATTTGCTTTGTTGAAAAGTGTAGTGGTTGTATATAAAAAACTGGGTTATCCTTCACCAGAGATCGTCTGAAAACACGAAATCTCCTCTCGGCCCACCGTCTAATTGAGATACATCCATATGCAGACGTTGTTCTTCAGGTTCGTCGTCTATTTGTTCAACTAGCTCCGGGTCCGGCTCTGGCTCGAACATGTAAGGCTTGATTGACAATTCTGTTGTTGATTCCGTTGTTGACATTTTGTGTGAATATAAATGTTCTGTGACGCTATAAAATCGTATATCACTAATCAAACTACAAAAATGGCCGAACGGGGTGGATTTGAACCGACCGTGAACTCGGCACCCTGGAGAGCGGGCGGGGTGTGACACATCTCCTTTGCATTTAAAGAGCCCGCTTCAAAACGGGTTGCTCACAGAAGCACATCAGAAAAGGAGTAAAATAGGGGCCTGTGGAGCTATAATAATGAGGAATTTAGACCCAAGAATTGCAGTTTCGCTTTATATAGACCACAAATGTATGTTTTATATGTAAAAAGGAAACATTTAAAAGCATGATATGTCCCCTTTAAGCACTGATTTCTTTAAAAAGGTTTATTATGAGGGACATGGACATGAATGCATCACATGATCCAGTTATAGAGGGAATGCATTAACGTCACTTCCCCGCCGGAACACGCCCCCCTCAGCGGGACTGAGTGGCAGAAGAGCTGCTGCGTGGCTGGAGTTAATAGGGGAAACTGCGAAAACGCGAGTAAAACAAACTATTATCAGTTTAAACTAAAAGTTGGACTCGATATAGTGTTCCTTTACAACTTATCAAAGATCCAGTGATCCATGGATATTGACATGCAGCCAGGAATCGTGTTTCCTGACATTATTTATATGTGCCTGATTTCGACGCCGGGGAAATAAATGAAGAAAATTTGCCTGTAAACGTTTTATATAAATACAATATAGATAGGTCTAAATCCGAGTGATCACTTACATTAATGTTATACTGTATATCATCATATCGTCCAGCCCTAAAACTTGTATAGTTTTTTGTCAGTGTTTATTTAAAAACCTCCAATTATGCAGAATATAGTCTGTTCTGTAGCTTTTTGCAGTCTGTAAAAATATACAGTACCTCAGATTTCTGGTCAAATCTAGTTGTACAGTCAATCGCAAAGCTCTGTCCCGTTTTAGATGTGTTTTGTGTGTTTTTCACGGCATTCACGCTGAAAACAAATGCTGCCGCTCAGTCTTTTACTCTTTTTGCCACTTGTGGGCGTGACCGCATTCACTCCGGCCGACGGTGACGTCATGCGCATACCCTATACTTACAGAGATGCTCAGAGCATATCTTAAAGGGATAGTTCACCCAAAAATGAAAATCATGTCATCATTTACTTGTTGCTCCAAACCATAGCTGTCAACCCTCCCGTTTTTTCCGGGTTTCTTACGTATTTTAACTCTTTTCCCGCTGTCTTCCCGTTTTAGTATTTTCCCGTAAAATATCCCGTATTTTTACACTCTGATTGTGTTAACTCAGAACACGCAACTATCTGTGTGGCTTGCACTTGGGTTGCTAGACCTCCAGTAAAGTAGCCTATCGGTCTTGCGCACTCAACGTCATTTTTGCCGCGCTCACCTTCAAGTATAAACAAGGCTTTACTCCGTGTCAGCGCACGCTTTTAACGGTAAAGTGGCACAGACTTCTCCCGAATCATCTCCAGCAAGAGCAGCCTCCGAAGCACCACTAACTCCGTTTCCCTCGTAAGCTGATATTAGTATTTAAACATATCTATGATAAAAAAATTTTTGTAAAAAAATATTTTAATAACATAGTTTTGGCGGTTATAGAGTTCTAATGACGGTGTTCAACTATAACCATCGGTCTCATGGTTATAACCGTCACACCCCTAACACACACACTGTCTCTCTCTACATCTCTCTCACTCACACACACACACACACACACACTGTCTTTCTCACACACACTGTCTCTTTCTCTCTCTCTCTCTCTCTCTCTCTCTCTCACACACACACACACACACACACTGTCTCTTTCGCTCTCACACACATATGTAGTTATAAACTCTTTAGACTGTTAATGATTAGTGCTTTTTTTAAAAAAGTTTGTGGGTAGAATCATATAAAAAAATCCCTTATTTTGGGAATGGATTCCGGGAAATCTCCCTTATTTTCAATGTTCAATGTTGACAGCTATGTTCCAAACCTGAATGAATTTCTTTGTTCTGCTGAACACAAAAGAAGATATTTTGAAGAATATGGGTAAGTGAACAGTTGATGAGCCTCATTACTATGTGTGGTTACCAACATTCTTCAAAATATCTTCTTTTGTGTTCAACAGAACAAAGAAATTCATTCAGGTTTGGAACAACATGAGAGAGAGTAAATGATGAGAGTATTTTAATTTTTGGGTGAACTATCCCTTTAACTTTGACAAAAGTAATAAATCCTGCGGCATTGTGAATGATAACCCGTACTTGAGGTAAGACGTCTCATATCCCTCGTGCATTAACTTGCAGCAATCTAGAACATGATGTGATTTTTGACATCTTTTTTCAGTGTAAAATGGGTCAGATTTGTCATTTTTTAATTACCCTCATAATTGACTTATTAAGGGCTTGTATCAGATAGACGTTCTGCTCTACTACCTGCTCTCTTATCTCTGGATGAGAAATCGTTCTCTTTCGGGTTATTGTCAGGGGATTGACGTCCTCATACGCTATTATGAAGCTGTGTATCGAGTGTCTGTCATTGATTTGCACCTGAGAGGTTTCTTCAGTGCTCTGTGTGTAATACAGCTAAAAATCTCTTTTCTTTTTATTGGGTGAAATATAAAATTCAAGCTAGTTTTGAAAGCATTAGATCCCACCGTCCTGTCAGAGCGTCTTCAAAGCCACGCCTCCTTCAAAACACATGAATACACACAGCCAGAGCAGAGTCTGCAAAGCGTCACGACTCGAGAGACGTTAAACTACCTCATGCACAAAGCACATAACATTACAATATTAATGAACATAAACAACTTACAGGGCCCTATTTTAACGATCCAAAGCGCAAGTACCTTTGTGGGCGGATCTCGGCGCTGTTGCTATTTAACCGGCGGGATAAATGACTCTTGCGCTCGAGGCAAATCTAAAAGGGGTTGGTCTGAAGTAGCTTCATTATTCACAGGTGTGGTTTGGGCGTATGGGGAAACAAACCAATAAGAGTGTCATATCACATTCCCTTTAAAGGTCCCATTCTTTGTGTTTTTTTGAAGCTATGATTGTGTTTACAGTGTGCAAAATAACATGTGTTCATGTTTCGCGTTTAAAAAAACTCAGTATTTTTCACACAATTTACTTATCTGTACACTGCTGCTTTCACTGTGCAAAAAACGGCCCGATGACTTCCTTGTATGAAGTCCATCCTTCAGAAATACGTAAGGAGTTCTGATTGTGCCAGCGGTTCCTGTGTTGTGATTGGACAGCAGCTTATCGCACGTTGCCCGGAAAGGTCACGCCTCTTCCCATAAATTGGAGATGCATGCGCTGATTGTTATTGTAAAAATGTCCAACATATTACCTTATCAATTTGAGCCGGAATCAGAAGAGAATCGATTAGAACCTGTTCAAACACGACTTTTGCAGGATGTTTCACAGAGGTAAGCTGTTTATTTAATAGTTGTCATACTTTAAATAGGGCTTGGGCGTCGTGACGTCATTACTGGCGTGGCGGCCATGTTGACAGCTTCGCGCATGTAAACATACAGCAAGTCGAACGAGGAGAAGCAGCAGAGTTGGGATAAAGAAAAGAAAAAATATGTTAAAATCCCTAAAAGGATGTGGAATTTACCGGAATATGTTAAATGGGGAAGCCAGAGACCGGCATGTGGACAAAACCGGCACTTTTAACGGTTTGGATCCATATGAAATTTCCAACAAAGAGTCGGCAAACAGTGGGAACACAGTAATCCGGACAAAGGTAACGTTAAGATGCGCTCCACCTAGCTGCTAGTTTAGTAACTGGTAGTGCTAACAATCATTCACACATGTAAGTTTAACTATGTGTTTCAAACGTGTAGTTAGTAACGTTAGCTGTCAACCCTCCCGTTTTTTTCCGGGTTTCTCATGTATTTGAGCTCTTTTCCCGCTGTCTTCCCGTTTTAGTATTTTCCTGTAAAATATCACGTATTTTAATATTCTTATAACATTAACATTAGCCCTTCAATCGGACCTGTCAGTCTCTGTACTGTTGTCCTGTTGCTACCCCCCTTGCTTTAAGCATCGTTTAGCTTACTAACTTAAGTTTTGCTTGAAACGGCTACTAACTACACTTTTGAACACATAGTTAAAAGTACGTTACATGTGTGAATGGTTGTTAGCACTATAACTGTTACTAAACTAGCAGCTAGGTGGAGTGCAGTTTTAGTTTACCTTTGTCCGGATTAAGTTCCTGTGCTCCCACTGTTTGTTGGAAATTTCAAATGGATCCAAACCGTTAAAAGTACCGGTTTTGTCCACATACCGGTCCCTGGTTTCCCTATTAAACGTATGCCGGTAAATTCAGCATCCTTTTAGGGATTTTAACATATTTCTAACTTACTTTCTCCCAACTCTGCTGCTTCTCCTTGTTCGACTTGCTGTGTTTTTACATTCGCAAAGCTGTCAACATGGCCGCCACATCCCAGAATGCAACGCGGCGCCCAAGCCCTATTGGTTGAATTTTAATGTTAAATGTTACTAACTGTTATAAAATCTTGTGGTATATGTTTTTTTTTCCGTCTGTCGAGTTATGGTGATGTTGCATTTTTAAAATAAGTTCATTGTTTATTCTTAGTTACACGTGTGCATGAGTTTTGATTAGTAATATATGTTTAATAGGTGTACATGTGGTAACTGTGAAAAAAAGATACTCTTCCTCTTCTCCGTGGGAGCGCAACAAGGCCTCGAAGGGACTCGAACTCGGGTCGGCCGAAGGAAAAATACTCAAAAAGTGTGAATAAAGTGTTTAACGTGTCGGGTTAGGACTAGAAATAGGTGTAGGGAAGGTAATGTCGAATACAATGAATGTCCCAATAAAGCAGCATCCATTTATGATTTTAATGAATATATACACTGAATATGTTGTTATTATTGCATACTGTTTTATACATTGAGGTGCAAATAGTATTTTTTTTTTCAATTTCAATTTATTTTCAATCATTATTTAGATATACATACACGCATAACAACCAAAAAAAGGTGTAGGGTGAAGCCTGTGCTTATTGTGCCCACCTTTTGTACATAATTACTCAATTAGCGTCACTTTTCTCTCTGGATTGAACTTTCAAAATAAACGTACATTTACATACGAACATTTCCAAGATGTTCATACATGAATACAAAAGGTACACATCACACATTATTTCAATAGTTAACATACACTCACCTAAAGGATTATTAGGAACACCTGTTAAATTTCTCATTAATGCAATTATTTAATCAACCAATCACATGGCAGTTGCTTCAATGCATTTAGGGGTGTAGTCCTGGTCAAGACAATCTCCTGAACTCCAAACTGAATGTCAGAATGGGAAAGAAAGCTGATTTAAGCAATTTTGAGCGTGGCATGGTTGTTGGCGCCAGACGGGCCGGTCTGAGTATTTCACAATCTGCTCAGTTACTGGGATTTTCACGCACAACCATTTCTAGGGTTTATAAAGAATGGTGTGAAAAGGGAAAAACATCCAGTATGTGGCAGTCCTGTGGGCGAAAATGCCTTGTTGATGCTAGAGGTCAGAGGAGGATGGGCCGACTGATTCAAGCTGATAGAAGAGCAACTTTGACTGAAATAACCACTCGTTACAACCGAGGTATGCAGCAAAGCATTTGTGAAGCCACAACACACACAACCTTGAGGCGGATGGGCTACAACAGCAGAAGACCCCACCGGGTACCACTCATCTCCACTACAAATAGGAAAAAGAGGCTACAATTTGCAAGAGCTCACCAAAATTGGACAGTTGAAGACTGGAAAAATGTTGCCTGGTCTGATGAGTCTCGATTTCTGTTGAGACATTCAGATGGTAGAGTCAGAATTTGGCGTAAACAGAATGAGAACATGGATCCATCATGCCTTGTTACCACTGTGCAGGCTGGTGGTGGTGGTGTAATGGTGTGGGGGATGTTTTCTTGGCACACTTTAGGCCCCTTAGTGCCAATTGGGCATCGTTTAAATGCCACGGCCTACCTGAGCATTGTTTCTGACCATGTCCATCCCTTTATGGCCACCATGTACCCATCCTCTGATGGCTACTTCCAGCAGGATAATGCACCATGTCACAAAGCTCGAATCATTTCAAATTGTTTTCTTGAACATGACAATGAGTTCACTGTACTAAAATGGCCCCCAGAGTCACCAGATCTCAACCCAATAGAGCATCTTTGGGATGCGGTGGAACAGGAGCTTCGTGCCCTGGATGTGCATCCCACAAATCTCCTTCAACTGCAAGATGCTATCCTATCAATATGGGCCAACATTTCTAAAGAATGCTTTCAGCACCTTGTTGAATCAATGCCACGTAGAATTAAGGCAGTTCTGAAGGCGAAAGGGTGTCAAACACAGTATTAGTGTGGTGTTCCTAATAATCCTTTAGGTGAGTGTATAACGTAGACAAATTAATCATATTGAGTTGTATAATTATTTATCACCTTGTTTTTAAACACTTTTTAAAAATTACAGAGTGAATTACACAATTTTAATTCCTTGTCAGAATTATTCCATAGGTTTACTCCTTTAACAGATATACATCTATTTTTTGTATTAGTTCTTGCTCTTACTTTTTTAAACGTATACATTCCTCTTAGTTTATACTGACTTTCTCTTATTTCGAACAGCCTCTGAACACAATTTGGAAGTAAATTCTTATAAGCTTTATACATGATCTGTGCAGTATAAAGGTCAACTAAATCAACACATTTTAAAGCTTGTAAATTAATAAATAATATATTTGTTGTTTCATAATAGTCTGCCCATTTTACAATCTTTATTGCTTTCTTTTGTAGCATATTGAATTTGTATTAGTTTTATATGACCCTAAACCTCCACACAAAAAGTAATGTTGGAACTGTGAGTGAACAATATATATAATGATTTTTCATTCAAAATATGTTTTATTCTATTTAATATTGCAATGGATTTAGACATTTTTGTTTTTACATTATTTATATGTGATTTCCAGCATAATTTATGATCTATTATAACACCCAAAAACTTTCTATTTCCTTATTACTAATCTTAATTTTAACTTTGCTGTTACTATATTATACATGGGGTCACTGCATGTCCATTCATTCTGTATTTATTATGACATTTATATGTTCCTCTCATAGTTCAGTGCTCAGAGTGAATGAACAAATATATCTCTCTGTGTTATATCCCGTTGCTTTCATCTGATGAATAAATGCAAAGATAAAAGAAGATATTTTGAAGAATGTCAGTAACCAAACAGTTGTTGGACCCCATTGACTTCCATATTTGTTTTGCAGAATTGTCAAAAACTGAAGGAGAATCTGATGCAAACTGGTGTATTCCAGCATAAGAAAGGCTGGTTTTGCTGCTGCTGCATGTTGTATTTTTAGTGATTCTATTGGGAGGGAAGATGCAATAAAAATGACAGCTGACATGCAAGTATCACGCTGCAGATGTAAGATTACTGGACACTTAAACAGAAAATACATCAAATTATAGTGCTTAAAATAAAGGTTCTTTATTGGCATTGAAGAACCTTTAAAATCCACTGAACAAAAAGTCATTTGCAGTGTGTGGGGGAGGGGGGGTGTCTTTACATTTTTTAAATGTTTTTCACATTAAGACAAATGATTATTTTAACAAGCTTGGCAATAATGAACACATTTTATTGCTAGTAATATATAAAATTGACAAAATATTTCTGGAGACCCTCTCTGCTCTCTGATGAAATCCATATTCCTGCCAATACTGCAAAAAATAAATAAATAAATCTTAAAGAGTATTCTTGTCTAGTTTTCCAGTAATAATATGCAAAGATCCTTAAAACAAGATTACTTGAGACAATATAAGTATTTATATTCATACAACATATTTATTTACAGTTTACTTCGTCTTTTTCTTGTTTTAAGCATGAAAATAAAGATGAAAAGGATGATGATGATGATACGATGTGTCAAATGTTGCTTTGTATGGTATTTCTATAGGCTACAAATCATTATTTACAAATATGTAATATTAATAATAATATTACGGTTTTATATTTTTTATATTATATTTTTCATAGCCTATTTTACTGAATTTCCTGAAATGCTTATAGCCAATGCATTTTTAAATACAGATGGAAGATGATTTTTCCCCATTAGAAAGTATTTCACATTTCAGAAATATTTTTATCAAATCAATGCCAATAAAGAGCAGATTTCAATTGTGACAACTTGCCCCATATTATGCCAACCTAGTGTGTGTTAAATAATCGCATTAAATGCATTCGCTAATGCCAATCGCACGTGAGCGCGTGCACATGAGTGATGACAGTGAGCGCGCGCGGGAGAGATGCCAGATCAGCACGCGCTCCGGACCGTCAACATAGGTAGGCTATGTTATGTTTCATTTTTTTAAACCTAGTTTTTAATTAAGTTGTTGCATTATATAAAATACTATGCGTGCTTTGTTGATTTTTATATAGCCTCTATTTGCCATACAGTAAACTGAATTTCACTGAAAACAGAAAAGAAAACTCGATAAGACTTATGACGCTTGTGTAAAGACATCATCAGATTACATTGTAAAACATCTTATAGTACAGGCGCATGTTTTTTGACCATACATTTGAGGTTATTTATAATAACATGCCAATATATAATATAATATAGCTACACTTTTTTAGTATACACATCCCTAATTTGAGTTTTACGCTATTATATATAGTCTGGTGCATATTTCAATATAGCCTCGATGTTTATGTGACTAATAATAATCCTGAAAGTTGATCACACAAAATGATAATTAGGCAGTTTATGGTGACTGTGTTGGCTATAAATCCGTTGTTTGCTCTGTTTATTGTTAACACGCGTCATATAGTTTTATGCAGAGGTGCTCCAGTCAAGTACAAACAGTGATTTATCTGAAGTTTGTGAGTGGATCGATCAGCTCTGCTATTGATCTGTGTGTTTCTGCACTGGCAGGATTGACTCATCTGATCATGTTATACCATATCGACCTTCATAACCTTATAACAGCTTTCTCTGATGGTTATCACATATGATGATAGGATGCAAATTATTTGTAGAGGGAATATATATATATCATAGAATACCTATATAATTTTGTACTCTACTTATAACTGGCATCCTATATGTATGTATGTATATATGTGCTTATCGATTTAATCGATTTGACAGCACTAATATATATATACTCATATGTATTTATATATGTGAATGTGTGTATATATATATATATATATATATATATATACACATATACACTCTCTCTCTCTCGATAGATATAGATAGATAGATAATCTATATATATCTATATATATGTTTATATACTGAAGCAAATAAAAATGTGCTCCACTTAACATAGTCAGGTTTATGTTCACTGCAAAAATTGTTGCATTTACTCTGAAACCATTTTCTCTCAGAAATTGCTGGCAAACTACCAATATTTGAATCCGAAACGTGTAAGCAACAGATTTATTTAATTGTGAAATTTGGAAGTAGTCAGACTGACTAGTATTTTCTTATGAATGGTTCTCCAATAATCTTTGTTTTATTTACAAGTAAAGTTGATTCTGTCACTAAATAATATTTTTGATGCTAAAAAATAATATATATCAACCTCCTATTGACGTTCCTCTATTGAGGCTGTTTGATAACCAACGCCGTTTCAGTCCAAATGACCTTTTCTAAATCTGTACAGTACATACAGCATAGATGCCCTTTGACCTGGCCTTAACCCTTTAGTTATTCTTAACTCCGCTGTCTTTGGGACAGGAATCAGCTTTCAGCACACAAATCCCATACTAATAAAGTCAGAGGGAATTCCTATTTTCTGCGGATTAACACGGGACGAAACGTTGGGAAACCCAGTGTTGTCCACGTTGACTGTTATACACGCCTTGTGCCTGTATAGAGATGACCTGATTCACTTCTTTGTGGCCACTATTGATGATCCACAATGTTTTGAGATCCAGATCGATCCATGATTTACGTGTGCCGTCTTTCTCTTTATTCAGAGCGGCTTTTCCTGTCACGATCCTGCTGGAAATAGCAGCTTTTTATCTTTCCTCATGCTCAATTACCTCCGCGATGCCTGAATATGACGCCGCGTGTGGAAGAGTCCATAAAAACAGCAGTGCAACGTTCGTGTGAAGATGTGGACGTCCTCCGCTGGATCTCTGATATCTGAGTTTTGTGCATGAACAAATTTAATTTTGTTTCATTGCGATTTGTTGCATCTGTCTGATTTCTCATTGCATCTTGTGAGGTGCTGATGACATGTTCACCTGAACGAATCAAGCGATTTTATTGCTCTCTCTCATCGGAGAGACTTCTGATATATGTTTTAAGTAAGCATCAACTTTTTCACGGATTTTTCTCCCAAACGGACACAGAAGAGTCAACAGTTGTCGTGCATTAGGAGTGTAGAGCTATAAATGTGGAGCAGCTCGGATCATTTAATGAGAAACGCTCAAGACTTTTGATTGCATGCAATACGCAGTTTGATACACAGAGATTAAAAAATACGGTTGGTTTAACTTAAAAAAGTAAGTTACCTTAAAAATGTTAGTTAATACAATGAAGGAGATTGGTTTAATCAACAGAAACTCAAAATATTGTGTTATCTGAACCACATGAATGATCTACGTTGATTTGATTTTTCATTTTTTACAGTGTGAGGAGGAGATGCAACTGAGATATTGAAGTGATCTCGTGTGATTTTTTTTTTCTTTCTTGGATTCGCTTCATCTTTTGAACTGATAAGATGAGTGAAAGCCCTGTGCTGGAGTACGAGCTGCTGTCTCTGGCTCCGGTCTCGGGCCCCGGGGCCACCGCTGGGCTCCTGCTGGCTCAGGACTCAGAGCAGAACACAGCGCTGTGTTTTGTGGGGCTCCTGCTGCTGTTTCTGGTGTTCCTGCTGGTCCGATGTTTCCGGATTCTCCTGGACCCGTACAGTAGCATGCCGTCCTCATCCTGGTCTGATCCCAAAGACGCTTTAGAGAGGGGACAGTTTGATCACGCGCTCGTGTAGATGCACGACTGCAGAAAGAAGTAACTCACAAATACTGTCAAGGACATGTTTTACCTCCAAATAAAACAGGTAATTGTTTAAAGTATATAATATTGATTATTATTATTGTCATTATTTATACATTTTTATTTAGTTATTAAAGTAAATAATCTTAAAGGGGTGGTATAATGCCGTTTCACAAAATCTCTGATGTCCCCTGAGTGTGTATGTGAAGTTTTAGCTCAAAATACCCCACAGATATTTTTATATAGCATGTTAAAGTTGTCACTTTTTGAGGGTGAGCAAAAGCACACTGTTTTTTTGTCTGTCCCTTTAAATGCAAATGAGCTGCAGCTCCCGGCACAGGGGGCGGAGCTTCAAGAGCTTGTGTGTGTGTGTGTGTGTGTGTGTGTGTGCGTGCGTGCGTGCGTGCGTGCGTGCGTGCGTGCGTGCGTGTGTGCGTGCGTGTGTGTGTGTGTGTGTGTGTTAGCAGCTCCGATTACCTCACACACACATGCACTGAAAATTTCGAAAACTTTAATGTTCAAACCGGAGTCATCTGAACATCTGAGCAACCACATAGCAACACCCTGGCAACCATCCAGAACATCTTAACAATCACATAGCAACTCCCTGGCAACCACCCAGTTCACCCTAGTGATGTGTTGCACTGACAAACACACTCATTTTCACCTAGAGCTTAATTACTACATTTTAGAGTAAATTCATATTTCGTTAAATTATGTGAATCTGTAGAGAAGGCAAAACTAATACACCCTTTAATTTATTTATAATGACTTGCAATAGACTTTTACAAACGTACTTTTTTTTAATGTGACTGCCTTTCTCATCAACTTGATTGTGCATGTGCAATGTTATTTATTCATATTATTCAGTGTTTTGCATTATGTTTGTCCACTGAGCAAATGTGCCTTTTACTGCAGTCAGGATGTATATTTGACTCAGAAACACAGTTGTCCGTCTGTGGTTTTCACAGTGTTGATTTTCCTGTGACGTTGACAGTCGGTTTGAGATCAGCATGTGCATTTTATTATTTTAAAAGGGCAAAACTGTGTACAAACAGGGATTTTTCTCTGGAAATGTTTCTTACTCTGTGTTTGTTTTTTGCAAGGAAATATTTGCTCAATAAATGACTTTTTCTCTCAGCGTACTCATTATGTGTTTTCTCCAACATGTTTAATCAGGCACGTCTGTGGACACCACACACACGGGACACAAAGCCCCTTAACATCACCAGTCTATTAATCTATCCATTCATCATTATATAAAAAAAGCAACAACTGCATGTCTGTCAAATGCTCATTTTTCCAAGTACCACAAGCGATTAAGCAACTATTTTCTTGTGCATCGTGTGTCAATCAATACAAATTCGCACTGATTTTTTACTGGAAACATCCTTGTTCACTTGGGATTGATATAACCCTTCTGCTTTGGCTTATGTGCTAAAAGGTGAAAGGTCATGGCTTTATTTCCCCTTGTGCAGCAGTAAATGATGTCCATGGAGCCGCTGGTTTATGTTCGGCCTCTGATTAAGAGACAGTGTATTGATTGTTTAATTGATTATATTGTGTTGTTAATCCTACAGGTATCGACAACAGCTCAGGGGTGGAAGAGTGAAGCAGCTCAGTTTCATTAACCAAATATTAACAAACAACATATGAATGGTTTTTTTTTTTAGTGCTGGGCAACGATTAATCACATCCAAAATAAAAGTTTGTGTTTACAAAATATGTGTGTGTCACGATTACCAGTGAGAGTGCCCATCATTACCACCAGAGGGCACTGTCTCCAGCCCGGACTATTGACATTCCCTAATGAAACGACATTTCCCATAACTCTCTGCCTGGACTCATCATCCCTGATTGCATCATAGACAGTAATTGCATCCACCTGTGTCTCATTACCTTGTTTTACTCACCATATAATATGGTGTTCACGTGCTATGGGAAATATGATATTTTCCGCTTGTGAACTGGTATTTACCAGTGTGTTGCGTTCAAGTGCTTTTGTTGTCGTAATGTGGTAAAAAGATGGAGATCCAGACCTGTTATTTAGCCAAAGCTATTTTAGTTTGCAAGTCATCTGCTAAGGCAAGAAGATGATTATTCAAACCTACTTGCAATAGACTTTAATAGTAGGCTACATATTTTTACCATTCACGACTCTCGCGTTGCTCTCCGCCATTTTGAAAAGGTCAAAGGTTATCTCATCTCGGCAACTCGTGCATCAAAATATTCATGGGAGTTCGTACTTACATTTAGGAAATTGTGTTTACGACAGCAGTGCGTTCAAGTCACTTTCGTCGGAGTAAGGTGGCGGTGTACTTTCTCTTAATTAATTACACAAAAATACAGCAAGGTTCGTAAACTCTAGTTCTAGAAAATGAAGAAACAAAGATTTGCATAAGGTGTGCTTTGCTTTTTTTATGTTAGCCTAATTTATGAAGGCACTGCAAACTTTATAGTTACTACATTGCTATTTTATAATGCTATCATATTCTGAGCAGGCAAATAGCTTTCTGCGCTGTAAATAGAAAAGCCTGACAATATCCATTGACAGTAAAAGAAATGGACACAGCGACCCCATTGATTTCAACGGAGAAGACTTGAAGCCCGATTATTGCACTTCCTGTCTGATGTCTGAGCGAGTGCGCTGAGCTCAAACTGAGCGTGACGACAGTCTGACAGTTGTAAATCTTCTAGCTGTGCCAAGACAAATCTGAATCACCTAATTCCTCAAAAACGTTGTTGAAATATTTTGTCCCGTTGCTTTTATGGACTCTCTATTTATGTGCTTCTACCTTGACTTTGTGCCTTCATGTCCCCCCTATTGCCTCATAGACCGTAAAAGATTGCCGCGAGCTTCTCCTCCTGTCTATACGGTAATGTCTCGATTGTGCGACAGAAAGTCCCCTGGTTATGACGCAATCTTTAGCCTATTTTTACAAAAACGGCTTCTACGTGGCCGTAACGTAAGATACAAAGTAATGGAGCATTTTATACATTGTCGTGTTTCTTTAGAAATAAATAATGGACAAAATAAGTCTTTGGACGCCTCAGATGTGAAGTTATTCGCTGTCAAAGTGACGCCAAAATGAATGGGAGTCAATGGGATGCTAACAGCAGGTGAAGTTCTGCTACAATGGCGGCTCCCGCGAGGCTTCAACTTCCGGCTCACCATGACCAGCGTCGGCCAAAAGTGAGCCTGTGTGTGACGTACAACCCAGAAGCGCTGCGCTGTTACACTACGTGAACTCACTCGAGGCCCACAGAGAAGGAAATGAACAGTTGAATAAAGTCGTTATTTTTGTTTGGTTTTTGCGCACAAAAAGTATTCTCGTCGCTTGATAAACTTAAGGTTGAGCCGCTGTAGTCACTCGGACTATTTTAACGATGTCTTTAATAACTTTTCTGGCCCGGCAAGTTTCGATCCCTTAGAAGCCTATAGAGGAGTGATCCAGCTCTCAGATTTGATCAAAAATATCTTAATTTGTGTTCTGAAGATGAACGACATGAGGGAGAGTAATTACTGACAGTTTTCATTTTGGGGTGAACTATCCCTTTAAGAAAATCCCGAGCTCCCCACTCGTATTTACGACATTGTGATGACTTGAACGCACCAATAGCCTGGTTTTCATATTCATTCCCTGCAAAGTCTTGTACGTCTAACACTGCATTTCTGAGCGTTTCCACTGTTTTCCATGTTCCTGGTTTTTGTTATCTGCCTGTGTCCTGGTTTTCCCGTTCCTGTCTCCCCCTCTGGATCTGTTTGTCATCGTTTGGACTGATTGCCCTGTGCTTTTGACCAGCGCCTGTTATACGGTTTATGATCTTGGATTTTCCCATTCAAAAGCTGCATTTGGATTCTCAACCTTCGTGTCTCGGAGCAGTTCGTTACAATGTGTGTGTACTGTCTATAATTATTTACTATATATAAATACACACACATGCATGTATATATTTAAGAAAAATGTTTTATTTATAAGTAAAATATTTATATTTGTATATAATACAAATTATGCATAAATACAGTAGCCTATATACATGCAAATATTTCTTAAATACATGCATGTGTGAGTATTTATAGATATTAAATAATTATACATAGCACACACACTTATGTAAACAAACTTATTTTTTTGCAATTAATCGTTGACCAGCACTACTTTTTTAGTTTTAGCAATGTACAAATCATGCAAAAAAAACTCTGATGCCACAGATAGTGCTATAAGAGCATATCTAAATGGTTTTCTTTATGTTGTGTATTTATCCACATAAAACCAGGTTATTGTGTGGTACTGAATGCAAAACTGAACTTCTCCGTAGTGTTTGACACATGATGACTGATCCATGTCATACAAGCAAAGTATTCTGTGCCGATTCTTTGCCTTCAAGCGCCACCCACTGCTGACAATGAGTATGACAGATGAATAAGTACCGTATGTGTGAAAATGTCAAACAATAAATATAAAAATGACATTTAATATAATAGATTTTTTTTAATAATAAACCCAATGGTCCCAGAACCCAAAAAACCCAGTTATGAAATATTAGCTTCATATTCTGACAGCTGCTAACAACAAAGATGAAATGACTCATCATAATAAAACAGCTGTATTTTTAACTATAACATTAACAAAGATGAATAAATACTGTAACAAATGTATTGCTTGTTGTTAACTCATGTTAGTTAATACATGAACTAATGAACCTAATTGTAAAGTGTTACATTTTTAGGGTTCAAAAGAGGAATACATAAGGCAAGGCAAGTTTATTTATATAGCACATTTCATACACAATTGTAATTCAAAGTGCTTTACATTGAAGAAATTAAAATAATCTAAACAAATAAGAATAATTAAAACAGTTTAGAATAAAAAATCAAATAAAGTACAGTAAAAACAGTCGGGCGAACAGTGGCACAGTGCTCATTCAGTAAATAGCTAATTACAAATATATTTAAATACAATTTTCAATAAGATTAGATAAAATAATATTTTAGTTTAACCATATTTACAATAATTATGAAATACAAAGATAAAATCTGCTCAAAAGTGGCTCAAAAAGTTGCATGATTTCAGAGAGACCCATAACAGTTTCATTACTCTCATTAGCAAAAGCTCCAGACACACAAAAGACTTCTGCTTCACTTCACCCCGACAAAACACACCAATCTACACAAGTTCATCCCGCAGGGACACGGAAGACTTTCACACTGTACACACATTTATACGGGAACATAATGCTCTAGAAAAGACTTTAGCATGCTTTTAAAAAGATACATTATATGCCTAACCTTTTACACACTTTATTGGATGTTATTTACAACAAAATGAAAATTCATTATAAATATATAGGCTAATGCAACTTAAGTAGCCACTTAAGTAGATATTATCTTTGTATACAATTTCATAATTATTGTAAATTTGGTTAAACTAAAATATTATTTTATGTAATCTTCTTGAAAATTGTATTTAAATATATTTGTAATTACATGAATTTGCAATTTAATACATTTAAAGTAATAAGTGGTATAATAACGCTACAGTTCAAATTAAAATCAAAATGCACATAAAAATAAGTGCTTTTAAGCACAACGCATTATTTTTAAATCATAATTATTCAAAATGTACTTTTAACATTTAATATGACACTACATTAAAGTGCACTGTCTTTAAGTACAATTAAGTGGCCTTTTATTTCCTTATATGTTATATGCAAGAAATTTCTTTTATACTTTTAAGATATAAAGTGCATAACTTCAATTAAGCACACTTCTTTTTCACAAAGGGGTTAAAGTGTGATTTATGGGCTGAACATTTTTTACTCATAAATTCTCATTCATACAGAGGAGAATATTCTCTGATCTTGACTGTGAAAGTGATTTTTGTAAAAAAAAAAATTATAAAAAATACTGTAAAAGTGAACTCACACATGTATTACCTGGGCTAATTGTGTCTTTTAAATTGTACTATATCTATTCATTTGTCAGACATTTTTGTCTAGCTGACTATAAGCCTTGGTTAAATTCGGAAAATCATATACTTTTACTATTTCTGCCATATTTTTATAGTAGTATGGTGTGTAATTGTTCACGTATCCCCAAGAAAACATGCTTTGTTTGAAAACGTTCGATTATAGAAAAGAACCCAGACAGCAACATAGCGCAATAGCGTCGGCCCAGATCCGGCCCACATCTGGTACACATTTGGATTGGATTATTATGTTACCGACATTATGTTGCTGTCTGGGAAAGGAATTGGAACATGGATTTTTTTTTTTAAATTAAAAAAAATTAAAAAAAAATTTAAATACGAAGTCCTAATGAAATGTCAGTGACATAGCCATGGACATTCTCTCAAATCAAAGTAGTGAAATGATTTAAAATTCACCCCTGTAATCCATTGTATTGTTCAGTGCATGTGTCACGCATGGCATGTAAAATAACATCCCGCATCACAGAGTGTCACGTCATCAAAACCAACCCTGTTAGATGCATGTGATCTCCAATAAGAGGCATGCTGGGCATGTGTTCACAGGTGAAAGTGCGATTGCATCGGGGATCTTATCATCTAACCCTTTCTATGCATGCTTCACCCACAGTGCATGATGTGAGCATACAGTACGAGCTTACTGTACATTACACAATGTAAAGGAATGGGATTTAACCCCACAGACTGATGCATTCATTTATTAGGGGGAATTTACCCAGAGGGGACTTCTGTTCGAGAGAAACTAGGACACAAGGGGGAGATTGATTGAGACAGAACATTTACGGCAGTGGCAGTGATATCAGATGGTTGTAGGCCGGCCCCTAGAATTGTAGGACCTTTTTTTTGTACACTATCTAGGGCTCTGCCCAGCTAATAAGCTAAAAACCCTTCTTCTTCCGCTCTTGAGTCTGGCAGGCCATAGAATCAAATGGTAAATTTTTTTTAAATTTGGCACACAGATAGAGGACAGTCTGACCATTATCCATAGGAATTTTGGAGTCCCTAACTCAATCCCTCTAGCGCCACCAACTGTCCAAAGTTTCACTTTGATTTATGCTAACAACTTTTGAACCATATAAGCTAGAAACAATTTACAAATACTGTAAGGGCTTTCCTCTGATTCCTTCTTGGCTCCAGATGATTCGATTGTGCCAATCACCATTTTGAATTTTCCGAAAAAGCCCTAGACGTTTCGTCCGATTGCCACCAAAATTGGCTCGTCACCTTCAGACCATGGCAACAACAACAAAAAAGACGTTGATTCATCAAACTGTTCTTGAGTAACACGTGAACCAATTTGACGAAGAGCACATCAAAATGGATGTCTCCATATCTCTTTAGTGTATTCTGATCAAACTTGGTGTGTGTTATGACAACCATGACCTGAGGGTACCCTTACAGTTTCAGCACAGCGCCACCTAGTGGTCACGAGACATTAAATATGTTTTGCTTCTAACTTCTGAACAGCTTGACCAAAAATCTCATACAAAAGATCTCACAAAAATTGTCACCCAACACTGACCACACCAGATCAATTTAGTGTCAGTGCCACCTATTGATCAAAAGTAGCCTAATAAGCAATTATGTCTGCAAGCAGCTTAAATTTTCATATTTATGAATTATATATGAAATAAAATAATGAAATGTATATACATTTTCGGAATGTTCTCGGAATGTTCAAAACGTTAAAAGCTTTTTTCTTGGTTATGCGAATGTAAAAGGAACATTCCATTTTTTGCATTCTGAACACATTATAGGAATGTTACTTTTGGATGTTAAATGAACTTTTAAAAAATGTTAAATGAACTTCCAAATAAAACATTTTCAAAAGTTCCATGAACGATGTATATACAAGTGTTTTTGTGCTACCGTTTTAAAGACCATATAGGCTAACTCTGAACAAACGTTATATTAATATTAATGGAAGAAGATTTGTCAAGTCAAGTCAAGTCACCTCACTGTAAAAAATGATCGTGATTTTAACGGTAAAAGACTGTAAAATGCTACAGTGAAAAACTGTTAATTGGTTAACAGAAAGTTTCCTTACTATATACGGTAAATAACTGTGATAGATCTAACGGTACATTTAATGTAATTTTACTGTAAAATACCATTAAATTTACAGTTTTTGAAAGTGAAACAGAACAACTCGTATAATTTACAGTGAAAACCCGTAAATTGACATTCCCACAATTCCCTGCGTGACACTTCACATTTGATGTATTTTTGTTGAAATAACTATGTTTCTTCTTAGTTTGCTTAGTTCTTTTCTTGTCAGTTATGTACATTAGAGTTTTATGTTACATTTAATGTTGTTAAATTAATGTTTATTGCATTTCTAAAATTTCATGTGTTACCATGATGCTGTTTAGTGTTTGTGCGAATCAAACAGTGCAGCTTCTATTGATTACTACTAATTTGCTCGTGGAAGAGCTGCTTGTGATAAGTTTCGATTTATCATGTGACTTTCATCACTGCTGTGATGATATTAGACCGTCAGTGTATTACAACAATGGTACAACATAGATATTAATACATAGATAGGTTGGTAAATTAACATTTTATAAGATAATGAAATACGGTTTATTACTGTAAATTTTAAGTCAAGTCTGTCAAACTAATAATGTCTGTACTATATTTTTGACGGTAAAGTTCTGGCAACCACAGCTGCCGGTATTTTACCATAAAAATGGCATTTTATATTTTACAGTGTAGCGCTTTTTACAATACAGATTGTATCAAAGCAGCAGTGATAACATGAAAATAATACAACAAAGTTTGTTTCTAAAAGAAAATTGCGTCAACGTCCACCTTAAGGAAGGCAGATCAATAATATTATTGAATATTAAATGTCCCCAACTAAGCAAGCCAAAAGCCAAGGCAACAGTGGCAAGGAACCAAAACTCCATCAGGTGACAGAATGGAGAAAAAAACCTTGGGAGAAACCAGACTCAGTCGTCCCATTTCCATCTTTTTGGAAGTCCAAGTAGTCACGCCGGTATTGAGACGAGTTGTTGACGATCAGTGCTGTCCACCATAGAGGGTCTATATCGCCGGCGTTGAGTCGTCTCTTCATTCATACTTGGTATTTGTATGGCTAACTTTGAGAGAACATCGCCAGATAGCTATAGTTTGTTAGCTGGGTGTATTGGCCTATCAAGGTACTGTTTTATTACCATATTTATACCATAGTATTTACAAACTACTCCAATGTAGCCTACTATGGTGTACTGTATGTCTATAACATGATAAAACCACAGTTTTTGATAATATTTGTCATTTAGGCTATCTTGTTTACGCTTTCTGTTCTCAGCATGTGTTTTCTTGGCTGCAGTGACGTCTCATCGAATTATAACGATGGAAACAGAACATTAACATTTAAGATTGCTTCTTTTATTATGCAAACGTATAAGAATTCGGTCTAATTATACTGATACAGTTGGTACGCTTTGGTTTGAATCGGTTCTGCTTAATGAGTCGGTTGAAGTGAATCTCATCTGTCAGAGCTCGTAAGTTAGAATTTGATTTATTCCGGTTATAAAATACATTTAACTGTTAATGAGCTTAATTATTGCTAGTGTGTTAAAATATGGACAATCTGTTAGACACACTAACAGATGGTTGATGTAAAAAGGCGCGTTTTGAACACATCTCAGGGGATGCTTGAAACCAGGGGCGCCGCTAAGGGGGGAAAAGTTAGGACGATTCTAAGGGCCCACACACTTTTAGGGGCCCCAGAGATCGATTTTATTAATTGAACGGGTGCAGTAGTACCTATTTTTTCATGGGGCCCAAAATCCCAGGCCGCACCCCTGCCTGAAACATAGTCACAATCGTATTTTATCAACCACAATGAAAACGAATCAATGTTTTTACGACATTAGGACAAAATTATAATCACAATCGGGCGCTACACATCACTATTTATTTGTATTTTTACTCCCCTGCAGTGCCTGCACTAATATGAGACAAACGAATAATTGAATCAGCAGTCAAGCGAGCAGTTCAAAAGAACCGAGTCGCATAAACGAGTCGCATTATCTTCTGGACCAATAGGCGACTCGACACACCCACAGACTCCAGTCTCTCGTAAAGAGCAGCAGACGGTCTCACTTTTATCACCATACATCACAAACCTCAGCGTTTATTCTGCACATTTATCTGAGGATATAAGATTTCCTTTCCGGTTAATTTTTATTGAATATTTATTTCTAAATAATTTAGCTCAACGTTACCAAGGGCAGGGTAAGGAGAATGTGGTTTGATATTTTTTAGTGTCGTATTTTTTTTGCGAATGGACGTCGATTGTGTATGAGCTAGATTCTGAATGCAAATCTCCATGGGAATTAATTTGTTTAAAATCCGCTGATCTGAACTGCGCACATCATCACACACATCATCACACACCCTAATAGCATCATCACAGCCGTCACTCAGGAACCCGGCAGAGACCTGGTCCTAGAGGACAGAAGCAGGTATTCAACATTTTCCTTCAGGATTTGTTGCTTTTCTTGCAATGCCTGATGTTGTGAATCAAAGCATGCTGTGGACTGTTTACTTCTAGTAAAACAAGAACAGATATCAGCTGTCATCTGTCGGTCAGGTGATGTTTCTGGCAGGTGTGCAATGAAAAACATTTACAAAGATAACTGACATTACGTGTACAGATATGTGTTGTGCTGTCCAACATACCATAATAGTCTAATGCAGGTTTAAAAAATGTGTTTACAAAATGTATTTTTAAGGCTTTCAGAGTTATTGTGTGCACTTAAGATATTAATTAAATAAATGTAACATATTCTAATCTCTAAATTTGTATAAAAGACTGGTAACAAATCAAGACATTATTTGCTCTTAATGGTTTTGTATTTTAAATTTCTCTTTTTTTCTTCTAAAATTAAAACTAAAGAAAGATTTAAGTGTTAATCACATGCACGCTGTCAAGTTAATTAAAAGTAAGTATTTCCCAGATAATATTTTAACATTCTTTTTTGTGTGTAACGACAATGAAAAATCCAGTTATTTAATCTTGGAAAAAAATGTATAAATTAATTTGAACACATTTCTCACAAAAGTATCATCACATTTGGGTCTAATAACGATTTGACATGAAAAATTCTGGGTTTAAAATATTACAGACATAAATACAGCATGAAACATTATCCTGCATTGTCTAAATGTAAACATTTATAAGTATAATCAAAGATTGAAGCCTGCTGGTAATCCACCCCGATCTCTGTGGAATGATTTCTGAAAAATCGATGCTTATCCAGAAATCATGAATGATGATTACAAAGCTCATGGAAATTCATTGGTCAGAACTGTTATGAATATGGTAATCATTCAATATAACCCTCTGAATGGAATCAGTACTTTTCCCCATTAGTTATCATAAAATGCTGGGTTGTTTTAACCCAAATTTGGGTCAAATATGGACAAACCCAAATGTTGGGTTAAAAATGTAATTAAAAAATGTACAAGTGAAAGTTGAAGCTGGGTTAAAATTTTAAATGACATTTTAACCCAACATTTGGGTTTGTCTATATTTGACCCAAATTTGGGTTAAAACCACCCAGCATTGTTTAGAGTGTGAGTGATGATGTGTGTGTGTTTGTGTGTGTTCCCTCCTGAAGGATGGATGGGATCAGTCAGTGGCTCTGGAAGCAGGAATACTGGCTTCCTCCGGGAGTCGTCTGGGACGATCTGGACGAGATTGAGGGATCTCGGCGTCCTCTTCCCCGGGATCTGCTCCTGGCTCTGCCTCTAGCTGTGGGATTCATCACGCTGCGCTACGCTTTCGAGAGGTCTGACCTCCTGAATTCATTTCAGAATATAATTTAGAATATGAAAGTACGTTGGCATCACTGTGTTTTTTGGATGTTCTTAGAGCAAGGATGTGATTTTTCCGTATTTTTATTCATTTCCGACTTGAAGGATGAAATACATTTTTCTATTTTATGAAACAATTGCAATAGTAATATAGTTTTTAGTGATTTTTAAAAAATGTATAATAAAATACAAATATTATTTTGAATAATCATAATTATTATTATTATTAAATACTAGTTTTATATTTTACAGTACAATATAATATTCTTTAATTTCTTTATTGATTTGTTAGATTTTTATAATTTAAATAAAAAATTTAATAAAAAAATTACTTTGAATAATAATAATAATATTATATAATAATATTATTATGAAATACTTATTTTATATTTTACAGTACTGCAATAGTAATATAATTTTTTTTTAAATTAAGTAATGAAAAATAATCATAGTAAAGTTAATATTATTAATATTAAATACTCATTTTATATTTTATAGTACATTATAATATTCTTTAATTTCTTTATTGATTTGTTTGATTTTTATAATTTAAATACAAATTTTAATAAAAGAATTAATTTGAATAATAATAATATTATATATAATAATAATAATATTAAATACTTATTTTATATTTTACAGTACTATAATACTTTCTTTAATTTCTTTATTGATGTTTGATTTTACAAATAAAATAAAAACTAAAATAAAAAATTACTTTGAATAATAATAATAATATATAATAATATTATTATGAAATACTCATTTTATATTTTACAGTAATGCAATAGTAATATATTTTTATTGATTTGTTTATTTTTTTAATTAAATATTAATAAAATAAAAATATAATTTTGAATAATAAAACTACTATTATAATTATGAAATACAAATTTTATTTCTATTGCAGTTGTAATATATTCCTTTATTGATTTGGTTTTTAAATTGAATTAATAATAAAATATTTTGAATAATAATAATACAATTATTTATTTATTATAATTATTATTGTTGTAGAGTCAGGAAGCCTTAGCAACCACATAGCAGCACCCTGGTAACCACCCATTACACCCTAACATCACGCTGGAGAATGTTACACGAGTAAACACAAAAACTATGAACTGATATTCTGCCAGAGACTGGTGTATATGTGTGTAACTCCTCTTTCTGTACTGGGAATGAACTTGTTTGTTAGTTGAACTGATTCCACAGCCTCACACACACACACGTGTGCTTGAATCTGTTCTCCTGCTGTATCTCCACATGCAATCAGTCTTTTTGTGTAGTTTTGCGAGTTTGTGGTGTAACTTTACACTCTGTCTGCCTGGAACAGGTGTGTGTGTGAGTGTGTGTGCCAGAGGGAGCAGGTGACAGGTAGTGTGTTATAGGAGGGAAGGGGGACGCTGTATCAACAAACAGTAGCAGGCAGACGCAGTGTGTGTGTATGTGTGTGTGTGTGTGTGTGTGTCAGTTGCTGCAGCAGCTGATCGCTATAGCAACACAAAGAGTCTGATGCCGTGACCCTTCTGACCTACGTTTGATCTCGGATCATCTTTCCACCGTCTAATTAAAGTCCAACCAATACAAACACTGCCATAGGCAAAGAGTATTTGTATAGATAATATTACACATACAACAACACTCATTACAAGCTCTTCCTGAACTCCTGGACAATGAAAGAGCAACCTGTGAGAAATACATATTCTTTTCTTTTTTGTGAGGCTGTTGCACAGTTCAAATAAAGGCCTCTTTTGGTAAAGAAAGGCCTTGATGAAACGTGACCTGTGTCCTTTATTTCCTCAGACGAGTGGCGGTTCCTCTCAGCAGACTTTTAGGAGTGAAAGATCAAGTTCGTTTGAAAGTCACTCCGGCCCCACATTTAGAAGCATTTTACACTAAAAACAGCAGACAGCCTACACAGGTGAGTGTATACACACACACACACACACACACACACACACACACAGACGCACGCGCGAGAATTTAACTGAAGTAGTTGAAGGAGATCGCATGCGTCGTGGAAATCTCTTGAAGTCTCGTTTCAGGCCTACAAGGAAGAATATGAATATGAATATGAATAATGAAGCTACTTCAGACCAACCCCTTTTAGATTTGCGCCAGGCGCAAGAGGCATTTATCCCGCCGGGAAAATAGCAACTAGTGATGGCCGATTCGTGAACGAATCGTTCTTTTGAACCGGTTCTTTTTAGTGAACCGGTCGAACCAGTACACTAAATCGGACTGAATCGTTCGAAACAGTTCGCGTCTTGCGTCAGTGCTGATCCACAAGTTACTAAAGTGACTCGCTTTCAGACATGCCTGACAGTCCGACTCGAAATAAACCAATATCCCGGAGTATATTTTACTCCAGTAACCACGTTGTGCTGAGAGAAGTCATGAGCACGAGCAGCTGATACTGAGCATGCGCGTACTACCGAACGTACAGGTACAGCGGTTCTCGGATCACCAGTACAGAACCGAGAACTGTTTATTTCGGACGTGTTCGACATACCGATAACCGATGAGCTGATGAACTGAGCATGCGTGCATTTTTTTCAGAGGAACGAAATGGATGTTTCTTAAATATTTTGTTGAACATCAATAGGTGTAACAAAATAAAACTTGTTGGAAACATGTTTATCACATATCTTAATTTTCACTGTATTATTTTAAAGATTGGAAACACAATAAATGGATTTTATAACTAAACATTTATTATTATACTAAAACATTATTTTCAGGAACAGCCAATTTAATTTCTAATTAGTTGATACAAATCTTTGTCGTAAACTCTTGCCAAGGTTTTAAGGGTGCAAAGTAAACGTTTATAATGTGTTAATCAAAACATAACGTAAACATACTGTAGACAGGCATCGACTTTTTAGTTGTGTCACTGTAGGCTGGTAGCCTAAGGTTTCAGAAGTTCTCAGCTCAGCACACACAAGCTAGCTCTCGAGTCAAGAACTGGTTGTTGCAGCAGTTCTCGAATCACCAGTACAGAACCGAGAACTGTTTCTTTCGGACACGTTCGATACGGAGAACCGATGAGCTGGAGATACTGCATGCGTGATAGCACTGTCTCTGAACCGAACTTTCTTTTGGCCAACTGCATGCTGTGCTGATACATGAGCACGGGTGAAACGAGGACTTAAATGAGGGGCCGAATTCGGCGAAATGTAGCTTAAGTTTATTTAATAACAAATAAAATAAAATTGATGAAGACCAGTTTATTCACTTTAGCTCTTTAAGACATGTAAAACATCTGCGTTTGCACATCGTTTGTAGCCTACAGGGTTCATTAGCAAAATGTAAGAAACCTATCCAAGAGGATTATGACGATGAGTACTATTATTTAACTCAAGTTATGATTACAAATGCCTTTATTTGAATGTATTTTGATCCGCCGGGATGATAGAATTGACGTCATTACGTGATGACGTAAAAGAACTGATGAACCGTTTTTTTTAACCGGTTCTTTGAAACGAACTGTCCGAAAGAACCGGTTCGCGGAAAAGAACCGAATTTCCCATCACTAATAGCAACAGCGCCGGGATCCGCCCACAAAGTTACTTGGGCTTTGCGCTTTGACACTTGCGTTTCAGATCGTTAAAATAGGGCCCGGTGTGTGTGTGTATGTGAGAGCAGCGTAGCTTGTCGGACATAGCGACAGTAACTAAGGGGGGCGGGTCTTTGCGAACGGTCAATTGGACTCTGTGCAATAACTGCTGTGTTCACTGTTTTATCTGTTTTATCTATTTATTGAGAATGTGTTAGTGTATGTGTCACAGTTTGGGTTTTGTGTCTTGTTCCTTGTTCTTGTCTGTCATGTGATTCCCTGTTTGCCATGTGTCTTGTCAATTGTTCCCAGGTGTTTCCTATTAGCCACGCCCCCTTGTTATCTTGTTTGCCTGTGTATTTAAGCCCTGTGTCTAGTTCAGTCTTTGTGAGTTCTTGTAGTTGTTATCTTGCTTGTAGCCTTGTCCCTGTCATGAGTTTCTGTGATTTACCTGTTCGTGTAATAAAAATGTTGTGCTTGCATTTGGATCCTGCTTCCTCCTTCGCAGCTGCTTCATAACAGTATGTGTATATAGGTTCATATTTTTATTTTTTATATTTTTTATCTTTTTATTCTATGCTGCTATCTGGATAGGATTGCTCCAACAGAATTTCGTTTTATTGCATACAATGACAATAAAAGATATAAGAATCTGTAATGTATTGTTTTTAAATTGGCTGATACCTTTTGCGTGTGTTGTAAGCGTTGTAAGCGTGAGGAACGGCGATTGACTGAAACGTAGCTGATAAAATTTCGGAATGATGCAAGTTTGAGTAGTGTGTAGGATTTATTTATTTATTTTTTAATTTTTGAGCTTATTGAGGTAACTTGCACTATTTTGGTTCATAATTCCTCATGTTTTTGCATTAATCCTTCTAGAATGAGATCACCAGTCTGGTTAACCAGTGCAACCTGACTCGTAGACAAGTTGAGACCTGGTTCAGGAACCGCAGAAACCAGGACCGGCCCAGCAACCGTAAGAAGTTTTGTGAGGCCAGGTAAGTTTTCTTCAGGTATGTGCTTTTAATAATATCAAAGTTCCACTTTTCATTTTGGCTTTAGAAAAGCATGTACTGCAGCTTTAAAAAATCCAACAACCAAAACACTGATTTAAGGATTCCAAAATGAAACATATCCAGAACTTTTTTAACTCATAAGAACTATAAAAGAATATAAATAATAACAATCTCTGTCTTTTTAAATATGTTATGCCAGGTATATTAGACAACTATAGAAAGCTAGAGAAGATGAGAAATGTTTGAGTTTGGATACTATGATCTCTAGCTTTTGATTGCAGACTTTAGTATCTTTAGTAGATTGAAGACTTTAGTAAGACTAAAAGTAAACCTCAAAAGAACTACAATCTCAAGTAATTATCAAGATGAATCTGTTTTAATGCTGTTTTTTTTTAGTTTTTTTTTTTTTTACCATAGTAACTTCAAATCTTTTGTTTCCCCAGCTGGAGATTTGTGCTCTACCTGATTGCTTTCGCCGCGGGATTTGCATCTTTAATTAACGTGAGTCGTCATTTGAAGCTTAATTCCCACGTGAACCCAAGTGTGTCTTGGGGTTGGTGTCTTTTGAGTCACTGCCTAATTATGGTCCCCTAGCTAAAGTCCTAACAAATAGATTTGAACGCTTCTTCAGATCGACCTGCATTAAATCAACAAGAACAAGCTTCAGCTTTGTTATTTTGAACACACACGGTTCTAATGTTTTTCTGAAGCACAACACCAGGCCTCGGGACTCAGTATGGTCTTCACTGTATGACTGCCTCTTTTATTGTCAGGCCGTTAGTTTTGTTGTCTGAAAGTGTTCCTGTTCCTCATAGACGCCCTGGTTCTGGGAGCAGAGCGAGTGCTGGAGAGGATATCCTCAACAGGTGAGCTCACCTGGGGTGTGTTCCCGTACAACGCCGTAACTCGCTGCTTCACAACTATAGTACGATGCATCGTTGGAGAAATCAACTATAGTCACGACTGTTTCCCGAAACCGTATTGTCGCAAACTCGTCGTTCAACCATCAGGTTTATGACGTCTCGCACGTGCTGGAGTAATAACTTATTTTAATGAAACTGTTTGAGTTCGAATTCATGCTAGATGTTTTACAGATATGGCATTTGAGGAATATTTCTCTTTAGTGAGATATTTCGAGCCTTTATTTGTTATAATTTTGATGATTATGGCTTACAGCTTATGAAAACCCCAACTTCAAAACTAGAATATAAAAGGTTTTCATATCTGTAAGCCAAAATTATAACAAATAAAGGCTTGAAATATCTCACTTTGCATGTAATGAGTCTATATAATATATTAGTTTCACCTTTTAAGTTGAATTACTGAAATAAATGAACTTTTGCACGATATTCAAATTTTTCGAGTTTCACCTGTACAGTAGGTGAAAAACAATGTGACAAAGCAAGTATATCTGAATTCACAGTACTCATAAAAGAGTAGGGGAAAATTACATACTACTTTCGGTTGAGATTCTGAAGTGTGCATACAGTGGATACTTTACCATCCCGTGAGGCCACAGGAGAGGGCTTGTGAATGGCAGTGAAGTGATGCAACTGACACTGGTAGGTCACATGATCATGACAACATGGAGAATTTAGTACGTCCAGATTACATTCATACTACACACATTCATAATTTCATACTATATAGAACATGCTTTGTAAGTGGCCGTGAAGTTATTACTTATTCAAAATAAGTACCTACTCGAGAGAGAATGTGATTTTGGACGCAGGCTATTAAATAATTTTATTCAGATGCATTCAATTGATCAAAAGTGACAGTAAAGACATTTATAATGTTACAAAAGACTAATAAAAGATGAACTATGGTAATTTATACTCTCAAGCTCCAAAAATGAACAAAAACACCAAACACTGCCTTTCAAAAATTTGGGGTCAGTAAGATTTTTTTATTATTATTAAATTGTTTTGTGACAGTAACAAGACATTTATAATGTTACAAAAGATTATATTTCAAATAAATGCTGTTCTTTAGAACTTTCTATTTATCAAGAAATCCTGAAAAATAAAATGCATCACGGTTTCCACACAAAATATGAAGATATGAATATGAATATGAATATGAAGGTTTCCACACCTTCATTTCAGAGTCACACTCAGGGCCTTCGGGTCCAAATGGGCCGGAAGGGTGGGATTCATATTTATTAAAAGAAAATCATCTTTTTTTTTTTTTTACTTGTTTTTTTATAATATTTTTTCTTTTCTTTTTTGGTGTTTTGAGATAATTTTATGATTTATAATTAATATTTATGCAATAATTATGACCCATTTTCCCCCCATTGAATATAATAGAAAATTATTTTTAAAAAAAGCTGTATTTCATTTTAGAGTCAAGCCTAGGCCTCATGAAAGCAATTTTTGAAATGAGATGGATGCCATCTGGTGGAAAAACTGAGCATTTTAAAAATGCAAAACACATATGTAATCTGAATGTATTAGTTTGTTTATGTATAAAAGTCTGTGTGTGTGTGGATGTGTCTGTTTTGCACTCTTGATGTTTTATAGATTCACCCCTTCACTGTTGTGTGCTTTTTTTCTGGATCGTGGCTGATTTGTAGATTGTACGCACAAAAAAACTCGGTATTTTAACATTTTTGCCAATTTGCCATTCATTTCCTATGCGGGTCCATTTGGACCCGAAGGTCCTGAGTCTGACTATTTTTTGTACAACCACTTAGATTATTCAAATCCTGTCCCCAATTTTTTTGGGTGTTCATATACCAAGCACCAACAAAGTCACCAAATTTCAGACCATTCCGATGAAGCATTGATTTAAAAAATTTTTTTATTTAAATGTTTGGGGTCCATTTGGGCCGAAGGACCCCAGAGGGTTAAATTGCAATCATATTTTTGAGAAGTGAGGTTCTCCTAGCCTTTTATGCTGTTTTGATGTAATGTCAGTGTTGTGTGTGTGTGTTTGTGTTTCTCTAGCCGGTGCTGGACGTTCACTACTGGTACTACATGCTTGAACTGGGCTTCTACTGGTCTCTGCTGCTCTGTGTGTCTGTGGACGTCAAAAGAAAAGTAAGGTCTCGTACAATACGCTGATTTCACGCAGCCGCATCGAAAGCAAGACTCTGGTGGGAAGAACCAACCCCGGAAGTACAGAGAAACACCAATGTGGCCTACCAACCTGAAGCTGCTGCCGCGATTTACACTATTGGATGTTACAGTAATATCCAATATAGGATATGAGTATAGTTCGTTCCTGCTTCTTTTTTTACTTTCTGAATTATATACATATATATATAAGTATTTATAAATGAATTTCACTGTATATAGTCTAAAGTATGAAAGAAATGTATGTACATTTTTAGAATAACTAATTTCTACATTAAACACATAGCATTCGGGAGGCACTTCCGGTTTACTTCCCACCGGAGCCTCGCTTTCGATTTCAAAAGAGCACAACATGTCTCAGTTCAGTTAACTGTTGGAGTTACTGGAGTAAAATATACTCCGGGATATTGGTTTATTTCGAGTCGGACTGTCAGGCATGTCTGAAAGCGAGTAACTTTAGTAACTTGTGTAACAGCACTGACGCAAGACGCGAACTGTTTCGAACGATTCTGTCTAATTTAGTAGTGTACTGGTTCGACCGGTTCACTAAAAAGAACCGGTTCAAAAGAACGATTCGTTCACGAACCGGCCATCACTACAAAATAACGGCTGCGTGAAGTGTCCCACAGTGGAGTTCATTTGCTTTCTCAATGTTTTATGAGGATTGCATGTTACAAGGTCAGAGTTTCTCTTTTTGAAGCCGATGTCCTTTTTAAAGATGCTCAGTTATTTACTTTGCTAGCATAGTAGGTTTAATATAACGTTACTTAATTTAGGCTACATTGATTCTATCATAATGTTTAATTTCTATGATGTTACTCATCATAGCTAGCGGTGTAACGATGCTCTCATTTCACGATTCGATACATATCACGATACTGAACTCACCATACGATATTATTGCGATACTCCGAGACATATGATAAAAGGTAAACAAAAAATGTACTGTTGATTAAAATGCTACATTTTATATTACTGTTGTAAATCAATAGGCTCATTATTTTAGACGAATATGCTTGCACTCTGTCACTGTATAGATAATTTTAAATAAATCTAGGCCACTTTTTACTGGTAACATAATTTGGCATTATCAGGACACAAATATTCCCCCATTGGATTATTATACATTATATTCAACTTGGGGGGTTTTCAACTTCTATGCACTAACATTTACATCATTTGATACAATGCAGTTATTGTGCACATGCATGCTTTTACATTTACACTTATCTTGTTTAAAAATACCTGCATGTAATTACAGCTGTAATTTAATCTATAATTACATGTTTACACACCACTAAACCTGTTCCTAACCGTACCTCAATAGCAGCACAAGTGTTTGGCAATAGAACATGAACACAAAAAGTACATTGTTCTTATTTTTTGATGTCAGTACATAGTTAAGGACATCTAATATAATGTGTGACTAGTATTTGTATTATGCAATGCCAGGATTATTACACAACTACATCAGGAAGTAGAGAAGAGGAGAAATGCAGAGAAGACATAAGTATAACATATTATTGATAAAAAGAGACTGAGTTTTGAGTTCATTTAAATATCAACTTTGAAACTTAGATGTTTCTCTTAAAATTCCTTAAGCGAAATAAAACTACAGGTGAAACTCAAAAAATTAGAATATCGTGCAAAAGTTCATTTATTTCAGTAATTCAACTTAAAAGGTGAAACTAATATATTATATAGACTCATTACATGCAAAGTGAGATATTTTAATTGTGATGATTATGGCTTACAGATATGAAAACCTTTTCACAATATTCTAAATTAGAATTTGGGGTTTTCATAAGCTGTAAGCCATAATCATCACAATTATAACAAATAAAGGCTTGAAATATCTCACTTTGCATGTAATGAGTCTATATAATATATTAGTTTCACCTTTTAAGTTGAATTACTGAAATAAATGAACTTTTGCACGATATTCTAATTTTTCGAGTTTAACCTGTAGTCAATAATTGTCATAGAGCAAATAGAGCGATAACATTAATGTGGAGATCATTTGATGAGAAATATTTTAGTTCTATTTTAGTTCAAATTGTGACCTCTGACTGTTGATTGCAGATCTGAGAACAGTTTGAGATGGTTAAAAGCAGTAGCGTAGGTTTGATTTTGAATTTGGTGGGGACGGGGACATCAATATATAAATATATTTAAAGTTTTGATCGAAATTATTGCAAGGGATATATCAGTGTCACTGGATATTGGTAGGGACACGTCCCTAGCGTCCCTACTAAATTCTACGCCCCTGGTTAAAAGTCTTTTAGAGGAGAAACATCTTCTGTAAAAGTCTCTGTTTGATTCGTGCTGTAGGTTTCACAGTAAGAAAGTGATTCATTTAAGCCTTTACGAGACATATCTTAGTATTATCAGAGCAATCCACTGTAATATCACGGAAAATCACATCCTTTCAATTCAGATGCTGGTTTTGAGCACAAAAGCAGGCAAAAGTTTGGACACTTGATTTTAAAAACCTTCTGATCTGAAGGTTTCTTCTTGAATGCTTGAAGGTTGGAGAAATCATAGAGTTTCTGTGTGTGATTTGTGTGTCAGGTATTACACACACACACACACACCCACACACTAAATGCAGATTGTCAACACGTCATCTATTGTCTAGATCAGGGGTCGGGAACCTTTTTTGACCAAAGAGCCATTTTTTCATTTTTGGCTAATGCATTTTTCCAAAAGAGCCACAGTAAAAAAAAAAATATATATATATATATATAATATTATTTTTAAAGACAAGCTTTTTTTCAATAAAGTTTCAATGTGTATTAATTGTGCAGGGCTTTCACTGTGAGTTTGAGTTACCAACTGATGAGCATAAATCCTCTCCGTGTGTGTGCGTGTGTGTGTGTGTGTGGACTCTAGATTGTCTTTTGGTTGTTTTAGGTTACATTTCATGTCATATATCACCGTGATGTCAATTATTCTTTTGTCTTTTTGTGTTAATCTGGATCATGTTCTGTTGTAGGATTTCAAAGAACAGATCGTACACCACTTTGCCACTATTTTCTTGCTGGGTTTCTCGTATTGCTCCAACTACATTCGTGTCGGCACGCTGGTGATGCTCGTCCACGACTCCTCAGATTTCCTCCTCGAGGTACGAGCTCAACCGCAGGGTCACGTGTTTATGGGCAAAACAACGAGTCTAACACTGACACAAAACTCCCCAAACACACTGCTGGCCGATGATTTCACTTTTATTTCATGTTAAACCCTCTGGTACTGTTTGTGTGTCGCTCAAAAATAACCATTATTTTTATTTCAATTAAATGATTGTACTATTTATTTAGTTTGATAAAAAATTTTTATTTAATATTTTGTATTTTTTAGGGGATTTTACGGTACTACATTATATTTATGCAGTAGTTATAATCTATTTATTCACTTTTTGAGCATAGACCTGAAAATGTCTTAAATCTTATGTCTAAATCATTTAAATCTTAAATTATCTAAATCTTGAAAGTTTTGGATCACAGACTGAAGTTTGGTCTCTTTTTAAAGATGACACGTGGCAGATTTTTGCTGAAGTAAAAATTTTTTAAAAAGCTGTGACTGTAGCTTAAACAGTAGAGCGTTGGCGCTTGCAACGCCAAGGTCATGGGTTTGATTCCCAGGGACAGCAATAACTGATAAGAATGTAAATGTGTTGCTTGAAATGCAAAGTAAGTCGCTTTGGATAAAAGCGTCTGCCAAATGCATAAATGTAAATGTAAAAAATGTAAATGTTATGAAAAAATAAAAAAATATGTATGAAATATATATTATTTTCCAAAACATGTTTTACTCTAAACATGTGAGAAAAATGTGAGAAAAACATTTTTGTTTTTCTCACATTGTGAGAAAAAAATCAAAGCCATAAATCTAAACAAGTTTTTTGTTCGGCCGCAGTACCAAACGCTTCCACTAGAGGAAATTTGTCTCCCATTCATTTCCAATGCGCTCATTTTGTTTTCACACAGCAAGTGCCAAAACCTTTACCAAGTTTCATACCATTCAGAATTTTTTTAAATAAAACCCCGTAAAATTGAACAGCATCAGAGGGTCATGCCATTTGCAATGACCTTTATGCTTTGTTTTGGTTTTATGAAATGTTATGGTTTCAGTATTTAGAGGAATTTAGTGTTCATGTGGTTTCAGTAATTCAAGTTCACTCTACTCAAAGTTTGGAAATTTGCATTATTTTTGGCAAAGCAAACTTAAAGCGAAAAATGCCAACTTTAAGTAAAGAAACCAAGTAAATTAAGTAACAAATATCAACTTAGTTTAATGTCAATTCAAGTTAATATACTAAATGTTTACTAATGTTACTTAAGATTTAATAGTAAGATTACTTTATTAATTGTATTTTGTTCTGCTAACATCCTAAATTTTATTATTCTGAACATGGGTTTGATCTTCCATTGTGAGCTATGGAGACTGTGAAATCATAGTAAACAAACGTCTGTTCAGTAGTTTAACTAGTATGTCAGGAACTTTCCAGCTAGCGAAAATATGTTGTAAGAACGTTTTGCTAATGTTTTCCATTAAAACATTATTTCTGAATGTTTTCTAAACGTTGAAAGCGTCCAGTTATTTAAAAGTTTTAAAAATGTTTAAAAACATTCTTGGTTTTATGAACATTCTATTTTATCATTCTTTAACCATTAATGGAATGTTACTTCTGAACATTCCGAAACAAGTAGTTAGTAACATTTAAAAAATGTCCAGCTAAAATGTTTCAGAAAAAAAACATTCCATAAACAATGTACAATATCATGCAAAAGTTCATTTATTTCAGTAATTCAACTCAAAAGGTGAATTAAATCGCACATGCTTCCTTCAGGATGAGAGAACTTTGAGCAAACTTTCCATTGATGTGACTGGAAGAACGTTTATTTTGTAATAATAGGTTGAATATCACATTAATAAAACTATGCTTTTAAAACACTGAACAGTATAAGACTAAAACTCGCTCATCTTGAATCTCTCTGCTTTTCCCACAGTCTGCCAAGATGTTCAACTATGCCGGCTGGAAGAAGACGTGCGATTCATTGTTTGTGATTTTTGCTGGTGTATTCCTGGTTACACGCCTGATCGTGTTTCCCAGCAAGTAAGAGCCTTGGCCCCTGACTCTTTAAAGCATGAAGAATCAGATAACATCGTCTTCTTAACCCCTTAAGTTGCACTAAAGTGTGTTCAGATCTTTATTTTGAAATAGTGATGAACATGAAAAATCATGAAAGAATGGTAGAAACCTCCGTTTTCATGCCAATAGTTCAAAAGATAACATCCATTACATTTTTTGGGGGGAAAAAATCTGAAAATGTTTTAAATATAAAGAAAACAATTATAGATTCACCATTTGTTATGTGGCAGCGAGCTATAATGCACATGCGTGTGATTTTTGAGGTTGAATTCATATCAAAATCTGGCAAACTTCTCATATTACTTCTGAATAGGATGCCTACTTCATAAATTGTATGAAAATTGTGGAAATAATGGTTCAGATCACTCAAAACACATGTGGAAATGGCGGCGCCCTTATATGGGCAGTAATGGAGTCTGGTTGTGCCCTAGTGGAAGCGTTCGGTACTGCAGACACACACACACTCACTGAAAGCTCATTTTTTGAGACGTCAACCTAAAATTTGAAACACAACTTGGTCAGAGTTTTGGCTTTGATTTTTTGCAGTTTTAGAGGCCACCAGGTTTTGAAAAAAATATATTTTAATATATAAAATATGAATGATACAATTTTTACATTTTCATAAACTCAAACTTCTATAACTTTTTTTCTGTTTCACTTTCTTAATTTATTTCACATCTACAAAAATCTGCCAAATGTCTTCTTAAAAACAAGACCAATCTTACATCTATATTCCAAAGCATTCTTGAATTACAACCATTTAAGTTCAGATTGTGCATTTTCATGTATATTCAAAAAAAGGGGGCGTGACAGTCACTATGAACATCACATGATCATGTGATTAGATCTCCTCAGTTTCTACAGTAGGTGCATGTGTGAGGTATTATGTTGTTTTTCTCAGCGTTTAAGCGGCGTGTGTGTGTGTGTTTTCTCTCCTGTAGGATCATCTACACCACTCTTGTGTTGTCTATGGAGGTGTTTGAGCCGTTTATGGGATATTATTTCTTCAATGCGCTTCTGCTGGTGCTGCAGGCGCTGCACGTCTACTGGGCGTATCTCATCCTGAGGATGATCTACAAGTTTCTCTTCTTAGGGAAAGTAAGTCAGTCCATCCATCATATCTACACCTAGCCTGGATGCCAGCCCGAACACTGACACAACACTTTTTTGGTCGGGAAATTCGGTCTGGACTCGATTTATTGAGGAGTAATTATAATCAGAAATCGTCGGGCCAATCAAATTGCCAGGGCGGGATTTATACGATGATGGACAGATGATCTGCAGTTACGTAACATCACGTTATCAAAGAGCGCTTGGGTTGAACTGGTTTCCCTCAAAGATGGCCGCCGCTGGAGAACTGAGATGTATAGATTCAGCTATCGCGTCTGTTGTAAAAGAAATCGACAGCGCATTCATTTTAAAAGATGATCAGAGAACTGCAATCAAGGCATTTGTCGATCGGAAAGATGTGTTTGCCGTCCTTTCTACGGGATTACGCAAAAGTTTAACTTATCAGCCCTCTCCGATGGTCGCTGAGAAGACGGGACGCAATGAAAGCCCTGCGGTCGCTGTGGTTTCTCCTTTGGTCGCACTCATGGAGGACCAAGTAAAAGAAGCAACACTCATTATTTTACCACCTCTTCCAGCGTGCGTGCAGTTGAGTTGTGTTGACAACTATGCCTAGCTCAACATACGTCACTTACTGCGTTGCTCTGATTGGTTGTAGGTCTATCCAATTGAGAGCAGAGGTTTTCTTTCCTGGTTTGGTTAAGACACGCCTCATAATCAAAGCCCTATGGAGCAGCATCAGACTCACACTCTGACTAGAATATGAGTATGTCGAAGTCAGGATAATCTACACATTTTAATCCCACTTAAAAATGTATAGTCAAACACTTTACTATAAGGTTCTTAATGCATTCACTAACATTATTTAACAATGAGCAATATATTTGTAACAGTATTTATTAATCTTTGTTAACATTAGGCTATTTAATAAAAGTACTGTTCATTGTGTGTCATGTTAGATCAGGTCCAACAAATAATATTAACAGATACAACTTTTGATTTCAATAATAGAAAATGGTTTAATTAACATTAAGAAATGCTTCAGGAATATTTTTCATTGTTAACTAATGTAGTTACTGGAAATGTTTTAGTTTATAACAATACATAGGTTATATATATATATATAGGTAAGTATATATTTTGTTACCTATGTATATGTAGCGTGTTATTTTAGTATTATTTACATATTTATTAATATTATGAATAACCTTAAGCTTTTATTTTCATTTTAGTTTTAGTAATTTTATTTCGTCAGTTTGTCATTTTTTATTATTAATTAACTTTAATACATTTTTATTTCTGTTTGTTTTCAGTCCTTTTAGTACTTCAACTTTAACTTATTCAGTTCAATTAGTGCATTTCTTAATATTCATAATAAAAATTTAAGTTAAACATTTTCATATTTATATTTAATTTTTGACTTAAATGTTTTAGTTTATAACAAAACAAATGGCATATTTAACTGTTATATATATATATAAATATCAATATTAGTGTTATTTTAGTACCGGTATTATTTATGGAATATTATTATTATTATTATGAATAACCTTATGTATAAACATTCATTTTCATTTTTTTATTTTACATTTTCATTTTAGTTTAAGTTTTAGTCATTTTATTTTGTGCTTTTGTCAAATTTTTTTTTTTTGCATTTCTACTTAACTTTAATTTATTTAGTTTTCAGTTTTTGATTTAGTCATTTTTGTACTTATTTTATGACTTATATCACTTAGATACAGGCTTGCAGATATGAAAACCCCAAGTACAAAATTAGAATATTGTGAAAAGGTTTTCATATCTGTAAGTCATAATCATCAAAATTATAACAAATAAAGGCTTGAAATATCTCACTTTGCATTTAATGGGTCTATATGATATATTAGTTTCAACTTTTAAGTTGAATTACTGAAATAAATGAACTTTGGCACGATACTCTAATTTTTCGGGTTTCACCTGTATTTGTGAATTCAAACGACATCAGAGAAGAAATCAAACGTGCTTTGCTTTAACCGATCTCACTTGCACCTCTTCAACAGCTGGACAAGGATGAACGCAGCGATGTGGAAAGCGACCCAGAAGAGGAAGAAGAGAATGTAGAAGAGGAGGAGGAAGATCAGTCCTCCTGGAGGAAGAGGAACGTTGTTCGGGACTCACGGCTGGCGATGCTCAGTTCCAGTTGTGTCCTAAATAACCTGACCAATCAGAAAGCGCACGCAAACAGAAGACCGAAAGCCAGATAGCAACAAACACATGCTTTATCCAGTCTGGGTTTATTAGACACACACCACTCGACTGCACAAGTGCTGTAATCTCATTCACACACATCACCACGTCATGGATGAAGTATTCATGCAGATTACTGAATGTATTTATGTCTCTAAGTGTAATTTACACCTCACATCGCTACTAAAAGAGAAGAAAACCTGCTGATATATGCACTTATTCCACGACACATCAGCAAACCCATATCACTCTCTGATGAAGAGCCTACAATGACCTTTACTGAAAATACACTGTATTTATTGTGCATTTGTATGATGAAAAAATACTCATAATGTGAACGCCATGAGAGGTCTAGATGAAACGAATGATTTGTTTTGTAAATCATAGAGCTGTAGGATATCACTGTGGGATATGTTTCCATGTAGAATATAAAGAAATATATTGTGAAATATCTTGTTTTGTCTTTGTATATGTTTACTAATACATACATACATGAAAATATGATGAATAAATGCATATAAATTAGTGCTGTCAAATCGATTAATCATAAACATAACATTAACATAAAAGTTTGTGTTTATATATTATATAAACACACGTTTTGATGTTAGATGTGATTAATCGATTTGACAGCACTGTTATGTATGTTTTTGTACAGCAATTAGCTTTGCCAGAAATGTTGAATTAAAACGTGTTTATGTCCTTAATGCTCCCCCAATATGAATAGATTTCTGCAGTTTGCGTCGTATGCAACACGTCTTTTTAAAAATACAATAGTAGTATATACTTTGAACAGCTTGAATTATATTTAAAGCATTTTTAGTAATTGCGTGTTTCAGACATAAATTTGCATTATATACATACATTAAAGCGCCAAAGATGCTGAAATATGAATGCAGTTACATAAAACGGACAGATACTTAGCTATTTTAACTCTGAGTCCTACATGACACAACATACATGCTGATGATTAAATGTGGCAAAAACGTATAGAATAGAGTGCCGAAGTGATGACGTCACTCTGTAGGCCAAAACGCGGAAGTGAGTTAGCATTTTAGCACTCCCGGTTCCCTCGCTCTAAAGTCTATGGGATTTTTGAATGGGTTTTTGCTAAATCGCCTGAAATAAGGTCTGTGGTGAACAACGCCTCTAAATATTTTCACGTTTTGATCTATGACATCGAACACACAGTTATAACCTGCTTGTGGTTTTTTAAACTTTATTGTGTCTGCTTGTGTTTTTTTTTAACTTTATATAAGCTTCAAAATGTATAAATTTTGGATTAACTTGTAAAGATGATCTTGATAGACAAAACGTGTAAGGGTCACAACTCTTTGTTAAACACAGATCTTATTTTTTGCGATTTTCCAAAAGTCTATGGGGAAAATGCATAGCTTTTCGGTCGAGGGAACCCATGCGCCGCTAGCTTCCGAGTTGTCCTACAAAGTGACGTCATCACTTCGGCACTAAGAGACGTGCTGCAGTTCCTCTCCAATCCTGCAGGCGGCGGTAAACCCTCGATAACGGTCAAATACACACGATCTCCAGGCACGAGAAACGCGTCGGTCTTTTCCGCCCGGACCAGCAGCAATTGCGAGGGTGAGGATTAGTGTCCGTAAGATTGCTTTATTTTGTCATCTTTTACCTATTTATTCACTCGCGCGATTCGGTGAATATTTACATTAGACGTTTATGTTTGTGAGTGGTGCGATTAAAGCTGGCTGTGCGGTAGATTTAGACGTTTTTCTTGAGTTTGAAGTGTAAGTTAATGTGTCGTGATGGAGTGTCATGGCCGCTTCTGCCATGTGTGTGAGAGAAACTCCTCTCATAAAAACTCGCGGAATTTACACTGAACATACAATAAATCACCCGAAATTATTAATACATGCATATATATGCTACCTGAAAACGCTCAAGTTGTTCTGCTAGTTGGTCATATAATGGCGTTGCCGGTCAAGAAGTATTTTCTGCTCATCAAGACTGCATTTAATTTGATCAAAAATATTATGAAATATTAAAATAATTGTTCTTTTAATATACTTTAAAATGTAATTTTATCCCTGTGATCAAAGCTAAATTTTCAGCATTATTACTCCAGTCTTCAATGTCACACGCCCCTATAGAAATCACTCTAATATTCTTAGTATATAAATCATGTGCTTAATATGATTCATTATCAATGTTGGAAACAGTTGTGCTATTTTATTTTATATATATATATATATATATATATATAAAACCTGTGATTTATTTTTTATTTTTAGTATTCTTTTATGAACATAAAAAACTTTTTAACTTTATTTAAAGCATTTAATTGAAATAGAAATCCTTTTTTTGTAACAATATACAATAACGTTACTGTTCAAAAGTTTGGGGTCAGTATTTTTGTTTTGTTTTTGAAAACTTAAATTCAACAAGTATGCGTTAACTAAGATTATTGTTAGAAAAGATTTATATTTTGAATAAATGCTGTTCTTTTGAACTTTTTAGTCAACAATGAACCCTGAAAAAAACACAACGGGTTCCAAAAAAATATTAAGCGGCACAACACCGATAATAAATCCTCATATTAGAATGATTTTTTTTTTTTCATGAATGAGAATGTCATGATTTCTGAAGGATCATGTGACACTGAAGTCTGGAGGAATGATGCTGGAAATTCAGCTTTGATCACAGGAATAAATTACATTTGAACGTATATTAAAAGAACAATTACTTTAATAATATTTAATAATATTTTTTATCAAATAAATGCAGGCTTGATGAGCATGAGAATATTAAAAATAGGAATGTCTCCTAATAGTAACAGTACTGATATATACACTTATTGTGGGTACACTCACAAAAACATGGGAGTACTCTTTTATTACAGATGACACTGATTAATGTTAATCTGTACCAAAGAATGTCTCAATGGAACAATAATTTTATGTGAAACTGGTATTTTTGCTGCGTGTCTTACTGTGATGCTGTTCATATTGCTGAAAGCGCTCGTCAGTAACCGATGTGTGATCTGTGAATGATGTTTTCTCTTGTGACAGTGGCAAAATGCAGATCTTTGTGAAAACTTTAACCGGTAAGACCATCACCCTCGAGGTCGAGCCCAGCGACACCATCGAGAATGTCAAGGCCAAGATTCAAGACAAAGAGGGTGAGTGTGAACTCTAATCGAATGTCTATGTGAATGTGGTGTTTGTTTAAAAATTAAGGCTGAATTAAGTAATTATGATCTGTTTTTTTTATTTTATGTTTTTGGTGTGACCACTAATGTGTGTTTTCCTCAGGTATCCCTCCTGACCAGCAGCGTCTGATTTTCGCTGGCAAACAGTTGGAAGATGGACGCACACTTTCAGACTACAACATTCAGAAAGGTGTTTATCCAGTGTCTTTTTTATTTATTTTTATATAGGGCTGCCTCCTTATAGTCAACCAAACATTGTATTAGTCGAAGATAAAAAACCTTAGAAAAAAGGTAGGCTTAAGCCCGGGACACACCAAGCCGCAGGGTTCGTACACGGTGCTTAAAATGCTGGAAGTACTTCAATTTGACTTTTTAAAATGTAAGTCCTGGAAAACCCTTTAAAACAGCCATATTTATAAAAATGTACTTGAAAAGTGCTTGAATTATTGAAGACAATATATCGGAAATTAGTGTTTAATTTTAGCGATAAAGCAATATTTTCTCTGCAGCCCGTCTGATGATAGATACATTTTGCATGACTATGAGTGTGATTTTGCTCATTAATATCCAACTATATGATACAGCTTTCATTCTTCAGGTCAAACATATATTCATGAGGGGAAAAATCAGTTTGAATAAGGGAAGCGACATCTTTGTCATAGTGTCCTTTCAATGGTTACAGTTTCCACAGTCGTTGCGTCCGCTGCTCTTTAATTGTACCTTTTTTTTATTGGTTTATTTTTATCTATTTACCTTTTTTTCAGAATTTTAAAGTAATAAAGATATTGTTTGATAAATGATATCTCTAAAGTCCTTGAAAACCAAAAAAAGTAGTGCTTGTAAAGCCCTTTTGTGCGTCGGCTGGCTAAGTCTTCTCAGTGTGTTCTGCACCGTCGGCTGTAAAATGGTCCTCGTCGGCTTTTGTTCAGCCGATTTGACTTGTTTGTTCTATGTAAAGCACTTTGAATAATCATTGTGTATGAAATGTGCTTTATAAATAAACTTGCCTTGCCTTGACTCGGCGTTGGGCCGTCGGTGAAAGCGAGAACTCTGATTGGCTGTTCAGCTTAGTGAACGAGTCAGTGCACGAGAATAATAACAAAACAGTGAGGAAAGAAGTCAAAACGGTACAGATTAGGGTACAACAATATATTGTGCCACAATATATCGCAATACAAAAATGACAGCAATACGAATCGTGGATAGTTCCTCCAAAATCAAAATTACTATGTGAGAAAAAATTCAAGTTTTCAGAGTTTTAGTGTCAGTACTACATTAAACTACTGTATGTAATGTATAATAATGCAATGGGGGAATATTTGTGTGTCCTGATAATGCCAAATATCTGATGTTACCAGTAAAAAGTGGCCTATTATATTAAATATATCTAGTCAGTGACAGTGCAAGCATATTCGTCTAAAATAATTCAGTATTTTCGGCTTCAGAATCATGAATATTTTTATTCTGGTGTCACCATTGTCCTCGGGTTACAAGCACCAAGTCCGAGCCCATTCATTTAAACTTACAATGTAACATCAAAGTTAGGATGCATGTCCAAGTGTTTGTGAAGTGCTAAAGTATAGCGAGATTACGGCATGAGCCTTTTTTTAGAAGGTGAAAGATAATAAAGATATTTTTTGATGAGTGAGATCTCTGATTGTAGTCGTTGAAAACTAAAAAAAGTAGTGCTTAAAGTCAATGACTTGCAGTGCTCAGCATAAGTAAACACACCCACGCTAAAGTTGACTAAAAAGAGCAATAAAAAAATCATCTTTTGGAAATTTATCTTAATGCCTTAATTAAAAAATTAAGGGACACCAATTTTCTTTGTGAATGAATAATGTATCGTAAATAAATGTTGTTCCTTAAAACACACGGTGCATAAGTCAGGACACCCCTATGTTAAATTCCCATAGAGGGGCAGATTTTTATTTGCCCTCTGGGGACCAGAGTGTTTTTGGGGCCCTTGGGATGTTTTGACATGCACTGACATTTGTGCTTTTTTCAGTTATTTATAAACATGTTAATGGCAAAGGTGTAAATTCACTCTATATAGCACAAACTTGGCTACCATGAGATCTGAGCAACATGTATGTACATGTTTGTATTTTTAATAGAATAATGTTTATGCGTGGTTATTGAAAAAAATAAAAATGAAAGTTGCTGAAATAAGACCACAAAACACATATTGATTATTTCTTCACAAGACTTTTGAAAATTGTATCACATAGCCTAGAATATTTGCTCCAAAACAATGTGAGAATCATCCTGACTACTCATTCAGATAAGTCAATAAAGTCTTTTACATTTTTAATGACGTGTTTTGTTTGAGAAAGCTTTATGCAGGAGGCTTGATCTCTCATTAATATGTGTGGCATTCCACACCTGAGAAAGACAAAGACCCTCCCCATAATGGCCCTATTAGGTGCTATCAGGCCATATCATTACAGGAGCCTTGCACAAAGAATGAGGAGATTTAAAAAAGAATGGCTTTTAGATTGTTTGGATTTATATAAGGAAGATACAGGGTGCATACGTCTGGACACTTCTATCACACACCCTTCACCATATAGACATGGTTTTATTTCAGTTCAAAGTTAGAGTTGGAAACATCTTGAAAAGAAAATTGTCTTTCTCCATAAATGTCTTAGTTTGATCATACATATTTCAAAGTTGAGGATTCATTATTTTGATATAGCTTGAACAAACACTATAACATCTTAGTTGATTAGTTTATTGACAAAACATACTATATATTTAACATATGAGCAGAAACTCCTAAAAAAAGCTTATTTGATGTCTATTTTAGAGTAAAAACTTTATCCAAAACGAGTCAACGAAATGTTGTCTGTTATTTAGTCTGTAACAGTGCGTATCTGTGCATTCATTCATTCACACACACACACACACACACACACACACACACACACACACACACAAACATGATTCACATTTAACAGTATGCTATTTTTCCGTTTACAGACACTACGTTATTCTATATCGCGATTAGAACAAAGCACAAGCAAAAAACACTTACTTCTCAGCTGAATCTGTTCATCCTCGAAGTGAAAATAAACCCAGTGGTAAATGTCCCAGGATTGTTCCTCATATAGCCGCGCAAGACGACAGTAGATTAATCTGACTAAAAAATATAGTGTGTTTTCAGAGTTTATGGGCGTTAACGCGTCTCAATGTGTTGCTTCACATATTTGCGTTTGAATAGCGCGTGCTCTCCGTGGGTGTGTCACATTAGCGGAGATAATCAGCTGAGAGAACAATAATGAGACGGGCTGACACGTCTCTCTTTTTATATAGATTACATAAACGGAGAATAATAATTTTAGTTTTGAATCGGATCATTTAAAAGTACAAACTCAAATGATTTAAAAGATATATTGCTCATGTCTGGGTGAATAGTATTAGCTGAGTTGTGTTGAAGATTAGAGACGTGCTCCAGAAAAAAAGTTCACGGTGACTGAGAGGCAGAACGCACACCCTGTTTATTTTCTTTATTTTACAAAAGCACAATATTTTATTTCGATTGTATGTGGGCACATAAAAAAGTAGACATTTAACAGATTATTTTCTCATATTTCTTAACTCTATATGAACAGAAATGATGGTAGTACTTTAAGTCTATTTTTCTGCTATGTGAAAAAAAAACGAGCAAAACGCGCCGGCGCGTTTCTGGTCCCCAGAGGGTTAAAGGCCAGTTATTTCATGGATCCAGGATACTTTGCATCCTGATAAAGTTCCCTCGGCCTTTGTAATTAAAATAGCCCTACTTCATCACACACCCTTCACCATACCTCGAGATTTCAATAAGATCATCTCTCAATGCAAATCAAACCAGCTGTTAGGCTAGCTGAAATAAAACCATGCCAATCTAGATTTTTTATTCCTCTTTTTAGTCAACTTTAGCATGTGTGTGTTCGCTTATGCTAAGCACTGTACAGCGTCTGTACGAAACTCGAAAGTGTCCCAATCATCCTGAGTTCACCCAATGTAACATTTGCTGTTGGTCACGCACGACAGCATCATTTTATCTTCCGGTTTTCTGTGTTCCTCAGAGTCCACCCTCCACCTGGTTCTGCGTCTCCGAGGAGGAATCATCGAGCCTTCCCTCAGACAGCTGGCCCAGAAATACAACTGCGAGAAGATGATCTGCCGCAAGTAAGACCGCGTGCTTTGAGCCGAGTGCACACTTGTGTATCCTAGGCTAGTATCTGAAGCCTTTGAATAATAGTTTGACATGTTCACCGACAGCCGATTAATGAGCGCTGCGATCACATTTTTACCTCTGATGAAATTCTGGCAGTGTCAGAAGATTTGACTCTCAGTCCTGCAGTGATTCTCCTACAACGACAGGCAAATTATCTTTGTTTTTCAAGACAAGCCATGAAAAAAACGAACATTAGAGATTTCTTTGTAGCCACCATTTCAGTCGCGCGTTTAACACAGCTCACATCACTGAATGCGTCATTAGCCGCGCTTCCATCACCCTTCAAACTGCGCAAATTGCGAATTGAAAATACGCACAATGGAAATACGTCAGTTTCGCAAAAACTCCTGTTTATCGCAAAAAAGTTTTTCCGCTCGCATGAGGTTTTTCAGGCAATTCGAAAAAGGAATATTTCACAAAACTGCGATGGAAACCGGTTTTTGCGCATTTACAGTCGCCTGGCGTAGATGACGCGGTGTGTTTGGACCGAATACAAGAGGGTTCTTTATTAAATTCATAAAAGATAAAATGCTTACAGGAATACTGGATTCTAAACCTCAAAGAAATGCCACAATCAAGACCTCGAAGCAGAAATGGAGAAACACCCAGAAACTCCTCATATGAGCCGCTCTCAGTATAAGGGTCTTTCCTTGAAATGAATGCTTGCATAACACACACACACACGTCTGCTTCCATTAATAATAATAATGTCTAGTGCGTTGGGTCTGATATATATATATATATATTAGGGCTGGGTATCGATTCAGATGTTCAAATTCGATTTCGATTCCTGATTCGATTCGACTATAATGAATATAGATGTAATTCAAAATCAGTCTAAATATCAGTTATCATTTTTTAGACAATTTTTTATTACATTGATCTCACCTAAATGTTTGTTTTTACAATGGGGTAATTTTTTTGTTAAGAGTTTAAGCAACACATGAAAGCTTGATTTCAATCTTTGAATTAAATTGAAAAAAGTAGCACAAATAAATACAATAGAATAAAGACACAAATCAAGAGACATACAAAGAAAGGTTTTTGGGTAGGTTTAGAAATACTACAGAAACTGAATAAGTAATCCAATGTAAAATAACTAGTGCTGGGCAACGATTAAAATTTTTAATCGCGATTAATCGCGTTGTTACGCGCAAGAGTGAATAATGAATTCTGAAGTAGTGTATTGCGCACTTTTGATTTAAATGTACTGCTATATACTCAAAAGTGCAATAACATGTGGTTTGCCAAAACTTTAAACAAATAAGGTGCTTTATACCAGCAGTATTCCCTTTACACAGTAGCAATAAAATATTTATTGTAAATCTCAAACAATAATGTAATCAAATATTAAAACAAAGCTATGCCACTGCCAGGGCATTACCTTTTTAAAACGAGTCCAGTTTTCTTGTTTTTTTTCTGAACAGGTATCAACAGGTATCTTTTATCAGGGAGCATTAGAAACAGTCTATGTCATGACTGTCATGAGTCAACAGTCTATGTCAGAGGTCATGACCACTACTACAGATATAAGTCGACCAACGTTACTTCTCTATAGTAGCTTAGGTTTGGTCATTACATGGTTTCCCACGTACACTAGATTACATTAAACAGATGTAAAGCCCAATTTATACTTCTGCGTCGAACTCACGCCGTAGCTACGTACCCGCTGTGCGTACCCTGACGTGCACCTCTCCAAAAATGTAACAATGCGTCAATTCTACGCGTACCGCAAGCGCTGTGATTGCTAGAACCGCTCCCCGGGTTTCACATGCATGCTCCCTCTGCATGTGCAATTGCGTGTCAAGGGGGACAACGAAGTATAAGTAAAAACCAACGCGTAGTCTATAGCGAAGAGGCTCCGGCGTAGGTCCCACGCAGAATTATAAATCAGCCTAGAGTGAGGTGAAGTGGTCGAGCACAGGTGCAGCGACAAGCGGGTGCGTTCCTGTGAAACTGTTGCGGTCATGCTCGCCTCACGCCCGCGCCCACGCGTTGCCGAAGTTGAATTGACGACGCGCAGCACAAAGAGAGACTGATGCTCGGCTCGCTGTTTGTGAGTTTCCACATTCTAAATAGTTATCAGGACATCAACAGGAGGGAATTCACATGGCAGAGCATCTCCGCTAAACTAAACACAGGTAAAGTTATGTATAATTTTCATTTAAGTTCAAAAGACTACAGCTGCGTAGCGCACAGAAGCCGTTGCCATGGTTACTATCCATAGAGCGCCTGTCATTCACTCGCGGAGCGCTGTCTCCCTTTCTGTTCACCTCTCCACTGCTTGTTTGGGTGGGTTACATTTACATTTTACATTTATTCATTTAGCTGACGCTTTTATCCAAAGCGACTTACAATTGCTATACATGTCGCACGCCTCTGGAGCAACTAGGGGTTAAGTGTCTTGCTCAGGGACACATTGGTGTCTCACAGTGGATTCGAACCCGGGTCTCTCACACCAAAGGCATGTGTCTTATCCACTGCGCCATCACCACCCCGTTATTTGCTGGCTGACCAACATCCCACCCCTCCTGTGATCCATGGTTTGACTGTAGGCCTATGTGTATTCAGAGCCAGTGAGCAACGGACTTTCAAAATAATAATAAAAAAAACTGCGTTAACGTGCGATAAAAAAAAATTCGCCAGTAATTAAATGCGTTAACGCGTTAAGTTGCCCAGCCCTAAAAATAACACTGTCTTTTAGTCCTGACTGAATTAAATGCATTAATTCTGATTCCTTACAATTAATGCTATATTATGTTGTTTTGACAACAAAATGAATGACGGACACATACGGCTGCGTTCACTTTAAGAACTAGTGCACGGATCCATTACTGTTTCATTATACTCTGTCACACGCGTTTTATGCTTATTCAAGACATGACCGACTGTCTTTACGAGGTTACTCACCAAGACCAGAGTTTTGACATCATTGTACGTGTCTTTAACTGTTAAAGCGATATAATCCACGAAGAAGAACTTTTGTTACTGGCGAGCTGTTTGTGAGGTGGATTTAGGCTTTACTGTATGTGCACGCAGTGAGAAACATCTCTGAGAGTGCGCGAGCACGGGATAGTTTAAAATAGCTTGAATGTTTAAACTGGTAAAACTTAAAAAGACGTGAAAATGATAAACGTTAGTTACGATGCAATGCTGGCCCGATTGTGCAAGTGAATATTCCGTCATGTCCCGACTCCTAAACACGAGTGTGTGTCGACGCCTGCAGCGCTTGCCTAGTGCAGAGAGAGAAGACGCAGCACCACGAGCCCTGAATATGGAAAAAAGCTATTCGTGGCCGTTGAGAATCAATTTTAAATCCACCTCATTTAAAAAAAAACGATTAATCGGAAAATCGATTTTTTGCCCAGCCCATTATATATATATATATATATATATATATATAACCTACCAACATCCGTCGCCATGATTTCTGGAATGACTTATCGCGAGAGGAAAAAATTAAGTTGTAGTCGCATAACATCGGTTGATGGAAACATCGTCATTTCGCAAGTTTTTTATCGATATTTAGAAAAAAAATCGCAAAAGTTTTGCACAAATCTGTAATGGAAACGTACGCGCCTATTAGGGCTGCACGATTAATCGAATTTTAATCACGATCACGATTTTGACTTCCCACGATCAAATTCGTGTGATCAAGCGATATTTAAAATGCGTCATTCCGTTCACAGACCGCTCCGTATCAAAGTTTTTTTTTTTTTTTGCAAAGCCAATCTAGCGCTCCATAAACCACTGTCTGATCACGTGCGCGAGAGAGACCGAGTGTGAGCGTTAGTAAATTGGTACATACTACATAGTAATATATAATTACTATATAAGAGGCATGAAAGTTAAAATGAAAGATAATCAGTACTACAAACTCTTGTTTTGAACTATTGTTTAATAAGTAGAAATAATTCCAGCACATAAACTCTCATATGGAGGATTAAATAAGATTCAATTTATGCAGTAAGACTCCACAACTAATCACACGGTACCACAACATTTTACATTTCTTAAGCGTCAAATAACAATGACTCTGAATTTCATCCATTAATCGAACCTCCATAGTGCAGTTCTGCCTTGACATGTTCTCATTTGGTTACATTCTGATGTGGAATATTAGTTTTTTTTATTGATTGTATATTTTGCGCGTTTCATTCACATCCATTATCCAAGTACAATACAAGTTTATATTTTGCTTCCTAAAATATATTTACACAATGTAAAATAGTGCCCTGGTGAAGTTTTGCTACATTTTCTTTATTTATTTTTCTTTATTCTTTAAGGAGATGCACTGAATTTTGGTGAATAAGAGGACCTGATTTATAGGGATGCTAACCGATGGTTGACCGTCTCAACGTTAACCGATCAAAGTTGTCGGTAGTCGGTTAAAAAAAAAAAGTGATCTCTAAATTAGGCTATTATAGACAGTGGACTAAACGCTACTACAGTTAGCCATCTTATTCCAAGATATTTTTGTGTGAAGTGAACAAATCCCTCACACTCAATTTTTCATAACTCGCCTGTTTGTACTTAATAAACCAATAAAAACATTTGGCGCGAGGTCACAGCGTTTGGGTTCGCGCGCTCACAAGGTTTGGGAAAAGTAAAGGCTACAGGCTAAAACACTCGAGGTTAGAGCCAGGGCAGACGACAGGATGAAGCGTGCAAAGAAACGTAGTGTGTGGGACCATTTCACCAAAAAGAATGACACAGTAAGTTGCAACTTGTGTGATACAGTGCTTATACAGTAGTAATACTGTAGAAATACATTACATCTACATTTCAGCGGTGACAGATAAGGTGATGATGATCATCATCTTTCTTTATTATTGTTAGCAATAACGTTACCTCAAACTAAGCGGAGTCTCTTCGGAGCTGTCATTTTCTTAAATGAGACGCTGCAATGTTTCAAATGAGCTTCTAACGCTAGACTAACGGTAATGAAACTAAGGAGCCATTTGTCCTCCGATTACATACAAGCTCCTCGGCGCCGCGTTTGCGGGACTCATGTTTCGCGCTGTAGGGGATTTTAAAAAAGTGACGCGAGTGAAAGCGCGGAGCCGGGGCAGTGTGTGTGTGTGTGTGTGTGTGTGTGTGTGTGTGTGTGTGTGTGTGTGTGAGCGGGAGGCAGAGAGAGATGCGACAGAGTTGTGCAATTGCAGGCGCGGCTCGAAATGGCTGTTATTTCAAATAGCGTGGAATATTTTAAACTAATCGGTTAACCGGGTTCAACCGGCTAATGAGGCTCGGTGGTCGGTCAAGAACATTTTTAGTTTTCGCCATCCCTACGGATTTATTTTGAGGCACATATTTGTACATTAGCAGGAATGCAGCACAATATGGATGTGAAAGCAGTTATAATTAGCCTATGTGACAATAAAATTTGTTTTGGCTAAAATCAACAAATAATCGTGATCTCAATATTGATCAAAATAATTGTGATTCTCATTTTTGCCCAAATCGTGCAGCTCTAGCGCCTATTGATTGATAATGTAAAACTCCGGACAAGTTTTCTTGTGTGCGTCAGTTTTTAATGCGTCTAAAAACCTAGCAGTTTGCAGCCTAGAGATGACATTAATATTTCAGTGACACTTTAGAATAAGATTCATTAGTACAGTGTGACATTTAATGACAACTGAGATCTTACAGTGTGACATGGCTTGCAGTGATGATCATGTTCGTACAGTCTGACAAGCAACAATCGTGCAGGACTATTATAAATCGCACAATGTGCACCCGGCTTTACTCTGTCTAGTGATGGACCCGTTGAGTTTATAATCTCATGATGTATCCCATGATGCTCTGCTCTCAGGTGTTACGCCCGTCTGCACCCGCGTGCCGTCAACTGCCGTAAGAAGAAGTGTGGCCACACCAACAACCTGCGGCCCAAGAAGAAGCTGAAGTAAACTAGCGTCCATGCTACGTTTCCGGAACCGCAGGAGAGTCTGTGTTCAAATAAAGTGTTGAAAACCGTCGCCTTGAGTTTGTCCACTTATATTGTGCTTTCCCTTGTCTGTGTAAAAATGTCAGTCCATTCATACTTCCCTGAAAATGTCTTTTTTAAAAGGGATTTCTTCCACATTTGGTACATGTGAAACAGCAAATGTTGAAAAATATAGTTAAAGGTTTTTTGCAGAGGTTGTAAAACCATAGTATATGGTATATAATATTGGGTACAATATTTGGTCATAATAGGTCTAGAATATGCAATATTTTAATGACAGACCTAGAATACATTAAATGCAACAAAAAAATCTCACAATTGGGGCATTTTTGCATTTACACACGAGCTTTTTTTTATCCAAAACCCACTTAAAATCTGACCAAGGTCCATTAAACAGTTTCCTAAAGCGAACACTGAAAATTGATTATTGAAAAATTCAAATATCGTGCAAAAGTTCGTTTCAGTAATTCAACTTAAAAGGTGAAACTAATATATTATATTGACTCGTTACATGCAAAGTGAGATTTCAAGCCTTTATTTATCATTTTGATGATTTTGGCTTACAGATATGAAAACCTTTATACAATATTCTAATTTTGAATTTGGGGTTTTCATAAGCTGTATAATCATCAAATTGTACAACTTTTGCACGATATTGGAATTTTTCAAATTTTCACCTGTAATTTTGAAAGGCCAATCCTTAATATTATTCTGAATTCATAAGTTTGAAACGACACATTTTAGTGTTGAAGCAACTACATTTGCTTTGCTAAATGTTACATTTGCTCAATTAATGCCAAAGTTAAGCATTTAAACCTTTATCATCCTTGCAATCTGTCCGTTGCATGAAAGGCTTTTCTAATGTTATTTGCACTAATTGCTCGAATCACTGAAAGGTTCTTCTACAAAAATGAGACCAAATATTAATTGAAATGTTTTGACAAGATTTTTGAGCATATGCAGTAACTCACACGGGTAATACAATGTAAAACAAATTTATTCAGCAAGTTTTCGTTAAATTCAGAGAACCTCGTACACCGTAACAGAGTTTTTCAGCTTGTCGGCACAGTATGACTCTTAATAGTGCAGAATGAAATCATCTGTCATAGTTTAATCAAGAGCTGCAGAATATATGAACTGATGCACGTGTGGAAAAATAAGTCTCTCGCATACATCAGAGTCAGACTTGTGATCGCTTACAAGCAGAAGTGATGAGATCTGTCCTTGAAAAGAGTTCTCGACACTTTTGTGAAACATCCAAATCATATCACACATGCTTTCGTTGTCCAAAAGAGAGAAAGCAGTACACACACACTCAAGTACTGCATGAAGAGGAAATATAAAAGGTTGACCCTAAAATCAACAGCGGCGGAAAGCAAACGGACACAAACGTGTCTGTCGTACCAAAGCCTGTGGGTGTTCAGGTAAAAACAGGCTGTTGGCACGTAACACTGGTTTCTTGTGCTATCAATCACAAATATACTGTAAACGCAACATCCATTACAGCAACGACACGATGCATTCAAGCACATTCAACATCCATTCCTCAATGAACAACTACAGCTATTCTTATAAGTATAAACTCCCGTGAGAGATCTTAATATTCTATAATAACAGAACAATTGTTTATTCCTACCTAATGTATATTTCTGCCAACGCAGCGACTATTTAATGCTTTCTATCCATGCTGTCCTCTATCCTAAGCATTGCACAGTATGAAGATTCGAGCTGGTCTTTGGTTTACACACTCCAGCTGTGAGCACATCCATATACAGAGAACACACACGCACAGTACAGGCATTCAGAAAGAAAAAAAAGAAAAAATAATAATTGATGACTTTTTCATATTTTGCTTGTCTCGCCCCAAAAGTTTTGCCATTTGAGCCACAAAGGTCTTTGCTACAAGTTAGTTTTGGTTCATAATTCCAAAGCAGACTTCTGATTCACAAAGTAATTATTCAGTAAGAAAAAAAAAAAGCTTAATATTTTAGTGTTCATAAAAATGTATATGACTTGTACACTTAAGTTGAATGTTACAGAAATGCATTATTATTGAAATTAATAGTAATTCTGGGCCGAAACCAAAAAATCAGGATGCATTTGGCTGAAAACAGATTAATAATTAATTAATTAAATGTGTTTAATAATCAACACTCAAACAAAACTGAGTTGTACAAACATTTAAATTGCTAAAGGTTACACTTTATTTAAAGGTGTCAGTGTTACAGTGTAATTATATATTTAAGCACTGAGTGATATTAATTAACTACATGTACGTACTATAGTTACGGTTAGGATTAGGTTGAGGGTTAGTTGCATGTAATTATGCATAATTTACTGTTATTACTATGGTAAGTACATGTAACATATGTAACAAGGACACTGTAAAGTACAGTGTTACCTTAAATTAATATGATTCAAAAATATTAATTTTAATTATTATATCATAATAATTTAAAAAAATTATATGAATGTGCTGCCCTAATCTGAATTATTAATACTTTGAATCTATTCTTTAAAAAAAACATAATTTAGAGATTTGCAATGCATTTGTGAATCATTTCCCCCTATTGTTCACGATGTGTGACCTCTAATAAATAAAAATGAATGCTTGTGATACTGTAAAGACGTGACGCATGTTATGCATCCCTCGCCCTCCTGTACCGTAACAGCGCTGTTCATGTTCGACCGACACTGACGTTATTGCTAGAGTTTGAACAGAAAGGGTTTTTCAGTGCAAAAGAAACAAAGCAGGAGAAGATACTGATGGAGTCAGTGCAGAAACTAGTGAAGCAGAACTACTGAAGCCCTCGCCGAGTGTCTCTCAGATCACACTATTTGCTGATGAGTTTGACAAGACTCTGTCGAAGGTCGTTGAGGTCGTAGATCTTGACGTCGAGGATCTGAACGACTCTCTGCACCTCGTTCTCGGCGCGCTCGCGATCTTCCAGCGCTGAGGACAGGTTCTGCTCTGCGTTCTGCACACGCCGCTCCAGGTCCATGTTACGCATCTCCAACTCCTGAAAACACACCACAGAGGTCACTGATTTAACACAACGTTCACAGGAATGAACCCTCTAACGTCTTCATATCGCACGTGCTCTCGTTGTGCAAAAATATACAAGTGACAAACATATATAGAAAAAATATAGAAATATAACATCTTATTCCGTTCCTGTAATAAAAAGTGCTATAAAAATAAATTGAAAAAATATAGAAATATTAAACCTAATTCTGTAATGCATGAAGAAATATAAAAGTGATACAAAAATATATATAGAAATATAAAACCTGATTCTGTACTGCATGAAGAAATATAAAAATATATGGAAAACAATTTAGAAATATAAAACCTGATTCTTCCATTTTAACCTAATGTTTTGAATGTTCATGTTTTGAAAATGTATTTGACTTCTACCTAACAGCCATTCATGCTTAAGTGAGATACGTTTCAGAAAAGTGAAATTTTTTAGGCTAGATTATTATTAATATAAATATTAATAAAGTTATTATTAAAATTATAATTTAATGTAAATATAAACATGCAAAACAACAACAATGGCGATTGTTCTCTGTACAATTGTGAATCCTATGAAAATACATTTATTCCATTTCTGTGCTGCATTAAACTACATGACTGATGCTTTAAATGTGTGAGTGATTGTGAGTGTGATTGTGAATGTGATTGTGTTTGTGATTGTGATTGTGAGTGTGTTTGTGAGTGTGATTGTGAGTGTGATTGTGAATGTGATTGTGTTTGTGAGTGTGATTATGAGTGTGATTGTGAATGTGATTGTGTTTGTGAATGTGATTGATTGTGAGTGCGATTGTGATCGTGAATGCGATTGTGAATGTGATTATGAATGTGAATGCAACTGTGAATGTGTTTGTGAATGTGATTGTGTTTGTGATTGTGTTTGTGAATGTGATTGTGATTGTGAATGTGAATGCAATTGTGAATATGTTTGTGGATGTGATTGTGTTTGTGATTGTGAATGTGTTTGTGAATGTGATTGTGAGTGTGATTGTGAGTGTGATTGTGAATGTGATTGTGAATGTGATTGTGAGTGTGATTGTATTTGTGAGTGTGATTGTGAATGTGATTGTGAATGTGATTGTGAATGTGATTGTGTTTGTGAATGTGATTATGAGTGTGAATGTGATTGTGTTTGTGATTGTGAATGTGATTATGAATGTGAGTGCAATTGTGAATATGTTTGTGAATGTGATTGTGATTGTGAAAGTGTTTGTGATTGTGAATGTGATTGTGATTGTGAATGTGATTATGAATGTGAGTGCAATTGTGAATATGTTTGTGAATGTGATTGTGATTGTGAATGTGTTTGTGATTGTGAATGTGATTGTGATTGTGAATGTGATTGTGTTTGTGAGTGATTGTGAGTGTGATTGTATTTGTGATTGTGAATGTGTTTGTGATTGTGAAAGTGATTGTGAGTGTGATTGTGTTTGTGAGTGTGATTGTAAGTGTGATTGTGAATGTGATTGTGAATGTGATTGTGAATGCAATTGTGAATGTGATCGTGAATGCAATTGTGAATGCAATTGTGAATTTGAATGTGATTGTGAATGTGTTTGTGAATGTGAATGTGATTGTGAATTTGAATGTGATTGTGAATATGATTGTGAATGTGATTGTTCCAGTACCTGTAGTCTGTGTACGGCTTCTTCTCTCTCTCTCTCCAGCTCATGGTAGTTCGACTTCTTACTCTGTAGAATCCGGATTTCCTGAAATGCATTGAGATGCAATAATGTGCAGGAATCTCTAATACAGTGAGTCCTTGCTGAAAGTCTGTGTGTGTTATAAGGAGGAGTTTGAGCAGAAGATTAATGTGACTTTCAGTAAAGAACATCTGTAGGTCAATGGACTATCCCCTCCATCAGGTGTGTGTGTGTGTGAGTGAGAGAGAGAGAGTGCATTTGTGTGTGTGTGTGTGTATTTGTGAGTGTGTGTGTGTGTGTATGTGAGTGAGTGAGTGAGTGTTTCTCTCTCTCTCTCTCTCTCTGTGTGTGTGTGTGTGTGTGAGAGAGTGAGTGAGTGAGTGAGTGTCTCTCTCTATGTGTGTGTGTGTCTCACCTCATCCTTGGCCTTCAGTAAGTTCTCCAGCTCCTCCAGGGATTGAGTGAGTTCATCTTTGAGCATGTCACTGGGTCCCTGACCACCATGAGCCTCTAGCTCCGACACCTACACACACACACACACACACACACACACACACACACAATAGAACAGAGATTCTATACACAACTCTAGGGTACTTGACTCAACTTTAAAGAACACTTAATGCCAAAGGTTCTGTATAAGGAGAAACGTCTTCAATGATTGCACACAATACTTTTATGTTTAAAAGATTATTTTTACCTAATATTTTCATGCGTTTGTAAAAATGTATTTTACTTTTACATAACAGTCAGTTACATGTAAATATGCATAATTTACTGTTACTAATACAGTTAGTACATGTAACGCTGTAAAATAAAAGTGTTAGCAAATGCTATAAATAAAACAATACTGCTATAGCAATCTATATGATTGTGGACACTAAATATTTATCTTGCAATCTAGACTATGCACAATTTTATTATTATTTTATATTATTATTAATGTTATTTTAGCATCATTGAGACATGGTTATTATAGTTAACAAACAAAAACTAAAACCATCAAAAAATTGTTGCTTGAAATAAAAATAATCAAACTTATTTTATTTCTCATTTTCATTTAGTTGAACTTGATGTACTAAAATACCTATAACTAAAACTGAAATAAAAATGAATAAAAACTATAGACATATTTTAAAAAAACAACAACAAAAAAACAGCAAAAGTACTAAAACTTGAACCAAAATTATAATGGAAAATATAAAAATAATAAAACTATAATAGTAACGCAATAGTTCTAAAATAACACTGACTGAGATACTATTATAATTTTTACTAATATGATTTTTTTCTATCTATATTTCCATTTTAATTTTAGTTAAAGTTTTATTAATTTTGATGTGTTTTTGTCCTTTTTTTAAGTAAAAAAAATTATAACGATCTCTAGATTTCAATCTCCATACAACAGAATCCTGTAGAAATACATTAATATATGAATATCAGTCTGTTATTCGCACAGGATCAGACTCTGAATAGAGACTCTTTTGAACGTGTGTCAAAGAAACCTGTCTGGAAACACTCATTAATTAATTTCCTTCAGCTTTGATTCACAGAGGTGTCAGTTCTTCCAGAAAACAGGCTCTTATTGATATTGTTCGGCGATGGCAGAATGTTTTGAGGCTCGGATGAAAGCGGTAAGGACTCACTCGTTTCTCTCCTCCTGCCTGTCCATTTCTTTACAAACACATTGATGCGTAAAATCATTTTATAACTTCACTCAGACACATTACACAGAATCTCCAGCATAATGGACATCATACAACTGACCTACATACACATTCACTGATCATTCACACAGTACATTTGAATAATGCATTACAGACCGTAGAAACAGCGAGTGTTTTACACCGTGCTTTAACCAGGTGTGATGCAACAAGTTATTGAGTATAAATTCAGAAGTATAAAGTATAAATGCTGTGCAAAATGACAAACTCAGGTCATATTTGATGTTTCATATACAGCTATAGATCACTATCGCTCACATGTTTGAGGTCGGTATGATTTTTTAAATGTTTTTGAAGGAACTCTCTTACGTACATCAAAAATACAGCAAAAATTGTGAAATAATATTACAATTTAAAATAACTTTTCTATGTGATTATATTGTAGTATAATTTATTCCAGTGATTTGCAGCATAATTACTCCAGTCTTCAGTGTCACATGATCCTTCAGAAATCACTCTAATATGATGATTTGCTGCTCAATAAACATTTAATAATATTATCAATGATGAAAACAGTTTTGTACGATTTTTTTTCAGGGTTATTTGATGAATACAAAGTTCAAAAGAACAGCATTTATCCGTTTAAAATATAATCTTTTGTAACCTTTTAAATGTCTTTACTGTCACTTCTGATCAAATTTCCTTTCCGAAAAAAATATTAATTTCTCAAGAAAAATTCAAATGTAACAAAAGTGGTGATTATGAAGAAATGTTTTTTTTTTTTTGCTTTGAAACAACACTTAGGATGAATCAGCACAATAAAAACAGAAATGTCTTTTAAAGAGGACCTATCAAGCTTTTGTGACATGTTCATCTGTGTTTAGTGTGTAATGTTGCTGAGTTCTTCTCTATATCAGTGTTTCTGAACTCCTGAAACGCCTCCATTGTAGTCTTGAGTTTCTTCCGGGAACGAACACGTCACAATATTCCTCATTTAAATAATTCATACGCAGAATAAAGGGGCGGGGCCTGATTGAGTTAGTAGTGTGTTGAAACTGGCGGTTATGGCAACACCGTGTCCTAACAACACGCGACGCGTGATAAAAGTTATCTTTTCCATGTTAATCAGAGTTTTTATCCTAACCAGCCGCGACACGCACCCATTCGATTTTAGAAACAGTTTCTATTTTTCTGCGACGTCACGTCGCGCTGGAACAACAAACACAAAGTGTGGCAATGATAATGTCAGGCACTGTTTATGTGCTTTATTTATTGTTAACAGCGTGTAATGTGACGTTGAATATCATTTAGTGCTCCAGCTTTCTAGCTGTAAAAGCAACAGTGGATAATTCACCTCAGATCCTGAAATTAAACAAATGGAAACAAGAACGTTCAAACTGTGAACAAACAAGTGTATTGTTTGGCAAAGATTGTTGTAGTAACTCAGTAGCTTATGTATTTAAATAATGTTTAAATGGTGTAATATTTGTGAATTTGATTATGTAGCCGACTTATCCATTTCTTGCGAGTGTCGTCAGGATTACTCTTTGGTGCTGTGCACTTGCCGCGAGACTCCGCCCACACGCTGCTCTGATTGGCTGGTGCTGTGCACTTTCCGCGAGACTCCGCCCACACGCTGCTCTGATTGGCTGGTGCTGTGCATTTGCCGCGAGACTCCGCCCACACGCTGCTCTGATTGGCTGGTGCTGTGCACTTGCCGTGAGACTCCGCCCACACGCTGATCTGATTGGCTGGTGCTGTGCACTTGCCATGAGACTCCGCCCACACGCTGCTCTGATTGGCTGTGGGTTTTGATTCATTTTGATATCTCGCAGTCGCGTCGCATCTAGTGTGGACAGACAAATGATTTGTCGCTGGAATCTTATCTTATCGCGCCTGGTTAGGACACGGTGTAAAGGGCAGGACATTTCCCAAACACGCTTGAAGCGCTTGACCAATCACAACACACTGCTCCATCCGACCAATCAGCACAGTGTGCTTTTCAGAAGGAGGGGCTTCATAGAGACAGGAACTAAACAATGTTACTGACAGACTGGGAAGAGAGGAGCCGCAACAATGGAGAATATGGGGAAAATTATGTATTTTTTGAACATTGAACCATGAAAACCTGTTCTAGTAGAGACCAAAAACAAAATCAAGACTTTATAAAAGGGCATAATATGACCTCTTTAATAAAGGCCCTGATGACAATCAAATGTTTCTCAACACCATCTTTTATTACATCCATTCAAGGTAAAAAATGCAGGTGCCTCTGTATCCTCCAACATTATAACCAAACACAGACACCACGTCTGGTTCGCTATCTTTGTGGGGACTCAGACGTAATGGTTTTCTTATACTGTACAAACTGCATATTCTTTCCCCTTAACACTAACCCGACACCTAAACCTGCCCATCACCACACACACACACACACACACACACACACACACAAGACCCCTTACCCACACATCACACACACGACCCCCTTTAACCCACACATCACACAACACACACACACACACACACACACGCACACGCACACACACACATTTCTGGGTCCACTATCTTTGTGAGGACTCTCCATAAATGTAATGATTTCTTATACTGTACAAACTATATATTTCTGTCCCTTTACACTAACCCGACACCTAAACCTGCCCATCACACACACACACACACAAGACCCCTTAACCCACACATCACACACACACACACACACACACACACACACA